>CM045557.1:30379872-30582372 GCA_024721245.1 Mitragyna speciosa
TTCAAATTGACGGGGTTTGACCTTCTTCTGATAGGCACGGGCCATTCGCCTTTGGTAACACTGCCCATGGCAAATAGCATTCAATCGCTTTTCATCAATCAATGCCAACTGCTCATGACGTTCCTTGACCCATTCAGCTTCCTCTAATTGAGCTTCCATCAATATACGCAGAGAAGGAATCTCAACTTCCGCTGGCAATACTGCTTCCATCCCGTACATAAGGGAATATGGGGTCACCCCAGTAGAAGTTCTTATAGCAGTTCTGTATGCCAACAATGCATAAGGTAACTTCTCATGCCAATCTCGATGCGTATCCGTCATCTTCCGGATGATCTTCTTCAAATTCTTATTGGCAGCCTCTACAGCTCCATTCATCTGAGGTCTATAAATGGCGGAGTTTCGATGCTTGATCTTGAACTGCTCACACAACCCATCTACCACGTCATTGTTGAGATTCTTCGCGTTATCCGTAATCAATGTCTCTGGTATCCCAAAACGACAGATAATGTGATTTCTCAGAAAATCAGCTACCACTTTCTTAGTCACGTGCCTGTAAGACTCGGCTTCGACCCATTTAGTGAAGTACTCTATCGCCACCAGGATAAATCGATGACCATTCGAAGCAGGAGGATCGATAGTTCCAATCACATCCATTCCCCACATTGAACAAGGCCAAGGAGCAGTCATACTGTGGAGCTCCGAAGGAGGTGCGTGTATTACATCGCCATGTAATTGACATTTAACACATTTTCTGACGAATTCAACACAGTCATGCTCCATGGTAAGCCAGAAATATCCCGTCCTCATGATTTTCTTTGCCAATAAGTGCCCGTTCATATGCGGCCCACATACGCCACTGTGGATCTCCTTCATCAAATATTCAGCTTCCTTCTCGTCAACGCATCTCAATAAACCCAAATCACTTGACCTTTTGTACAGGACTTCTCCATTCAGAAAAAATCTCATAGACATCCTTCGAAGAAAATTCTTGGCCGCAGTATTGGCACCCGGAGGATAAAATCTATTTTTCAAATATTCTTTCAGATCATGAAACCAAGGAAAGCCGTCAGCTTCTTGTTCAATGCGCAAACAGTGCGCTGGTTCCTCTTGGATCTTAACGAAAATGGGTTCAATTATAGTACCATCGGGATGAGAGATCATGGAAGACAAAGTTGCCAAGGCATCTGCAAAGACATTTCGAGTACGCGCGATATGTATGAATTCCAAAGTTCTGAACTGTCGAGCCAAAGTGAGCAAACAACAATGATATGGAATTATTTTAGAATCCCGAGTCATCCATTTTCCCAATGTTTGATGAACTAGTAAATCAGAATCACTAAATGCTGTCAAATCCTTGATATCCATATCCAACGCCATCTTCAAACCAAGAATGCAAGCTTCATACTCTGCCATGTTATTAGTGCAGGCAAATTTCAGTTTGGCAGTAGCAGGGTAATGTTTTCCTTCGGGTGACACTAGGACTGCCCCAATTCCAGCTCCAAAAGAGTTTGAAGCACCATCAAAGAACAATCTCCATCCCGAAGATTCCTCATTAATATCCTCAGCTGTCCCTACAAACAAAATTTCTTCATCAGGGAAATAAGTATTCAATGGCTCGTAATCATCTTGCAAAGGGTTCTCCGCCAAGTGATCGGCAATTACTTGGCCCTTGACTGCCTTTTGAGTTGTGAACACAATATCAAATTCACTGAGAATCATTTGCCACTTAGCCATACGTCCAGTGGGCATCGGTTTCTCAAGCAAATACCTCAACGGGTCAGATCGAGATATGAAGATAGGTGGTATGGTCAAGGAGATAATGTCTCAATTTTTGAACAGTCCAAGGCCAATGCACAACATAATCTTTCCAAAAATGAATAATTCGCCTCATAGACAGTAAATTTCTTACTTAGATAATAGATTGCCTGTTCCTTTTTGCCTGAATCATCATGTTGACCGAGAACACAACCCATGGCTCCATCCAACACTGAGAGGTACATGATAAGTGGCCGACCTGGTTTCGGCGGTACTAACACAGGAGGATTCAACAGATAATCTTTGATTTTGTCAAAAGCCCGCTGACAATCTCCATTCCACTTCATTGGGGTATTTTTTCTTAACAACTTGAACAAAGGTTCACAAGTAAGAGTCAACTGAGCAATAAATCTGCCAATGAAATTAAGCTTCCCCAAAAAACTCTTCACATCTTTCTGCGTCTTTGGTACTGGCATTTCTCGTATGGCCTTTATCTTGGCAGGATCTACTTCAATACCCTTCTTACTGACAATGAAACCTAGTAACTTGCCAGCAGGAGACCCGAAAGCACATTTTGCAGGATTCAGTTTCAGATTATACCTTCTTAATCTTTCAAACAGCTTTCTCAAATCTCCCAAATGGTCCTCTGCTCTTCTGGACTTGACTATAATGTCATCCACGTAAACTTCTATCTCTTTGTGTATCATGTCATGAAACAGTGTAGTCATAGTCCTTTGATAGGTGGCCCCAGCATTTTTCAATCCAAAGGGCATAACTCTGTAACAAAATATTCCCCACGGAGTCATGAATGCCGTCTTTTCTCGATCTTCCTCTGCGACCAAAAGTTGATGATATCCAGCGAAACAATCAATAAATGAATCCATTTCATGCCCAGCGGTATTGTCCAACAGGATGTGAATGTTAGGCAAAGGAAAGTCATCCTTTGGACTGGCTTTGTTTAAATCTCGATAATCTACACATACTCGCACTTCGCCAGACTTTTTGGGAACCGGAACCATATTTGATAGCCAAATGGGATAGTGAGACACAATGATGATTTGGGCATTGAATTGTTTGACTATCTGCTCTTTGATTTTGAGGCTCATTTCAGGTTTGAATTTGCGAGGTTTCTGTTTCACTGGAGAAAAGTTTGGATCTGTGGGCAATCTATGAACTACTATGTCTGTGGAGACTCCAGGCATATCATCATAGGACCATGCAAACACATCTTGGAACAGTGTCAAAAATTCAATCATCTCTTTTCTTTGGCTCTTGTTCAAATGAACACTGATTTTAACTTCTTTAACTTCTGTCTCAGTGCCAATATTGATAGTTTCTGTTTCTTCCAAGTTAGGCTTGGGTTTTTCTTCGTATTGTTCCAGATTCTTAAATACAGAGTCATAATCTTCTTCGATATCGCTCTCACTCTCATTAACGGTTTGCATTATTTCAGAATTTAGAGAGATATCGAAGTTGAACTTGTCAGTTTCAAACAAAGTGACATCCAAAGGATCATAGACAGTTATTTTCGGCCATCTGAAAATGAAACAAAATATGCAAACATAAATAAATAAACACAAATAGACAACTTTTGAATGAAAACTTGCATTTTCAAAAGAAGATGTTTACAATCATAAGCTAGCATTAGCCTTTGAGAAAAGATAAATAGCATTTCAATATTTTAGACAAAAAAACTTTCTCGATATAACAAAAGAAATTGAGAATAGTTTCTTTCAAAAGCTAATGCGATAAAGTCAGAGCCTAACACTAAAACAAACTTTGAGAAAGTAATTCATTTCAGGGCTCCATCTAGAAATGAATTTTGAACAAAAGACAATCCCAAATTTACCGAAACTCCCTCCGAACAGGGAGATAATCAGATGTCCAATTGTTCAATGACTCTTTCTCGATTTCCTCAAAGTCAGTAGCATCAGACGATTCTTCTGTACCAGTCATTCCAATGAAAAGACGGCCCATCCCCTCTTCAACATCATAATCCTCATTGCATATTTCAGAAATAACAACCTTGGATGCCCTTGAAAAACTGTGATACAATGGAGGAACATAGAGTGAGACCTGCCTTCCTTCCTTTTCAGCCCTTTTTCTCTCCTTCATCTCCTTCAAATCCTTACCTGTTGGGTGAAAACCAAGCCCAAAGGTATTTTTCTGTTCCATTAGTTGAATAGGTTCCGTAATTCCCTGCAGCATCTTTCCAATACCCTTTCCTGGCCGGTAGTCTGCCCTGATCAGTTCCTTAGCTATCATGATACTCGCATTAGGCAATAAGGGCTCCACAGGTGGCTTTCCTTCCGGAATCCAATTGACAGATACAATATCTGAAGCACGAAATCCTCGATCAAGTGATAGCTTATCCTTCGCCTCTTCAGCATGCCCCCGATTCACCATCATAGTGCAATCATCTTCCGCAAAAATAGTGATCAGTCTATCATCCATAATGAATTTTACCATTTGATGCAGAGATGACGGTACTGATCCAGAAGAATGAATCCACGGCCGCCCTAACAAAACATTGTATATGCCGGAAAAAATCCATGACCTGGCAGGTAACCTGATATTGAGCTGGACCCATCTCGAGCACTAAATCAATCTCTCCTATAGTCTCCTTCCTCGAGCCATCGAACCCTCTAACAACGGTCAGTGATTGGCGAACTTGTGACCGTGAATATCCTAGCTTTTGTAGAGTGTTCCATGGGCAGATGTTCAGTGCAGATCCGTTGTCAATCAAAACCCTAGGCAAGTATCTTCCATTGCACCTCACAGAAATGTATAAAGCCTTGTTATGCCCCTTCCCTTCAGGAGTCAATTCATCTTCAGAAAAGGCGATCTGATTAGATGCCAAAACATTCCCTACTATCCCGGCTAGCTTCTCAGTGGGAATGTCCGTGGGAACATGAGACTCATTCAAAACTTTTAAAAGAGCCTCTCGATGCAGCTCAGATGTCAACAAAAGATTTAGAATTGAAATTTGTGCTGGCATGCGGCTCAACTGTTCCACCACTTTGTACTCACTTTTTTTCAAAATCTTCAAGAATTCTTCCGCTTCCTTCTCATCCACTGGCTGTTTAGGGGGTAGTGTGCTCTCTTTTCCTTTTGCTGGAATAACAATCTCTGGTTCGGCCATCACTCTTCCTGATCTTAGAATTGCGGAGACATCATTATTCACTTCAGAATTTCCGTAATTCCATGGAACCCTCTGCAAATCCTCAACGAGCATTTGTTCAGGCACATCAATGATTTCTGGTTCTGGAATCTCTAACTCAAACGGCACAACATCTAGGACAAATGGCTGGGCTGATGAGTTGGCGGCAGACAGGACTTCTTTTAACACAACCGGCTCTTTTGGTTGGGTTACAGGTGATGCCAACTTTTCTGCCAAAACGTCATCCATGTAATGACTCATGAAGTCTTTTCCTGACATCGTCATTCTAGCTCGCCTGTCATCTCTATCAGTAACACCCACCGTCTCTTCAATCGCAACTATCATCTCAGAAGGGTCACCAAGTGTTTCATCTAAAGCAATCATTCCAACAGTAGACCCGTGCTGAGGCAAAGGATTGTTATCCACATTCGGGGCCTGCCCTCTCCCTCTTCTCAATACTATCTCTCCATCGTCAATCATATCCTGAATTTTGTGCTTCAAAGCCCAACAGTTAGCTGTGGGGTGCCCACGACCTCCCGAGTGGTAAGCACAGACGGCTTGGTGATCATAGTCGTGAGGTAACCCGTTAGGAAAAGTTTTCTGAGGTATGGTGCCGACTTTGCCCGCTGCTCTCAGTTGGTCATATATCTGGTCTAGAGGACGACCAAGGGGAGTGAAAGCCCTAGGCCGTCTTTGCGGGGGGTTGGCTGGACCGGTTGTATTTGGGGGCTGATTGGGTGTAGTATAGTTGTTAGGGTAAATAGGTCTCGGGCGGTTTTGCACGGATGGGCGAAAGTTATTTTGTGTGGGTCGAGGGTTCTGAAACATGGGTTGAGTGTTTGGATAAAATGGTTGGGCATTTACTGGTTGGGCTTGGGTATTGAAAACAGGTTGAGGGTACTGGGGATAAGTAGGTGAGGGATGTGCCAACTGAGGGGATCGCGGGTATTGAGAATGGTAATTTGGCTTGTTTTGGAACCTGGGGTTGAAATTTGGGCCTTGATTTATCACAAAAGATATTTCCTCTTCTCTTTTCTCAGGCTTTTTCCCAACTGCTTTCTTCAGATTATTGCCATTTTGCAACGATTCAACTTGCAACTTCACAGCAGCCATGTCTACTACCTTTCCCTTCTTCACCCCTCTCTCAATAGCTTCTGCTTGCTCGATAACCTGGGCGAAGGTCTTTCCAATTGAGCCTACGATGGCCTGGTAGTAAGGTGGGTCTTGGGCATCGATAAATAATTTTACCATTTCGTTCTCATCAATTGGCGGATTTACTTTAGCTGCCACACTCCGCCAACGCTGCCCATAAGCTACATAACTTTCTGAGGGCTTTTTCTTCAATTCTACCAGTGAGAATCTATCCGGCACCAAATCACAGTTGAACTCATACTGTTTGATAAATGCTCGGGAGAGGTCGGTCCAGTTTCGGATCTTTGAAAAATCCAACTTCAAATACCATTCTAATGCATCCTTCTCCAAACTCTCTCCAAATAGCCTCATCGGCAATTTCTCATCCCCGGTCGGCTTGCCCAACTTGTTGCAGAACATCTTAAGGTGCACAACAGGGTCGCCAGCACCGTTGTATTTAGAAAATTCTGGCACCTTAAACTTTGGAGGCAGTTGAGTATCAGGGAACATACAGAAATCATCGTAATTCAAACCGCCGTACCGATCCAATCCCTGGCTCTCTCTGATGAAATCATCGAATCTCTCCAATCTTCGCAACAGGGCCTTTTCTGTCATGCCTGGATTCTCATCCCTGTTATACGGCTCCACATCCACTCCTACTTGATACCCCGGGTCTAGCACAAATTGATGTGTGTTGAGGTTCGGTAGTGGTTGAGTGTTCAGAGGGAAATGGTTGGCTTGTTGTGCATATTGTGGTTGGTTCAGAGTGTTTTGGGTGTGTCTAGGACTGGGTGGGATTGGAACAGTCATTTGAGGGTTTTGAGTGTTTGGGGGTGGAGGAGCCATCTGAGTATTTTGGGTATTGAGGAGTGGGGTTTGTACTGGAATAGCTGAGACATTGTTATTCGCATCCGGGGCATTTCCGCTCACATCAGATTGGGATTGTGGAGGTTCTCGAATGACCGGTGCAGCAGAAGTAGAGCCGTTGTTGTTCATGTTACTGATGAAGTGGGCAATGATCTGACTATGGGAAGACACTTCATGAGTCATATTATTCATCTTGGCCAACATTTCATCCATCTGAGCCCTCAACGCCGTTAACTCTGAAGACTGATTCCCGGCAGGTCCCTCGAATGATTCAGTGGGAGCACTCATGTTTATATGTAGCTGTCTGGTACGGGACCGTGTACGAATGGGGCTTCGGTGAAAAGAAGCTATGTTTTACAAGTACCTGAAATGTACACCAGAAAGAAGAAAGGTTTAGTCGCCCCATCGTCATTGTCACTGTCAATTTTATTATCACAAAGAAAAAGGAAAAGATTAAAGTTAGTAAGTATATAAATAATTCGGTGCATGTCCTAGGAGGTGCCCTTATTATGCCAAGGGTAGGCCTAATCATGAAATGCAATCCTTTAGGGTGAGACCCCCCTTCAGTATTGGAGTGAGAAGCATTTCAGTTTGGTAATTTAGCCAATGTTCATTCCACTTGATCATTAAAAGAAAATACTCCACTACTTTTACAGCCAGTCAGACATAGTGAAGCAAAATAGTACATCATTCGGTCAACTCTCCTATACAATCTAAGACTCTCTTCAGTTGGTCCTCTAGGCGTTGAGCTTTGCTGCGATCTGGCTCCCAAGAGTATCTGTTCATCGTGTGATTGATGTTATCTTTCAGCTCCAAACATTTCCTCTTCTTTTCTCGTAGTTCTTGTTTCGCTTCTGTGTAAAGTTGCTTGACAGATTCATATGCTTCCTTGTTCTTTTCAGAATTCTGCTCTGCTTGTATTAGTTCACGATCTTTCATTTCTAACAGGGTTCTTAATCGAGCAATCTCTTCAGCAGGATCAATGACAACTTGTCTTGTTGAAGTATTTTGATTGTTGAGCCACATCTCATACTGCGGAGTGGTAACAGGAGTAACCCTGTTTTTTGCATCGAACGGTAAGTTTTGGTCTGTACACTGGCTTTCCCATGCTTTCATCAGCTCTGATCTTCTAGGAATCTCAGTGGGACAGTTTCCTTTGTCAAAGATAATGAGAAAGTCTGATAAATCAGGTGTCGGCGGTAATCCTTGGATACGCCCTAACTGTCGAAGAAATCTTTTCGGAGTGTAAGCGGCAATGCCCTGAGTCCCTAGTAGCGGTATGAAATCGGCCAACTTAGTACGGAGAGCAGCTTTGATGCAGTCTGTCCAATCCAGAACCCATCGAATCCTTCGATCAGGTATCGTCATCAAAAAGTCTAGACATTCTAAAGCTGTCCTCATCGAGCTATTTCCTTCCACCCTTTTGTGATGCGTGACTATCCAGTTGTATCCGATCAATGGCAAACTGTTGGGAATAGCCGAGTGACTCTTGAAGTGTTCCATGGCCCAAATGTGTAAGATCCTGTTGGATGCATGAAAGAAATTGGTTTTCCTTTGGCAATTGGTGCAGGCAGTGAATATATCGGCTAACACAGTTGGCACTATAGAAGTCCTTTGACCTCCGATTCCAAAGAAAAGATCGGAGATGAGCTTAGTTATCTTAAAACTGATTTTTTTGTCTTCTCTTGGAAATAAGTAAGTTCCTGCCATGGCATACCCATACACCCAAAGTCTCTTGTGCGCCCATGCTGCCTTGGATGCAATCGTGAAATCCCCTGAATACTTCTCAAACCCGTCCTTATCTGCAAACCTATCAAACAAGAATTTCACACTTATACTCTGATCGGAGCCTTGTAGTGCAGACTCCCTCAATCCAGCGAAATGGCAGAACTCGGCTTTTCCAGAAACAAATGGAAAGATTACGGTCGTCCGTTCTACTGGCAAATTAAGTAAACCGGCTACCTCTTCAATTGTAATGGTCAATTCCTTGTCTCTAATCCTAAATGCTGAGCAATCAGGGTCCCACAGATGAATCAGAGCTTCCACCAAACATCCGTTTGTCTCTATTTCCTTGAAGTCACCAATGGGTCCTAAAAATGCTGCTACTTGGTTGATCTCACTAGGCAGGAGGAGCCCTGGCCACCTCCGGACTTCAGGTAGGACTGTTAGCATTTGCTTGATGCGTCGTGGGTTATTCATTCTGGTGCAAAAATATGACTTTATCAGATCACCTTACCTGGGGTCTCACCCATCAGGATTTACTGAAATTTAAACGTGCAATGTCTTTTAGGGTTACGTACCCGAGACAAAAGGATGGCCTTCCTATCATGGGATTCCCAAAATGGCATTCCCTCTAGGGTTTATGTATGATGCCAGTTTATTAAAGCAAGCTAAAATATACAAAAAATGTCAAATTTGAGAAGGTGATGTGGAATTTTCTTTGAGAAAGATGGATCATGAACTGTAGAAAAGAAATTATTGACTCTAAAAATGTTTGATTGAAAAATCGAACCTACAAGAGGTTACGAGACGCAACGTTGAAAGAAAACAAAAGTCCTGACTTTATCTAGAAATATACAAATCAAAATGCCAATTTATTAAAATCCAATGAAATATGTGCTAAAATCGCCTTTTGTGTAATGTGGGATGGGAGGGCGGGGGATGCGGCAAAAACGACATGTTAATTTTTGAAAAAGGGTAAATACAAGTTGTGCAAAAATTTGACCATCTGAGTGCAGTTATTAACTAAAAAATTAGTTCGAGTAAAATTGACAAGTACAACAAAAATGAGTAAACTTTGAAAAGGATTTAAAAACTAAGGATTTAAAAACTAAAATTTTTATTCAAGAATATACAAGACGAAAAAATCAAATTTTTAGGATTTTTAAGAAATTCACAATGATTGATCTCTTGGGTATTTATAACAAAATGCAATTTGCAGAAAATTTATAAAATTCTATTTCCATCTTTCTCGAAGACATTAATTATCAAAATGAAATTTAAACGTGCCAAAAGAGGGTTGTTTCTTATGAGAGCACCATGCCAGGGCTCTTTGTTCTATGGTTGTGAATGCAATCAAAAATAAGAAGGAAAGAAATTGCGTTAGTTTATTCACATAACACATTGGCAAGAACAAATAATACACATAGATAACAATAAATGACATAATAAGGAAAGTAAAGGAGGTTGGTTCCCTCCTCTCGTGCCTGGTGTACCTGATAGGGAAAGGCTGACTCTACCCTAAGTTATCCTACATGGATGCATGAGGTTGGGCTCACTAATGCATCTAAACTCGATTAAGCTGTTGGCTCCCAAGCCTTCAGACCTAAGGGTAAGGGTCATCAATCCCAAAACCCTTGGTCGGTGGCTCGAGTGATCCCCTGGACACTGCTACGCGCACGTCGGGCCACGGCCACATGTCCAAGCGAATCGATTTTTAAAGCCCAAATCTCTAGACTTGTGGACTCAAGCCAAGAGTTTGGGTGATCTCCTAGACAATGTTACGTGCACGTCGTGCCACGGTCACATGTCTAAGTAGATCAATCCTAATTCCTAAAGGGACGAGTGGGTGACAACCACCAAAAGATAGAAACGGTAAAAACATCGAATGCACGTATGAAGTGCTCCTTATGAGAGGAAGGAATGTAATATTAACACGCGTGGGCTCTAAGGGTGATTGACCCCTTCCCCAAATGCAAGCGCGGTCGAGTAAAGCAGTAACAAGTGAATAAATCATACATACATCACATAAGTAGCCGAGAGACGGGAAGTGCAAGATGCAAAAGAAAAACCTAAAAACCTAGAAAAATAGAAATGCAATCCTAAGCATCCAAATGCAATAAAATGAAAGGGTTAGAAAAAGAATAAAATGACTAAACCTAGTGCTCGGACTCACTAGTGATCCCCAGTGGAGTCGCCAGCTGTCGCGCCCCATTTTTCGAAAATAAATAGAAAGTGTAAAGAAGATGTCGGGAAAAGGGAAAAGGAAGTATTAAATGTAATGTTGTGGTTATTAAAAAAAAGCGTGTAAATTTTTGTAAAAACTAATTTTTTGAAAATGCTTTGTAAAAGATGATTCGATAAAAATGTGACAAAACAAATGCTTTACTTTAAAAAATAAAAGAAAAAGGGCCTAAAATGGGACTTTTGAAATGCGACGATTTTTGGGCCCGAAAATAGAGTCTAAAAAGGGTTTTTTAGTGAAAAAGGAGTCGCCACTTGGTATTGAGTTTTGGTGTACCAAGTCACCCGAAAATATTTTGTGGAAGGAAAAAATTTGGAAATTATTTATTTAAAGAAATGATTTTTTGGAAAAATATAAGAAAAACAAGAAAAACCCTTTTAGACGACTCCAGGTCTTTTGAAAACAAGAGAAAAGGGTTCGGGAGTCACAGTTGAAGAAAGGGAAGGCAAAGGCTCGCGCCTAAGGCACCCTTTCAACCTAGCCGAAACTAGTTGCGAGGTTTAGTCTAAATTTTCCTAATATAACCCTAAGATTTTATCACATTTGGATGCAACTATATGAATGCAAATCTAATCCTAAAAATGATGTCGATAAGGGACGAAATGTTCCACTGAGGTTTGGTCGGAGTTATCGCATTGATTGCGAAACTCGAGTCTAGACCTCGATGGAGTCACGAGTATAGATGCAAAATGAAATGCAAAAGAAAAGGAAAATAGTAATGTAGGTAGTAAATGATCAAAGAGAGTAGGAATGCAACATAACGGGTACGGGGGACTAATAAACTCGTGACTAACTGTTTCTACTCACGGAGGGGGGAACGACATGTACGCCATCGCTTCCCACGTGAGTAGATTGACTATTTCTAGTCAAATCACACAAATGACCTAAAATTCTATGTGTAGTGGAATCTAAATGTTATGCACTAGGTAGATGTTAAAAATAGATAATAAACGATAAAGTATATAAAAATTATACAAAAATGAAAAAGGCCTAAAAGATAGAAATGTGTGTGAAATATCATGAACACGCGAGAAATGATCCTAATACTAAAATGATCTAAAGGCCTAGCATTGGACTAGCCTATTTTCTAAAAATTCTCCGCTAGCGTTGGACTAGCGAAGAAACCGGGATTAACCACAACTAGCGTTGGACTAGTGTGGCGACGATACACATATATAATTAAAGCAAGTAAATAAATAAAGCATGTATTAAAGCAATAAATCACATAAAAGCAAGTAATAGCAAGTAGGAGCACATAGCACATAAGCATGGTATTCTAGATGCAAGTTCCTAGGAAAAGCGAATAAAACACACAAGCACATAACACACATAGCACACAAAGCCCTAACTATTACATCGGAGAATAACCTAATTGCAGTCTAAAAATAACCTATCTAACCTATCTATTACACTTTCTATCTAAAATACATAGGCTTTAATTAAATAGATAAAACGTAAACTATCTATTACATTAACTATCTAAATACAAAAAATTTTTTTTTTGCTAAATAGAAAATTACCTATCTATTACATTTCTTTGAATAATCAAAATTAAATTTGAATAAATAATATGACATAAATAAATAAACATTCATACATAAACAAAAATTATAAACAGAAAAAATACAGTAGAAAAACACATAGGAGCACGTAGGAGCACATAAAAAGAAATATTGGAAGGGTAATCGAGGTACCTCTCATTCGTAAACCCGGTATAAATGGCTACTAAAATGAACAAACATGTCAAAATTATCACTATTTAATAAATCAATCACTAATTGAATAATTTTCTACCGATCACTATGAACATGCTATGATAATTCAAACAATTATAGCAATAATAAACAAAATAAGAGAAAGAAAAATAATGATAACAATAATTAATCATTTAGGAGAAAAATGAAAATTGTTTAAGTAAAAATAAGTTAGTAAATAAATAAATAAATAAAGCAAAACAACAAAGATAAAATAAAATAAAACTAATAATAATACTAATAATAATAATAGAAGATAAAATACAATAATACATACATTGAAATTTTAAACACCTCAAATAAGAATTATTAAAATAACTAAAAGGGAAATAGAGAGACTAATTTGAACATTAATTAGACTAACAAGACCCCATTCTAGAACATTAATTATAAGTTTGATAAAAATAAATAAAGAAAATGTAAAAAGAAATAATTTAAAGCTTTGAGGACTTAACTAATTTTAATTAATACTTTTTTTTTTTTTACAAAAATAAAATATTATAAGATTTGGATTAAAAGTGAAAATTTAAGCAATATTCTAAAGTGAAAAATGTAATTTATGAGGAACAAAAAGGTAAAATTATAATTTCAAACCCTAATTAAGATAATGACATAGTTTACAACAAATTTAAAAGCTAAAATGTAATTTTCAACAAGTATAATGCCCAAAAATAAAAAATTCCAGCAATATTTAAAGCCAAGAACACAATTTCAGCAAGCTTATTAAATAACACACAATTTTCAGCAAACATTTAAAGGCAAAATTTCAAGTTTTAGCTATTTGGAGAGCAAAAATATAAATTCCAGCAACATTGGAGGACAATAGAGTAATTCCAACAAAAATATAATGGCAAAATGAAATTCCAGCAAGGTTTAGGGGCAAAAATGCAAAATTCCAGCAACATGATGGACCAAATTGCAAATTCCAGCCATATTCAAAGACTATAATAGAATTCCAGCAACATTTTATGACAAAAATGGAATTTCCAGCAATGTATAAGGGCCAAAATGCAATTTTCAGTAACATTTAAAGCCTAAAATATAATAAAAGAAAGTTTGGGAGGCAAAATTGCAATTTCCATAAATATCAGAGGGTAAAATTGCAATTCCAGAAAAATTATAGGGGTCAAAATGTAATTACCGACAAATATAGGGGTCAAAATGAAAAATTAAAAAACGTAGGGGGCAAAATTATAATTATCTAAAAGTTGAGGGACCTAAATGCAATTAATCGGGACCTAATTGCAAAGAAAATTAAATTATGGGGGTCCAATCTACAATAAACAGAAATTTAAATGCACAAATCAAACATTATCAGGGCCACAGTAGCATTACTGAAAATATAAGGACTATAAAATAAATACCTATTATTAATTAAAAATAAATTAAAAAACTAAACTAATCAAAACGACGTAGTTTTGAGTGAAACTACGTCAAAACGACGTAGTTTCACCAAAACATTTTTTTTTTTTTTTCGGCTGATTTCGGTTTTTTTTTTTTTTTTTTTTTTCAGATTTCCTTTTTTATTTTTTCTTTCCTTTTCTCTCTCTTTTTTCTTTTCTCTCTTTTCTTCTTTCCTTTTCTTTCTTTTCCCTCTTTTCTTTTTCTCTCTTCTTCTTCCCCGATTTCCTTCTGCTTCCCCCCCCGATTCCCTTCTGATCTTCTCTTCTTCTTCCTCCTTTCTTCTCTTCTTCCTTTCTTCTCTTCTTCCCTTTTCTTCTTCTTCTTTTCTTCCCTTTTCTTTTCCCCTCCCCCCGATCTGCTCTCCCCCTTTTTCTTTTCTTTTTTTTTTCTTTTTTTTCTTTTTTTTTCTTTCCTCGCCGTCGTTTCTCTCTCTCACAGGTCTCTCTCTCTCTCTCTCTCTCTCTCTCTCTCTCTCTCTCTCTCTCGGCCGGACGTTTTTCAGTTTTCTCTCTTTTTTTTTTTTTTATACAAAACAAAAAAAAAACAGAAAACAAAAACAACGAAATACTGAAATTTGAAAGTAAAAGTAGGAGATTTACCTGGTAGTGATGCTATTGTTGTTGCTGTTGTTGTTGTTTGTTGCTTGATTGTTTGTTGATTGAATTTTTTTTTTTTTTTCGAAACTTGCAGGTGTGTGTTGTGCGTGTGTTTTTGTGAATGCAGGTGAGTATGTGTTGTGCGTGTGTTCCGTGTGTGTGGCTGTGTGAATGTGAACTGGTATGAGGTGTGTGCTTGCAGGTTGTGAGAGCGTGTGCAATGCGTGTGATTGGCTGTGTGTGTGTTTCTGTGCGTGCAATTGTGAATGCAGGTGAGTGTGTGCGTTTGTGTATGTAATGTGTGTGTGTGTGTGTGTGAGCTGGTTCTGTGAGTTCAAGAGTGTTGGTGATGGTGAGTGAATTGTGAGTGTGGGTTGTGTGTGTGTTTGAATGCAGGGGAGGCCGAGAGAGGAGTGAGGGTGTGCGTTTGTGATGTCTGTGTGAGTTGTGAGTGAATGCTTGTGTGTGTCTGTGTTTTGTATTCTGGTGAGGGAAGGTGGAAGTAGAAAATGCAGGGGAAGTGAAGTGAAGTGCAGGTGTGTTCTGTGTGCGAGTGTGTGAATGCAGGTGAGTGTTCTGTGTTTTGTGTTCTGTGTGTGTGGCTGTGTGAATCAGTGTGTGTTTCTGTGAGCTCCAGGGAAGAAGGAGAGGGGGAGTGTGTTGTGTGTTTGTGTGATGGATTTTGCTGCTGAAGTGAAGGCAGAGAGAGTAAGGGAGAGTTTCTGCAGGTGAGGGAATTGGGAGAAAGGTGAGTGCAAATTAGTGAGGGAGCTTGTGTTTCTGGAGGGGGAGGACAGAGAGGTGTGTGTGATCTGTGAGGGGAAGCAGATAAGGGAAAATGTAGTGCAGGGGGGGAATCTGAGACAGAGAAGTGAGTGTGTGCAAAATGGTGAAGGAAAAATGGGAAACGAGAGGGAGAGTGAGTGAAGTGAGTGAGAAATGTCTGCAGGGGAGTGAAAATGTGTATCTGTCTGTCTGATTGCAGGGAGAGGGAGGGGAAAGAAAATGCAGGTGTGTGTGTGTGTTGTGATGATGAGGGTGGGTGAAAAAAGGGAAAGAAAACTACCCAAAATCCCCCCAAATCTGGTTTTTCTTGCAGAGGAATTGGTTTTTCTTCTGCAGCTGCGTGCAGCAGCTGCAGTAAAACTGCAGCTGCTGTAGCAGCTGCTCCCCTTCTTTTTTTTTTTTTTTTTTTTTTACGAATTATATTATATATATATATATATAAAAACTGAAATGCAATATTAAGGAAAAAGTAAAATTTAGTATAACAAATTAAAGGTTAATTCAACATTAGAAAAATACCATTTAAAATAAATACCAAACGGTCTTTTAAAATAATAATAATAATAATAATAATAATAATAATAATAAATAAATAAATAAATAAATAAATAAAAATAAAAAATAAAAATATTTTTATATATATATTTTTTTAATCAGGAAAATTTATAAAATGCTTGTAGACAATTCTCATAAAGAAAATTTTAAATAAAAGTGCATTGGAAAGCGTGACCCAAATATGGTAAAATTATAACATTTATGAAAATTAATAAATGACATCACAAATATTTTGCAAAACATATATTATCACATAAAGCACATATAGTATAATTTTCACTCAAAAATTTTAAAAATTAACGCATTCTTGGGAAACGTGCCTTTAAAAGGATAAAAATTAAATAAGTACTAAATGACCTCTAAAAATTATGAGATTTTTACAGAAAATTTATGAACATACAAAATACATATATGAAATTTTTTACTTAAAAATTCTCATAAAAGAGACTGCATTGGGAAACGTGCCATTAAAATAAAAAAATACTAAAATTCTAAATAAATGATGAATGGCTCCTAAAAATCATTAAAATCATAAATAATGATAAAAATAGTAAAATCAATGTATTTAAGAAATAAAATAAAATAAACTAATATTTACATGGTAAAATTACCATTTTGCCCCTGATGTGACAAATTAGACGTAATATACACAAAAATTATAATTGGCCCCTGAAAATCACAATAACCCCTAAATAAAGTAATACGCATGCTTTTATAAAATGTGTGTCAAAATTTGGTGTCTACAATATCCATTTTGGATTAACTCAAAATGGAACCCAAATAGTTAGATTTTGGTTGCTGAGACTCTAGTCGCAGGCTGGGCTTGCGAGGCCGGGTCATGACAGAATGGTATCAGAGCGAATCTTGTATAGTCTCTACATGGGATAAGACTAGGTCAGTAGTATTGGGCCACAAGTATGCAAGGAAATAGATAAGTTAAGTGCTATACAGGGTTAAGTGCTACATCAACCTAAGTACGATAGCCATCTTTAGAGCTTATACGAGCCATTATTGGAGTCCAACACAACTGAATGGATAGTCCAAAACATGGTATATATTGGATTTGGCTTTACGATAGCTCAAAGCCTATAAGGAAGGTTGGATGTAATACCCCATTTTATATCGAAAAAGTAAAGCAACATATACCTAAGTGTAGAAGCCACTTTTAAAGCTTGTATGAACCAATTACGCAAGGAAACGGATAAGCTAAGAGCTGTACGGGGTTAAGTGCTATGTCAATCGAAGTGCAAGAGCCATCTCTAGAGTATATACAAGCCACCTCTAAAGCTTGTACAAGCCATATTTATAGTCCGACATAACTAAGTGGACAATCCAGTTTATAGTATATAGTGGATTGGGTTTTATGATGGCGCAAAGCCTAATAAAGAATGGTGAATGTAATATCTCATTTCATATCAAAAAATTAAAGCAACATATACCTACGTGAGGAAGCCACATCTAGAGTTTGTACGAGTCACCTCTAGAGCTTGTACGAGCCACCTTTAGAGTCCGACATTACTGAGTGGACAATCCAAAACATGGTATATGTTGGATTGGACTTTACGATGGCACAAAGCCAAATAAGAAGAGGCGAATGTAGTACACCATCCCACATCGAAAAAGTAAAGCAACATAGACTAATGTATAAGTTGAGTCTAAACACTCAAGTTTAATTTAGAATATCCATTTTATTCTAACAAAGACGGAATCCAAATAGTTAGATTTGACTGTTGAGACTCGATGTTACACTGGCCTGCGAGCTATGGGCTTGAAAATTCTTCTTAAACTCTATACGTGGCAGAACTCAAGTGCATGTTGAAGAGCCGTTCCAAGATCCAAAACAACAATTACTTTTGCAAAAACTTCAAAGCTTGTTTAGTTTTCAACATGATATATGTAAAAGTCATTTTAACATAAATTAGAACGGTATTTATCAATTAAGTTGAAGGTACTATACCAATAATAATATGTAAAAGTCATTTTAACAGAAATTAGTATAGTATTTATAAATTAAGTCGAAGGTACTACAAAAATAATAATATTTACAAGAAGCAATACACTAAGGGCAATTGATATAAGCACATCCAACGGAAGGCCACCGATTAAAATTTAAAAGGCCACCAAAGGTGATTGAACTGAAATACAGCGATTCTAGGTCATGTAAAGCATTTGAATTAAGTATCAAGTTCCAATACAATATTTTTTTTTTAGCACTAATACAAAAATTTTGTCTACTTAAGCCTCAGTCTTACATGTCCTTGTCTTTCCTATATATGCAGGGCCAACTCTCCATAACCCACTAATTTGCTTGTCACAAACAAAAAAAAAAATTCACTAAGGGAGACCATTGATGGATTGACACAATGTTGGTAGTTAAATTCCTCATAAATTAGAATCTTAAATCACATGAACCACTAAAGAAGATTAATTTAACAAAATTACAAGTCATTTTCTCTCAAATATTCAGGTTTTACAATTACTTCTGCCACTACTGCTTTATTCTAGTGAGAACACTTTGTCCTTGGTCCACTAAACAAAAAAATTTCACATATAATTTGATAAATCACACATCTTAGCCACAAACAGTCAAGGCATCAAAAAGTTCAATAGACCATTAGCATATCTATAGAGCAAGATAAATAACACTTAGATTTGTCATTATGTTTAAGGTCTTTGAAAAAATCTCTACATGGTGGAGGACTTCCTTTACCAAGTATTTCAGCAACTATTAAATGCATTCCAACTACATAGATTTCAGGAGCCTTTTAAGCTAGTTTCAATGGACTTTTATTTGATCAACTAGTGCTATTATAAATTGTGTTTTTGATAGTTTGTTATCTATATCAATTTTTCTTTTGCTTTTTGTTGCATGTTTGTGCACAAAAGCCACGTATATGTGTAATTTGGAAACTTCTGAGGTTGTACATTTCTTTGAATTGATCAAGGCACGTGCCACCCAATGATCCAGTTCATCATTTAGTGGGGAAACCCATCAAAGATCTTTTACATTTTTGGCTTTGAAAGGAAAACATAATTTGAGGTAAGACAAATTAAACTTTAGCAGGTATTTAGGTCATTTTTCTAGCAAAAAAACCTTTTTTCTCTCTCAATCTCTCTCTTTCTTCAGCCATCACAAACTTTTAAATTTGAATTTAGATTAGGGTTTTGCCCTTTCATGGTTGCTTCCTAGCCGGATAGGGCAGTTCGGCCTTCATCTTCTGCATTGCGAAAATCGTTTGTAACTGTTTTGGCATCATTGGGGGGGAGGATGGATGCAAGGACCATGGCAAACTCTCTACCTACTGTGGAGAGCCTGCTCTTTTTCTATCTAAAGATGAATTACAATCGTTGACGGAACCTTTCCATAATGCACTTGTTGGACAATTTGCGCTGGGAAGGCCTTACATGGACAACATCAGACGATTTTTTCTTTCTCTTGGCTTAAAGGCCAACTGTCCAATAGGCCATTTGGACGCCAAACATGTCATCATCTGACCTACCACAATGGAGGATTTCATGAGATTGTGGTGCAGGAAGACTTGGTTCATTATAAATTTTCCTATGGTTCTCTCGCGGTGGACTATTGACTTCAAACCAAACAGACAATTGCCTTTGGCACCTGTTTGGGTTTTTTTTTTTCCGAATATATCATTATTATTATTTTCTATGCATATGCTGAATAAATTTGGGAGTATTGTGGGACGTCCACTTCAGGTGGATGAAGCGACTATCACAATGAAAAAACTGTCAATAACTCAGGTGTTGGTTGAGATGGATGTCTCAAAGAAGCCTATTTAAAGGGTTTGGATTGACTATGAAGAAGGTGGCTTCTGGCAGATGCTAGAATTTGAAGAGATGCCTAAGTTTTGCGATTTTTGTTCTAGACTTGGTCACACGGAAAACGAGTGCCACCATAAATATCCTTACTTGAAACTTGTGAGGATGTATCAATCAAACAAAAGGAGGAACGAGTCAATCATAATAAGCAAATTTTCATGCCTAAAATAATAGGGATTGGGGGAATAAGCAATCAATGTATCCAAGCTGTTGAAAAGGTTAAAGTCCACAAAGAAAATGATGTTATCGATCCAGGAATAACGGTTTGTGATAACCATATCACCAAGGTGCAGCCTAAGGAACGTATGGAGAATATTAACAAATCTTCTAATGAAGAGAAGCTAAGGAATAATAGCAGTTTTACGGTAGAAAAGTCAACGATAGCGAATACGTCACTGATAGGGACATTAACACAAGGGAAAATAGCGATGAATATTGGAGATGAAGAAGGTGACATCAATGAGTTAGTTGCTAGGGTACAAGTGCAAAATCTGTTTATGATTTTGGCACACTTGGTGAATGTTTTGGATGATTTTCATATTCATTACAATGAAGTGTCACAAGCGTCAAGTTTCAAAGATACAAAAAGACTATTGGATGTAACTGGACAAAAGCTTAACACTTCCATTGAAGATTTGCGGGAGTTCCAGATTATGTTAAGTAATAGTTGGAAGAAGTCAGGACTTCAGGTGGAAGATACAATGGGAGACATTAAGCACGACTCGGATTCAACAAGAGTTCAAATAAAGAAAATGAAACAGAAAATGCTTGGTACATCCTGAAAACTGCAAGTGAGAACTGCAAATGCTAAGTATTCTCTTCATTATAAATAATGTTAAGTCCTTCCAATTTTCTGATTTAGAACATTAGGGGCATTTCCAATAAAAATAAATTGTATTTTCTTGCAGATTTATATATTTCTAAATCAATAAGGTTAAATATTCTACTTGAACCTATGTCTTCAGAGGAATATTTACTTGTAGTTAAAAGGGCTACTCGTTTTGATTTTGGTATAACTGGGATAAATAACAAAATTTGGTGTTTTTGGAATGAGGATTTTAAATGTTCGTTTCAAGAATTTGGTGGTCAATTGTTACATATATCACTTGAATATCCTAATGGAGATTGTGCTTGTATTTTAGCTGTATATGCTAAATGCACGGTGGTAGAAAGGCGGCCTTTGTGGGCTGCATTGGAAAGGTTATCAATGTCTATTGCAGACCCCTGGATAGTTGCAGGAGACTTTCATGTGGTGAGGAGTGCGGATGAAAGAGTAGGGGGTTCAGTTCCTAATATTCTGGCAAGAGAGAAGTTTAATACAACAATATTCAATTGTGGTTTTTCTGATCTTGTATTTGACGGCTCACCATTTATTTGGACGAATGGAAAAGTTTGGCAGCGTTTGGATAGGGCATTGGTGAATTCAAGATGGCATGAGGCATTTTCTAAATCAAGAATCTCACATTTGTCGAGAAGGAGATTAGATCACAAACCACTTCTGATAGGTGCTTGTCACTCGAAAGGTAGGGCTTTTTCCTTTTGGTTTCTCAACATTTGGTGCCATCATAACGAGTTCATGGAGACAGTTCAACAAACTTGGAGTCTTTTTATGCTCGGGGTAGGCATGCAAAAACTGCACAATAAATTAATGAAGTTGAGAAAACATTTATCTAGTTGGAAAAAGGAGATGTTTGGCAATGTAAATCACAAGGTGAAGGAAGCTAAAGCCGTTCTACTAGCATGTGAGAAGGATTATGATCGTTTGAGAAATGAGAAAAGTAAAACTTAATGAAGCTAGGACAGTCTATACTCGGGAATTATAGATACAATATGAATTGTGGAGACAAAAGGCGACAGTAAATTAGATCAAGGCAGGGGATGCAAATATTTCATTCTTTCATGCAATGGTGAAACAAAGAAGGAATGATAACTATATTGGCCGGATTAAAGAAAAGGATGGCAGATGGGTGGATGATATTGAGGAGGTCAAACAATCGGCTCAGCATTTTTTTCTTCTTTATTTACAACGGACAGGGAAGTAGAACAGATGCACAACTGTGATATCCAAGTACCTCAGATTTCTTTACAACAAAATGACAGTTTTGTGGAGTTGCCTTCAATCCAAGAGTTGAAAGAAATCGTCTTTTCAATTGATATAGATAGCACTGCTGGGCCAAATGGGTTTGGTGCTTATTTCTATTAGTTTTGTTGGGATATTATCCAACATGACCTTTTGGAGGTCGTTCAGGATTTTTTTATGGGCTCTAGGTTACCAAGGGGAATAACTAGCATGATGATAATTTTATTGGCAAAGAAATAAGGGGCTTTTTGTTGGAGAGACTTTAGGCCCATCAGTCTCTGTAATGTTAACTCAAAAATTGTCTCAAAAATTGTTGCAAATCGTCTAAACAAGTTACTGCCTATAATTATCTGTCAGTTCTAGTCTGGATTTGTGCCTGGTAGAAATATTCAAGATAATGTCCTTTTGACACAATAGCTGGCTCAAGAGTTAAGGATGAAGTTAGCTGATCCCAATTTAATACTGAAACTTGATATGAAAAGGCTTATGATAGGGTAGAATGGTCATTCTTTATGGCCATGATGCGGGAATTTGGTTTTCATGAAAATGTTATGGGTATTATCTTTCGGTTAATATCCAGTAATTGGTTCTCTATGTTAATTAATGGACAATCAACTGGTTTTTTTAAATCATCAAGGGGTGAAGTAAGACAACCTACTTTCTCAAGAACTCTTTTTTCTGGCTGCGAGATACTTTGGCAAAGATCTTTGTCAACTCTGTGAGCAGAACCCTAAATTTAGATTCAGGTTACCTGGTGGTGTTATTCCTTATCTAGCCTTTGCAGATGACATAGTAATTTTTACCAGAGCCTCCTCACAAGCTTTAGAAGCTATAATGGATTTTCTTGAGGAGTACCAAGGCGTGTCGAGACAAAAGGTAAACATAACCAAGAGCTCTTTCATTTGCTCTTCAACTTGTGCTCTCAATCAGGTTCGAAGGGTGGCAAGGATAACGAGATTTCGTCATCAGAAACTTCCTTTTATATATTTAGGTGTTCCAATAGATTTGGGAAAGATAAAGAGTGTAGCTTATGATGGGATAGTAAGCAAAATACGGAGGAGACTACAGCATTGGTATATTAAACTACTTTCTCCTGGAGGTAAAATTATTCTTTTGCACCATGTTCTAATCTTCTATGCCAATCTACTTTGTTACATGTGCTAAAGCCTCCAAAAAGAGTGATTCTTTCAATTAATAGATTGTTTAACGGAATTTCTTTGGGTTGTGAATGTGGATTCCAAATGGATTCACTGGTCTTCATGGGATAAGCTATGTTTCCAACAAGCGAAGGAGGGATTGGGATTTCGGGCATTGGAGGATATGGTTAGAGGCATTATTACTTCAAGCTCTGGTGGAAGTTGAGAGAAAATAAATCCCCTTGGGCTGTTTTTATGCAAACAAAGTACATAGTGTTTCATCATCCCTCTGTGGCAACAAGTAGACATTCATCTCCAACTTGGAGATGGTTGTTGGCCATCAGAGGCAAGGCTAGAGGAGAACATTAGATGGGTTGTAAGGGTTGGTTTAATCGATTTTTGGTTGGATAGATGGATAGATGAGGAACCATTGATTAATATGAGTCTTGTAGAGGATCCCCTGCACTTTTCTGGTGGCTGAAGTTTCGTGATGCTAGGGGCTGGAATTTGCAGCAACTATCACAATGGATTCCTCAAGCTATGGTTCAGAAAATTATACAATTTGATACTAGGCAGAACACTCAAGATTTAATGTTATGGGTGCTGTCAAATAATGGAAATCTCGGTGTCTTCAACTTGGGAAATAGTGCGAAGGAGAAGGACTGAATCGAGGGTTCTTAAGATGGTGTGGGTAGCTCCTATACCTCTAAAAATTTTGTTTTTAGTATGGAGGGCGTTGTAGAACTTTCTGTCGTTAGATTCTAAATTACAGAAATGAGAAGTATCTATGGCTTCTTGTTGTAACTGTTGCAAGCATGGACAAGAGAATTATAGACACCTTTTCATTGAAGGTGAAGTGGCTAAAGAAGTATGGAAACATTTCTAAAACACCTTCGGTATTCAGTGGCGACCAGCCACCTGCGTCTCGTCTATATGCATGGCTTGGTTTATGGCCTCGGACATGGCTGTTTCATTAAGGAATATGGTGCCCATTGTGGTGTTATGGTTCCTATAGAAGGCAAGAAATGTTGCACGTTTCCAGAAGCTTCAATTCCAAGCACAAACGATCATTCAAGAGATCTATCTCTTCTTCAATATTCATGCCAAAGCATACCAAGTTGACAATGTGTGGCTTGGTGTGGATGCGGGGCTCCAAATTACCAAAATTTTTAGAAGGAAACCTGCTCCAACATATCAAGCTATACGGATATCTTGGAAGAAACCACCTAATAGTTTTCTCAAATACAATACAGACGCTAGCTTGATGGGTTCCAAGGCTACCGAGGCTGGAGTTTTACGGGATGAATCTAGCAAGATGATTGTGGCTTTCTACAAGGAATTTGGGGACGTGAATGTTCCTTCAACTGAAGCTATGGCGATTCTTTTTGCGATTCAATTATGTCTGACAAGAGGGTACTCAAGGGTAATGTTTGAAATTGATTCACAGGTCATAGCTGTAACACCCTAAAAAATGCACTTACAAGAGACATTCTTTTTTTTAGGGTTAAGTATTAATCCTTGATTCATTAGTTGAAAGATTACTTGAGTTAATTAGGTTAAGTAAATGAGATTCTTTCATGATTAAGTGAGACATCTAAGTACCTAATTGGGATTAATTTTATTGGATCATTAGTTTATATTAGAGTTTAATAGTGACTAACTTATTCTACTATTTTCTAGTATTTTGACCAATTGAATTTTAGCTTAATTTTACTCAAAAATTTCACTTATTCTCTTGCTTTCTTTTCTTTCTTCTTGGCCGAATTTTCTTCTCCTTTTCTCTCCTCATGGCCGGCTCTCTCTCTTCTCTATTTCTTTTCATTTTTGCTTTAATAATTTGTGTCTTAATATTGCTAGTATTAAGTGATAAGAGGTTAATGAGTTCTACCAATCAAATTAATCCAAGTTAGCTACTCTTGCATTAAAAGACTACCTTTTTACTTTATTCTTGTTAGGTTTTAATTGGTTAATCTTTTCTCACCTTTTCTTTATTTCTTTTCCATTTTTCCTAGTCTATTTCTTTCTCTTTCTTCTCCCTCTTGGCCGGCCATCTCCCTTTCTCTTCTTCTCTCATTTTGCTCTCAACTTCTTGAAGTTTTCTCTCTAAAGTTTGGGCAAATCCACCATAAGAAGTGAGCTTCTTTCCTTTCTAAGCAAAGTTCTAAGCATATCTAAGGTATTTACTATGAACTTTTCTTATTAATTTCAAGTTTTACTTAGTTTTTATACAAACTTAAACCAAGATTCTTGTTGGTACTACTTGGAGAACTTAGTTAGAATTGGAGATTTACTTGCTAGATAAAGTGTTCTTGTGGTTAGATAGACTAGTATATGGCCTTTAACCTTGAAATTTCATGTGTTATATGTTGTTTGGTTGAAGATTCTTGGAGTAGAATTCTTGGAATTTAGTGGAATTTTAATTGAATTTCAACTTGAGTTGAACATAAAAGTTGTAGAACTTGTTGAATTGGGTTGGATTGTTGATTTTCTTGCAGGAAAAAAATTTAGATTAGTCTGATTTTAAGGGAAAATGCTGTCGAAATTTTTGTAAAATTAAAAGAAGAAAAATTGACAAGTGAGATTTTAAGCCTAAAATATGTTCAATTGAAGGAAATTAAAGTGTAGGAAATTTTAGAAATGATCTAGTAATAAATTAAATTTTCTTAAAATAAGTAAATCCTAAAACCAAAATCCTATAAATAAGTGGGGTGTTTTCTTGAATTTTTCTTACTAAATTTTCTAGGGTTTTACTTGTATTTTCATTATATTATTTCTTTTAAATTTCAAGGTCCGAAAACGCATCACGACCATTTTACGAGATATTTTTTTAGGCATTTCAGGTGAGTGTCTCTATGTGTGCATGATGCATGAAATGCTTTGTCGTACTTAAGAATGTTATATTTAGAAATATTATGTTGTGCTTGTAATTGTTATGTTATGACATGTGTTACTTGAGGAAAGATGTGTACTTTATCACATCCATTCCGCAATGTGTTACACGCTTTCATTATCCAATGTGTTACTTGTGCATGAGACTTCCGTGACTAACTTTACAGTTACTTCACGGATAGTCAACTTGGACAGGCTTAGGAGGATATAAGGTGCTGGGTGTTTTAGGGCGTGATGTTCTTTCCCTTATGAGTTGTGAATCCTCAAAGAGGCCAATTCCGGATTGAACTTTCTTGCGTGTTGGCCCTCCAGGGTTGAGATTTTCTCCCTAAATGTGGTAGCCTGTATGGAGGTTATAAGGTGAACGGTGGTTAGGGTTCTTGCTTGATAATACTGGCATGACCTTTGATAAAGACTTGAGCTATTATCTTAGTCCTAACATCATGATTACATGATCAGTATTTGCTCTTTCTACGGTTAAGCTTGCTTCCGTAGTTGAGTCATGTATCCGCCATTGATTACTTGTTAATTAAAGTGTTCATGCCCTACTTATTTAATCTTGTCAATTATTTTGTTCAATAAAATAATAGATTCTGGGTATGACTGCATGACTTGAACACTCACTGGGCTATTATAGCTCATCCCGTTCATTTGTTTTCTTTAACTAGATTTCTAAAAATACTAAAGCGGGAAAAGCTGATTTTGGACGTGTACATGTTTTATTTCGTGTATTTTGATAGCCAAACTATTTTGGGCTATCTTGGTGAAAAATCATATATATTGTGACGTGTAAACTTCTTGATTTTACTTGTATCTTTAAATTAAGTAACATGAATATATTTTATGTTATTCTAAGTTAGGCACGCGTGCATGTTCTGAGTGAGTGCTCGACTTGAGTCCTGACGAGAGCTAGGCAGGCAGCCCGCTAAACCCTTTGGTGCACTTCTGGGTAAGGTGGGGCTGTTACAATAGCTAAGCTGGTAAACAATGACTCTATCTCTAAATGACCTTTGTGCAAGATTATTTTCCAGATTTGGCTAAGCATGGTAACTGTTCAAGGATAATTTATGCACATATATAGATAAGCCAACAAAGCAGTAGACTTTTTAGCTTCTTGTGACTCTCTAACTCAAGAGTTCTACTTCGATATGTCCCTTATCCCTCAGCAATTTCACTCCATTTTATTGCTAGATTGTAAGAGCGTTCCATATATTGCACTACAAAATGCAAAGGAGTAGTATTCCTCATTTATGGTTTTCATTATTTCTGCATGTAATTGAGGTTTTGGTCTAGTCCCCCTCCTCTTATATTTTTCATCTAATTAATAAAATTTGAGGCTGGCTCCCTCACCCTGTGTATGGGGTTTTGCCAAAAAAAAAAAAGGTCATTTTTCCATTCCTAGAGCATAAAACCTAGATTTGCTAAGATACTAAAAATGAAGCTCATGATTACGTCAAATGCCACATTTTTTTGCTCATACATAATTTATGCCCATTCTACACATTTTGATTCAGATCGTCATATCATAAGTTAAGATCTACACAGATATTAAGTCCAAGAATAGAAGTAGTCAACCCTGTAAAGATGACTTGACTTGCCATACGCAAATCAAATCTAAAGCCGGTTTCCTCAAATGACCATTAAAAAAACTTAGAGAAAAAAATATCATAGGCTTAGAACATTGTGTTTAAGTAAATGCACAAACACTCAAAATGAATTCTTTTTTTGGCATTTTAACTAAATATAAAATACACCTACACTTGCCTAGAATTCTAAGGACTACAACATTACAGTTGCTTGCCTACAAACTAAAATTCCAAAACATATTCTGGTAATATGTATAAAAAAGCTACAAAAAAGAAAATTGTAAAGAATAATTCACTGGTAAATCTCGCGTTTATTTGACATTTTGCTGTTAAACTCGAAAATTGTAGAGAAAAGCTCATTGGCAAATCTTGTATTTGTTTGATCCTCTGCTACTAAACTAGATGTTTATGCAAGATTCATGTGCTTTTACAAGCCCGTCTCGACAATGGCATCCTAAGTCTATCAAATTATCGCCCTTTTAGTGCTAACATACTGCGTATTGCACAAAAATCAACAAGGTTATAAAGAGCCTTTTCATCCTAGGCTAAAATCCATCCACTGAGGCTAAAATATATAGAAAAGAAAGTCATCCTTGGCAATTCTAGAAAATATGTTTCAAAATGCTTATAAGATGGACAGAGTTCATAAGTGGATTCTCAAAGCTTAGTCGCCAGTTCATGCTATCAAGTTACTAAATCCTTTCCAATATTTGTAAATAAAGAAGTTTGGTAATGCAGTTAAGTTCATTCAATTTATTAAGCTGTCGTGATTTTGAGTTATTCTTATCAAATCTACCAGTTGATATTTATTCAACAGACTTACCAGTAATTTTCATACCATCCTAAACCCAAATCTAAGCAAAAGGTGGATGAGGAATTTAAAATGAAACAACGAAGCATGTACAGAAACTATCAATTAATACTTAAGAAATTAGTCTCCATTAGTTATGTTGTGTTGTGGAGTGGGGAAGAATGCTAGAGAGATTTGTGACAAAAATATTAATGCCTAAACCAATGGAGATTTATCACCCATTTCTTGGAATATCCCACTGGATATTTGAAGAGATACATAATCTTTAAAAGTAGTAATAATAATACTAATAAGAAGGGAAATCGTGTATGTCCAACACTGAAGGTTCATATTAGGGCTTAAAATCAACTTTAGCTTGAGCATGTGCACTTACTCTCACCATGAGTTCAACACAGATACACCTTAAATGAATCAAAGTAATTGTACTACAATTTAAATCTGTCCCAAAAGTGAATAAATCATATTTCACTATTACATCTAGAATTCTATCATTGATTATACATGATATGGTGTTTTAGTTATCTACACATACTTCAAGTATGATGAAAAGTATCGATATGTTGTTATTATAATTGCACCCAAAGTAAAAAACCCAGTTGAACAATCCTATTTTCAAATTTGTAGAGAGTTGACAGAAATGACTCCACTGAAGGTAACTGCACTATTCAATGACCTATGGCTAATCAATTTTTACCAAGCATTTATCTAGGCATTGTAGACACCAAATTTTGACACATCTTTTTGTAAACATATGTGTGTTACTTCATTTAGGAGTGCTTTTATTTTTCAGGGGTCAATTGCAATTTTTATGCAAATTATGACTAATTAGTCGTATCAGGGGGAAAAATGGTAATTTTAACTTGTAGATACTTTTTATTTTATTTTATTTCTAAATTCATACTTTTTATGGTTTTATCATTTTTCTAAATTTTAAAGATTTTCCTAAATCATTTAGTAATTATTTAAAAATTTGGTATTTTTCAAGTTAAAAATGCATTTTTCAATGCATCCCTTTTATTGGAATTTTGTGAGAAAACTTTTGCATATACATTTCGTACATTTATAGTTTTTTTGTTTTTTTGTAAAATTTTATGATTTTTAGAGATAATTTCGTATTTATTTAATTTTTATCTTTTTATTTATTAAATCCACGTTTCACGAGAATGCGTTATTGTTAAAAAAATTTTTGAGTGAAAATTATAATATATGTGCTTTATGTGATAATGTGTGTTGTGTAAAATTTTGTGATTTTTTAAATGTCATTTAGTAATTTTCATAAATTTTATAATTTTTACCATATTTAGGTCATGTTTTTCAATGCACTTTTTATTTAAAATTTTTTGTATATGAAAATTTTGTATATGTGCATTTTATATACTTATAGATTTTATGTAAAAAAAAATTTCATAATTTATTTATTTATTTTTTTAAGACCGTTTGGTATTTATTTTAAATTGTATTTTCTAATGTTGCATTAACTTTAATTTTTTACACTGAATTTTCTTTCTTCTTATAATGTTGTATTTTAGTTATTTTTATATATAATTTAAAAGAGTTTAAGTGGTTTTTATTTTATTTTATTTTTTCATTTTTCTTTATTTTCTTACAAATTTCACGAAAAAAAAAACCAGAGTAGCAGTAGCGTTGTAGCTACTACTGCTGCCATTGCAATAGCTGCTAATCAGCCATGTTCTTAACCAAACACCATCATTTGCCAGCCACCCTATATCACCAACTTCCCCTACTCTCATCATTTTCTTCCCAAGATTAATCACATCATCCTTCTCGCTTGCAATCCTTTCATCAGATTTTAGGGGATTTGCTCAAATTTCTTTCTCACTTCATCATCATCACCCTACCCGCAATCTACAAACACCACTCCTCCTCCCTCTCGGTTCTCCTTCACTCACACAAACTCACTCACTTTTCTCTCCCTCCCGGTTTTCATTGCAATACAATTCACTATTATCTCAACTTCACCTCATAACTCAAACACACACTCATATTCACTACACAACTCACTTGCACACAGACACAAAAACCGCAATCTCCCTCACAGATATTTTCCACCATCAGCTCACCTATCGTTCACCCTCCCTCTCCTTCCCTCATCTCCCTCACAGCAATCACACATTCTTGCACTCTTCTCACCAAACCTACAGAACACACAAAACACTTAACCAATTCACACAACTTTACTTCACCAGCACAAACCAACAATCACAGCACACATCTCAACTTTCATAACACACAATTCACAAACGCACACACCTGCACTCTCCCAACTCCTCTCTAATTTTCCAATACATAAACACACACACAAACCCCAATTTCCCTCTCTGTCTTCGATTGCATACACATACATACAATCACATACACAATCACATACACAATCACACAACAACTCTCACCTCACTCTCTCGACTAAATTCACTCTCACTCAGCCCACTCACATCTCTGCACACACTCACAATCCATTCACAACACACATATGCACTTCACACATATTCATACACCCTCATTTCACAAACACCTTACACACAACAGCAATTCTAGTTCACCTGCACAATCAAACACATCAGATTACAATCATCCACAACTACTGCAATTCATCTAAGTTCACCGAATACACACAGTACACACACAGAATACACACACAATTCAAACGTACACACCCATAATCAATTGTATACACATACATACAATCACTCGCACACACACACTCCAACATCATAGACACAAAGCACACGCACAGACACATCAAGCAACTAGCAACAGCAACTCCATCTCATCACCACCTCCATTACCTCTTTCATGCCACCATCAAAGGCCAGCCAGCCAGCCATTGCGCGCCACCACCATCAGCCACGGCCTACCACGTCAACCCAATCGCCAAACCCAACTAGCCATAGCCATTCCATCAATCTCACTAAATGGTCGAAGCTCGCCTCCATCTTACTCTTGCACTCCACAGCCATTTCCTCTCCCAAGCCAGGTAAACCGCGGCCTTCTCTCTCAATCATTATTTGAGTTGGTTGATTTGTGATGAAATTGGACAAGGAAGAGTAGAGATTTAAAGTTTTGTTTGCTTAATTTGGGAATTTGGGGGGGGTCAATTTCAGCGAGTACAGCGAGGGAGAGAAAGAGCACAACGAGGGAGAAAGAAAGAAAGAGGAAAGGAAAAAAGGAAGAAAAAGAAAGAGAGAGGGCCGAAAGAGAAGAAAAATGGAGAAAGGAAAGCGAGAAATAGAGACGGATTGAGAGAGAGACACAGAGAGAAGTGAAGAGAAGCAGCAAGAAGAAAGAAAGAAAGAAGAGAAGAAGAGAGAAAGAAAGAAATAGAGGAAAAAAGAAAAAGAGAAACGGTAGAGGTAAAAGGAAAGAACGAGAAAGCTTAGGGAAAAATGGGGGTTAGTTTAGTTTAGTTTTAGTTTTTAGTTTTCATATTCTTTATTATTAGTATTTTTAGTTAATGATTTGGGACTTAATTAGTATATTTGGATAGTTAAGCTAAGCTGGCTAATTTAGTTTATTTGATTAAGTTTGATTTTTATATTATTTTATTTTTATAATTTGATTTTTTTTTCTATTTTATGATTGTTATAACCTTTGTTTTTAATCCTTAACTTTTTTGAATATCATAGGCATATCTCAATAACTTTTATTTTTTTGCATTTTAGGTCCCTATAATTAACAATGCCCCCATACATATTGCTAAAAAGTTGCAATTTTGCCCCTTTAAGTTGCTGGAAATTTTTTTATGGCCTTAGAACATTGCTGGAATTTATGTTTTTGCCTAGAATTTGCATTTTAGTCTTTGAATATTGCTGAATTTGCAATTTGGTTCCTCATATTTGCTAGAATTTCATTTTTGGTCCTCAAATATGACTGGAAATTTGATTTTGACCCCCTCCATAATTGCTGGAAATTGCATTTTTACCTTTAAATATGCTGTAAATTATGTATTATCCCATTGGCTTGCTGTAATTTACATATTTAGTTTTTAAACTTGCTGGAAATTTTAATTTTTGTCATTTATGCTTGCTGAAAATTACATTTTAGCCTTTAAATTTGTTGTAAATTATATTATTATCTTAAGTATGCTTTGAAATTGTAATTTTACCCTTTAGTTTGTTATAAATTACATTTTTACTCTAGAATGTTGCCGAAATTTCCATTTTTAACCCAAAACCATGGAAAAATCTTATTTTTGCCAAAAAAAAGAGAATTTAATTAAGTCCTTAAGACTTTTAATTATTTCTTTTCATTTCTTTTCAATTTTATTTTTATTAAATTTTCAATTAATGTCCCAAAATTTGGTCTTCTTGTCTAATTGATGCTCAAATTAGTTTCTTTATTTCTCTTTTGGTTATTTTGGTGATTTTTATTTGTGTGCTAAAAGCTTAATTGCGTATTATTGTATTTTTTTTATTTTGTTTTATTTCTTATTTCTTATTTTTATTTTATTGTTCTTTTTTATTTAAATTAAACATTTTTCTTTTTCTTCTTAAATGTTTAATTGTTGTTTTTTTAAGTTTTGTTTATTATTGATGTAATTGTTTTGAACTCTATGGCACGGTTATAATGATTAATATTGAAGTATTTAATTAATGGTTTATTTATTTAAATAGTGGTACCTTAATATGTTTACTCATGTTGTTAGCATGTATACCAAGTTTTCAAATGGGAGGTACCCCTATTATCCTTTCAATGTCTATTTATGTGCTCCTACGTGCTCCTACGTGTTCCTATGCATTTTTTGATGTATCTTTTTGGTGTTTATTATTTTTATTTATGTGTGAGCATTTATTTATGTCATGCTATTTATTTAAATTTAATTTGTAATTATTCAAAAAAATGTAATAGATAGGTGATATTCTATTTAACAAAACTTTTGTATTTAGATAGTTAATGTAATATATAGTTTACATTTTCATCTATTTAATAGAAGCTTTTGTATTTTAGACATAAAATATAATAAATAAGTTAGATAGGCTATTTTTCTTATCTTTCCCCATTTTACATTGTAATTAGGCTTTTCTCCAGTGTAATAGTTAGAGCTTTTGTGTGTTATGTGTGCTATGTGCTTATGTGTTTTACTCGCTTTTCTTAGGACTTTACATCTAAAATATCATGCTTATGTGCTATATGCTTTTATGTGCTATTACTAGCTTCTATATGCTTATTGCTTTAATTTATATTTGTTATTATTTATCGTTTTGCTTTATTATGAAATATGTGTATCGTCACCACACTAGTCCAATGCTAGTTGTGGTTCATTCTGGTTTCCTCGTTAGTCTAACGTTAATGAGAAATTTATAGAAAACGGACTAGTCCAATGCTAGACCCCTAGGTTCCTTAAACATTAGTTTCATTTGCATAAAATTCATGTCATTCATATGTATCATTTTTCTAGTTTTAGGATCTTATTCTATTTCATGTGTCATTTTCTCTTATATTATCCCTCTTCCTATAAATATATAATGCATGACATTTAAATTGCATTTCATATAGAATTTTATGATTTAAATAGATTATTTGCTTGCTTAGGTTAGGAAGAGTCAACCATTCGAACATGGGAATAGCGAATATGGTTTTTGTAGCCTTAGTACACTATTTATTCCTCTGTAAGAAGGAACACATTTGTCACGAGTTTTCGTCCCCCGTACTCGTCATGTTGCATGCCCACATATTTTTTCTTCACTTACTATATATTATTATTTTCTTTTCTTTTTGCATCAAATTTTGCATAAATACTCGTGACTCCCTCTAGGTCTCGACTCGGGTTTTGCAATTAATGCGACAATTCCGATCAAACCTCGATGAAACATGTCGACCCTCCCAATACTTACATTTCGACTTAGGATTTGCATTCATTTAAATACATCCGAACGCGATAGAATTTAGGGGTTAATTTAGAAAATTTTGATTAAATTTTGCAACTAACCTCGGATGGGTTGAAAGGGTGCCTTAGGTGTAAACCTTTGCCTTCCCTTTCTTCAACTGTGACTCCCGAACTTTTTTATCTTGTTTTCGAAGACTTGGAGTTGTCTTAAAAAGGGTTTTCTTGTTTTTCTTACATTTTTCTCAAAAATTATTTTTTAAATAAATCATTCTCGATTTTCTTACCTTTTATAAAATATTTTCTGGTGACTTGGTACACCAAAATTCAATACCAAGTGGCGACTTCCTTTTTACTAAAAACCATTTTTAGACTCTACTTTCGAGTCCAAAATTGTCGCGTTTTCAAAGTCCCATTTAGGCCCTTTTTCTTTTGTTTTACTTTATTTTTCAAAAAACTAAAAACCATTTTCTAAAAAACTATTTTACCAAAAAAACTTCCAAAACTCTCTTTTCCACACTAATCTAAATCTCTTTTTTCGTCATTCGAAAAATGGGGCGCGACAGGCATTTGTGTGGATAATTTGGCAATCAAAATTTCTATTCTCTGAAGCTAGGTCATTCTACACTCAAAATAGGCTATCTCATGATAATAGCTTGTTAAGTTAAGTTGAGGGTCTATTTTTCTTGTACATATAATACAACTATGCGTTCTAGATATCACATTAATTACTTCATCCTGAATAGAGGTTAACCAAAAAGGTGTGTATTATACCGGTAAAAAACCAAATACATGAGGTCAAACATAGCTGAATGGATTATATGAAGTAAAAGAAGCATTCCTAGAAGCATCGATTTTATAATAAGCTGACAAAACAATTGGTTCTTAATTTGTTATTACATATATCAATCCATGTAATCTTCAATGACAATGAAACCAAAATATTGGAGCATAACTTAGGTTAAATAAACACGTATGCATATGAGGTGCAGACACTTGCATTTAGAGGTGTTGTGATTGATTCTTAATGGATGGGGGAACACAAAAACATCCGAATTGAGCCGTCCAAGAGGAAAAGAAACCTTCACCTACATTGTTCATACGAACTAGGATTCCTGGAAAAGTCAGGCCTCTTCGGAAAGTCCACATCTAGAGGGGCCATTTGTTGGAGCTTACATGCAGGCGCAATGAACTGAGGATGATGAGAAACAAAAATGGTAAGTAGGATTATTACATTTCTATTTGAGTAGGTAAATACTCATATAAGGCATGGTTTCTTTTCAACGTCATATGAATTATTAGTAGCTGGGGCTCCTAAGGCCACAATACTATAGTACTCTTGATGCTACCTCTGTGTTTGGGGGGGACAAATTTTTTTAAAAAAATTATCCTACAATCGTAGTTGCTAATTTTTACTTCTCCGCAGGTATGATATCTCTGTATTATTCTATACGGAAATACTAGTAGGTCTCAGGCGCTATGTATAAGATATATTGACAAATCCCTAGATATAATTAATAGTATAAAAGAAATACTTTACATTTTCACAAAATTAGGATACTACGATATAAGCTCAAGTTTTAAATCTAAATCGGGTAATTACTAAAAGCATAGTAACATTTATAGACAAGAAATGGCCACTGGATAATGCAATAATATCTTGGTTATAGAGATGCATTTGTTTCACAAAAACATCCCTCGCATGATCAAAACCAACAAGAATGTTGCCACATATCAATAAGTACAATTTAATTTAATCAGTCATAATTGATTAAAAAGGTGATAATATTTTCTCTAATATTAAGTTTCTAATCATTCCTATTTTCCCTATTTACCATTAAATATGAAAGAACACTATAATGTCTGCTAACCTTTAGTTGGTGGCTCACTCTTATCCTGAGATCAAATAGCAATAATGAAAAGAAGATCAGACACATAATATCATTAAAAAACATGTGCAATTGATGGTGAGGTTGATAAATAATACATAACAAATCAAGAAACAAAATCCTTCATACTTTGAATGACAACTCATAACTAATTTAGAAACCAATCAAGTCTCAATCTTCTAATGATTGGGTTAGTAACTATGTAAGACTAAATTTTAAAGAATATACTACATATATTTGATTAGAAAAGTGCCATAGCAGACAATAAACTTCTAACTTGAATAGAGAAATAAAATATTTAAAGAGAATGGAATGAAAAGAAAGGCAGAGATAAGTAGACATCAAGTAACATAAGAAAACTTATGCAAACAAAAAGACTAATCATCATCAGTTAACAATTTGAAAACATTAACCTGTATTACTTTCTAACTTGCACCATAATGGTAGTTGCAGCATATAAAACCACAAAATTTTGTATTTGATAATAAAACCATAAACATAGATTTGTCTTTAAAATTAGAATCGTAATTGCGAAAAAAAAGGTTTTACCTTTAAAACCAATGTGTTAAAACAAGATCAAAATGAATAAACAATATAAATCTCTTAAATATAGGAAAAATAATATCAATGCAATAATGGAACTAAGGAGGTCGTTGAAGAACGAACCTTGGAAGCAAAGGAATGAGTGAAATATGGAGACTACAGAAAACTATAGAGAGTGAGTGAAATATGGAGACTACAGAAAACTATAGAGACTACATAAAACAAAAGAGAACATAAGAGTAGGATGATCGAAAAGAAAAAACAAAATCAATTTCCGCACCACCATAGCTTTTGGAATTTGAACAGACGGATATAGATAGGATAGGCTTTAGAAATTCAAGAGAGAATATTGGGTAAACAAAAGAACATAGCCAAGGAGTTATTTGGGAGGAGAGTTGCGAGATATTCAAGGAGAGATTTATGTGATTAATCGAATGACTTGGGAGAGAAATATTGGGATGGAGAAGTTATTGCCTTCAATTCTTTTAGTAGAACCCACAAGGAAAGAAGATAAGAAAAAAATAAAAATAAAAAACAGATAGAAAAGATGAATATGAAGGCAAAAGAACGTTAGAAAACTAAAGAATCACATTGAGGCTATCCATGTGTAAGAAGGAAGGACTGCTTCAGTAATTTTCCCTTCCTTTTTATAATAAAGTTAGAAGTTCGATTAGATTAGATATAAGACAATAAACCAAGTACTTTTCTCTCTTTTAATATGAATAGGATTACAATACAATTTTAGTAGTCCCCCAAATTTTCCTAGCAAATATATTGCTAACTTTTTGAGGCACCATGAAAAAACAAAAGACAAATAGACAAAAAAAAAATTGAGGGGAAAAAAAGCCAAGAGACTTACAAGTAATACAACAAACACTTATGCCTAGTTTGCGAGTTAGGATAGAAAATAGAAGAAGAAAAAAAAAAGGTTAAGAAATGACAAAAAAGAGAAGGGAAAGGACATATTCTTTTTCCTTCCATTTTCGCCCATAGGTAGGAAGAAAGTATTTAAAGCCAAAAAGGGAAGATTTTCTTCCTAGATCCTTTATTTTCTTTCTCCCTTTTTATTCCAAACAAATAAAATTGGTTAAATATCATTTATTTTCTTTCCCCATTATACTCCCAAAGATACAAATTAGTTAAGTATCCTTTCAATTCTTTTGTTTTCTCTTTATTTTCTTCTTCCCAAACTAAGCATAAACAACCAAAGAGATGAAACCTTGAACATCTAACAAAACATAGAAGAATCTCAGTTATTACTTCTACTACTAATATAAAAACCCAGCATGAGAATGGCAAAAGATCCTCCTGTTGTAAATAATACAATTTAGAACTTGAATTGACATATACAAAAAAAAAAAGACATTAGTAAATGAATCAAAACCATGAGATCGAAAGTCAAACTAGCTACAATTCCTTATATGAATGACCCAAAACCTCAATATAGATGCATCCAATTCCTTTACAAATTGAACTCTGAAAATAAAAGTTTCTCCTTTAAAATTGTCTGAATACAAATTTCCAAGCTTTTCTAATGTATTCATTCATTAAATGACGTAGATTTTTATTTATTTATTTATTTATTTTATTCATTCAAAATAAAAGGTGAAACAAAATTGGAACCAAACACACATTAAGGGGGTGTTTAGTTTTGGGGAACAATGAGGGAACTCTGTGTCAGTAATAACAACACTCATTATTGATGTTTTAGAAAACAACTATCACTATCTTTTGAATTGGAATGAATGCAATTAACTAGGGTCTATGATTCCCCAAAATACTATTCTATCAAATGTATTAACTTTTTTGGGGGAATGATACCTATTGCATTAGTAAACCAAACATGTTGGAGGGAATCATCAAAACCTATACTCATAGTTTGATTAATGATATTCATAATGATAGTAATTGAGGAATTTGAACCAAATGACTCCTAAGAATAAAAGTTTCTCATTTAAAACTAACTAAATCCAAAGTTCCAAGCTTTATTTATTGTATCGATTCATTATCGCGATTGAGAAATAGTGAAATAGAAAATAAGGAATAGAGCGAAGTTTGAGAAAAGTCCAGGAAAAAAGATTATACTATCTACACGCATCAAGTAGCACTAGCTTTAGAGTAGAGTTTGGATTTCAGCCAATATTGGGAGAGAAAAATATGAAAATTAAGAGATTGGCTATTGGGGGCTGTAATGGAAACTATAAGGAGGCAAATTGCATATCGGACATTTTTTTACGATGGATGGGCTAAATTGCACTTAACCAAAAGAAGAAGCCTCGCCCCCACCCAAAAAAAAAAAATGCAGGTTCTAAATAGAGTTTCTATAGTTGATAGAGGACTAGAGGTGACAATAAGTCTCAAGATCTAATGGGTCCTCACATCCAAATTATTTTGGGCGGGATGGGCATAAAAATATATGATTGGGACTAATTAGAAGTATACCCAATAATACACATCTAAATATGCATATAACTGAAATTTATTTGGGATTTCCATGCCCTAATTCCTGTAGTTTAAATTCTTGTAATTTATATACTTGAATATTTCTAGCTATTTTTTTCTCAACTCTTTTTTTTTTTGCCCCTTTTGGGTTTGTATAGCAAAGCCAATTTTTTGTCTTCATATTCTATTGTTCAAATAGAGCTTCCACTATATGTTTAGACTAAAAAGTGAAAAGGGGACACCATATTTGGTAGGTTTCGAATTGATTTTGCAGGCTTGATTAATTCATCTTAATTAATTTCCAAGGAAATTTGAGATCATAATGAAAAATAGAATATAGAATTCCTTAATCTCAAGTTATATGTCTTAGTTTTGTTAGGCACAGGTTCCAATGATGATTAGAGATTTTTGTAATAGTTTAAGGAAGAGGTGAAGAAGTTGTCAGACATAGCTATCAAAATTATGAAAATAATAGAAATCATATAGCATTTTTTTCTCTTTTTCTTTTTCTATGTATGTATATAAAGTTTCTTAGGAAAAAAATAATTTAATTTATAATTCACAATTTTGTATTTAGGAGAAGCGAGTGATATTTTGAAAGGAATAAAAATAATAAAACATTTAAATCAGATATAAATGATATAAAAAGCCAATATTGAGGTCAAAAAGAAAAACTAAATGATATTTGATGAGGAAAGGATAGTTTAAAAAAATAATAAAAGTAGATCTATTGGGCATTTGGACAGTATCAAAATCGGTCTAACCTATTTTAGTCTCACCATATTAATCCCATGATCAATATGAGCTAATTTGGGGATGGTCCATCATTTCTTCTTGTAATTAAATCTCATATAGATCTCGCCTATTTGTCATCTTCAGAGTACATAATTTATTAGGGGTGGGCAAGGGTCGGGTACCCCGCCCTTATAGAGAATTGGCTGACCCGACCCTAACTCATTGGGTCAGCAATTTTTTGACCCTAACCCGACTCTAATGCTCTCGGGTACCCGAAAAAATAGGGTCGGGTCATTGGGTACCTGACCTGTTCCTATTTTTTATTTTTTTGGATTGAAATTTGTAATGGCTAAAACACAAAATCATATACCAAATTCTTCTGAAATTCTCCTGACTTATCTAATTTTCCAAACAATCGTAAATGTCCACTAATTCATGTTACTAATTGAAAGCTTATAGACAAATTGATGACATTATAGTCTCAATTCATCTTGGTTTTGATGATTAACAAATGACTAACAATATATATTAATGTTCTACCAAGATGTATTTATAGTAAAATTAGTTAGGAATAAAAAAAAGTCAAAATGGAGAGTAAAAGGTGAAGCAGACGACCAAGCAGATGCACCAAATGATGAAACCAACGACCGGTTAATTCCATAAAGTATGCGGACGAGACAGCAGACGAGATAGCAGACATCCAATTAACTCCAGAAAGTATGCGGACAAGCTAATAGACTGTCCAATCTATATACTTTTAATTAAATTGTGATAAGGTCCCTATATTTTTTAATATTTATATAATATAACCTCGGGTCGGATCGAGTATCCGTGGGTTTTTATTTTCTTTATCCGTATCCGATCCTAAATTTGCTAGTACTCGACCCTAGTCTGTCGCACTGAGAGAAAGACTGTTCGGGTAACTTATTTTTCAGATCAAATCAGTTTGGATCAAGCAAGTTTTCAAGTCGACAGTATTTTTGCCCACCCCTATAATTTATTCGGACTGGCCGGATCTTGAGCCAAGCTAATGTAATGGGCCAACCCAAAACAGCATTTGGAGAACAAGCCCTCAGTTTCTGAAGGGGCTCAATTTGGAACTGTCCCGATTCATATAGCCTTAGTTAATAAGATCCCTGGTACAAGGGTAATATTAACTACTAATACTGCTCCCTGTTCATTTGTAAATATTGAACTAACATCCTTCCCCTTCTGTCTCCTCCGTTATTCATTCGGAAGGGAAAAAAAATAATATTAAAAAAGAAAGCTAAAAACGCGAAGCAATCTGTGGCGCGTCTAGTTTACGCGACGACGAGCTGAGCGGGTTAGGGTATGTTTTCTGCTTAAGTGGAAGTGGTGGCGGATCGACGGTCGTCGGCGTTACTCTCATCTCCTTCTTTTGCATCGCAGTGCACGGCAGTTGCAGGTACCATCGCAAGTCGTAACCCTAGTTAGTTCGTTCGCTTCGGCTGTTTCTCCAATTGTCTCTTCCTTTTTGTTAAATTTTTTGAGTGTTTATTATGTTTATATAGTGACCTAACCGTGGTTAGTTTTTGCATGATTTTTATTTGTTTGTTGGTCTGTAATATTAAAAAATTCTTGTTTCTTTTTTCACTCTCCTCTTTTTTTTTTTATTTTTTATTCTCACATATTTTGTGGATACTTTGGTATTTGACACCTATCTATTTAGGTTAACCTTCAGTAGGGAGAGCAGTTAGTTGTGATCCGATGACCTTTTCTCACCCTTATAGCTGAACTAGTTTTGTTGTGATCCGATGACCTTTTCTCTCCCATACTGCTGAACTAGTTTTGTTCCTTGTCTTTTTTTTAATTTAAATTACTACCATTCAGGTGATAATCGATACAGTTAAACTACTGTTTGTTGGGACAATGATTGCGGATTAGTCCTAACCGATTAATTTTTCCTCTGCAGTTTTCTCTGGGGCTAGATTGAGTTGCATTGAGGATTTGTCTTGGAAACGAAGATGTTTGGTTCAAGCCGTAAGTTTTTGTTCTCACATTTCTCCATATTTGTCTGCCAATTTTTGATTGCTCCTTTGCTTCTCTTTTTCCTTTTGCTCCTCGCTGTTTCCCCAGGGGAAGAGAAGGGGGAGGGGGGGGGGGTTTAGAAGGTGCATTATTTTCCCGAGATATCTTTGAACTTCATCATACGTATTTCTCATTAGTTTTGCACCTTAAGTTTGTCTCCCTACCATCTAATGCTTGTGAATCTTAAGGACCTTACTGGCATCTTTATGTTGAATGCTGCTTCCATTTCTGAACTTTTCTTTGCATCTCGGATTGTTAATAAGGACTCTTCTGATTTCTTATGGTCTTTTGCCTTTTATCTATGAAGCATTTCTTTGATTTATAGATGCAGGGGTACCAGTTATATCATATTACATATTTATTCAAACCAAAAAAAAAAAAATGAAGTTGTTTTATTTGTACCCTAAGTATGCTCTTGTTTTATTTTTGTGCTAAGTGTGCTCTTCCATTAGCAGCTTTTGGGCAGGCATCTAGTAGCCCATTTGGATCACAGTCAATGTTTGGGACCAGTAATGCAGCCAACAACCCTTTTGCTCCCAAACCCTTTGGTAATACAACTCCTTTTGGCTCACAAACTGGGAGTTCTTTCTTCGGCAGCACTTCCACTGGTGTGTTTGGTAGCCAAAATTCATCACCTTTGGGTTCCACATCAGTCTTTGGTGCTTCATCATCCTCTGCTTTTGGAAGTTCAACGCCTGCATTTGGAGCGTCATCGGCTCCTGCTTTTGGTAGTTCGTCATCTTTTGGAAGTACGTAGATAAACTTGTTGGTTTTCCTTTTATCTGTCACTTTCGTTTGCCAACGTTTCATTTGCGCTTGATTATCAATTTAACAATCTTGAGTATGGGTATTCTGATTATTATACCTCTTTGTGTCCAAAAGTCCCTTCACGATTCAGAGTGTTGAATTTGCATTTTATATATTGAGATGGCTAATTTTTACATTTGTTGCTACTGAGAATATTTGATTCAGTTGTGTGGAATAGCTTCTGAATATGTTTTAAAATTTAATGAACAAGGTGAAGAATGTCTTCCGATTTATTATTTGCATTTGTTGCCATTTGTGTGATGACAACCATTGCAAGATACAATTGAAATTGGTGAAATATGGCTTGATTATTCTACAGAGATGCGGGTTCTATTTTGTACGTTTTATCCGTAACTTTTTAGTTTTGTTTTCTATGAAATGGATAATCTATTTCTAATAAAATAATAGGATGAAATGGATAATCTATCTCTTTGCTAACCCTCCTTTCAGCTCTCTTGTCCTTGGGATCCCCTCCACAACCCTTCAACTTCTCCTCTTTTCCTCTCCTGCAGTGCACTTCCTTTCTTATCCCCTTTCCATAACTCTCTTTGGATACCAGAAAGGATAAAAAGCAAATCTGTTGAGAAGAATGCATTGCTTATATACACTGATGCTGATTTTGTTGGTTTTTGAGACAAATAGTGCAATTCCTTTAAAGAAAACGTTTCTGCATTTTGGAGATGAATCCATAGAATTTTGAGTTGAAATAGGTGGTTTTTTGTCGCTTAAGCTTGTTGCTTTCAATGGTCGATTTGTATTGGTTTGTGGCATATGATGTCAATAGTGAGCATCATTTTTCATATGATGTCAATAGTGAGCTTCATGTTTTATATGAAGTCAATAGTGAGCTTCATGTTTACTTTGGGGTTAATTTATGACATTTTGAACCGATTAGGTTGATTTTGTTGCTTCAGTTGTTGGTTTTGTTTGTTAATTGAATCGAATCAAAGACATTCAGTTTGGTGACTTTATATGAGAAAATTGCTGAAATGTTTCAGGCCAGGAAGAAGAACAAAAATGTAAAACAACTCAAACTGTTTTTCGTCTTAACTTTCTGAAATGATAGCATGCAATAATCATGGTTGTAGGGCATGCTTTCTGAAATGATAGCATGCAATCATGTTTGTAGGGCATGTTTTCTGTTTACAGCATACACCAGGCGGAAAAACATAACATTGTGGGGGTAGTCCCTTGATTTATTGTTCTTATTCTCTCTGTCAAATCTTCCGTTCCTGATTGAATATTGTGACCTTTCACTTCTTTGAAGGTGCATGAAATCTGTTAGTCTTGTTCCATGCGGGTTTCATGGATCTATAGGCATGTGCAGTCTTATCCTTGGGATGACTGTATGTGTCCTTGTGTATAGCTTCTGCGCTCCAGGTCAAAAGAGTGACTGGGAATTACTGGTCATTTATTTTGAAGAGTGAGACCTTTAGGCCGATAAGAGAATAAGGATCTTCTTCTTTATAGGAGTTTTGAGGAAAATTATAGATGGTATACATTGTTTCACTTGAATTGTGAGCCCTAGCTAAAGGACTAATACTCTTCTTTTATTTTATGTGGCCGTTCAATTATCTCAAGAAAGTTCAGATGTTGACTTGATTTATCTATCTTCCTAAACTCAGTTGTTTCGTGGATAAAGTCTTAGTTCTACAGTACCTCCACGGTACCAGAGGGACAATATTTCATCCTAGTTTGCTCATTGCATTTGTTTCACACTCCGAATCTGGATCATCCCCTGTAGTTACGTTTTGCCTTGTCTGTTGAGATTGCAGAGTGCTTTGTTCTTTGGTCGATGAAATGTTGTCTTTGCCGTGCAAGTTTCATCTTAAGAAATGGGACTTATTGTGCTATTTGTTAATTGTTCCAATAAACAGGTACATCTGTTTTTGGACAGAAGCCTGCTTTTGGCGGTTTTGGAGCAAGTACTACCCAAACAAGTCCATTTGGAAGCTCTTTTCAACAATCACAGCCTGCTTTTGGTGGTAATCTATTTGGTTCCTCAACACCTTTTGGCACATCAAGTCAACCTGCATTTGGTACTCCAAGCACGCCAGCATTTGGGTCATCAAGTACCCCAGCATTTGGTGCAACAAGCTCACCAGCATTTGGTGCTACGAGCACACCAGCCTTTGGGTCTGCAGTGAGCCCAGCATTTGGTACCACAGGCAGTGCTTTTGGCGTTTCAAGTTCCCCCGTTTTTGGATCAAGCTCTCCCGCATTTGGTGCTGCAAGCTCTCCCGCATTTGGTGCTGCAAGCACTCCCTCCTTTGGTGCGTCGAGCACTCCCGCCTTTGGTGCGTCAAGCACGCCGTCTTTTAGTTTTGCTTCCTCTCCAGCTTTTGGCCAGTCAACTTCTGCTTTTGGTAGTAGTCCATTTGGCACTACGTCGTCACCTTTTGGAGCTCAGAGTTCTCCATTTGGTAGGTTAAGCTTTCTAGGTTCTGTTTCCTCCTTAGACATCCAGAACAAATTATCTCAGGTTTGTTATTTATAATTCATATTCGTTTGTTTACTGCATTTTGATCTCCTTGCAATTCTCTTATAGGAGCCCAGGCCACCACACCAACATTTGGGAGCTCTGGTTTTGGACAATCTGCTTTTGGAACCCAGCGTGGAGGAAGCAGGGTCACCCCTTATGTGCCGACTGCTGAGGTAGACACCGGTACACAACCAGCTGGAAAACTTGAGTCAATATCAGCCATGCCTGTTTCCAAGGATAAGAGCCACGAAGAACTTCGATGGGAGGACTATCAGCTGGGAGATAAAGGTAAAAATGTACTCTCCCTTAGAATACAAATGCATACATCACTTGAAGCATCTTCTTACTTGCACAATTATATTTTTGTGATACTAGGAGGACCGGCTCCTGCTGGTCAGTCAACTGCTGCAATTGGTTTTGGTACTTCAGGATTTGGATCCTCTTCAGCCCCAGCTTTTGGCCAGTCATCTGCTAGCCCCTTTTCATCTTCAACATCTTCCAACCCTTTTGCGCCAAAAACTCCAGCTTTTGCTAGTTCAGGTTTTGGATCTTCATCTTCCTCTGCATTTGGTTCTTCACCTTTTGGCGCTTCAACTACATCGAACCTTTTTGGCTCGACATCATCATCCTCCCCTTCCCTGTTTGGTTCAAGCCCCCCTTTTGGAAGCAGTACCTCACCTTCACTTTTTGGTTCTTCAAGTGCCTCTGCTTTTGGAACTTCTACTTCTATTTTTGGTTCGTCATCTGCACAAGTAACAACTCCTCCATTTGGTTCTGGCTTAAGTTTTGGCAACACTCAGTCATCCCCGTTGTTCCAATCAACAACTCCTTCACTTGGACAGACAAGTTCTCCTTTTGGACAGACCACCTCATCCTTTGGACAAAGTGCATTACCTTTTGGCCAATCAGGCATATTTAGTTCACCATCTTCTGGCTTCGGTGGAAACTTGTTTTCAAGTACTCCATCACTGTTAACTCCAAGTAATCCCACAGGGTTTGGTCAGACCACTGTAAGTCAATTAACTGCCTTTCCTTTCCTTTCTGGGTGAAAAGTGTAATTACTTAAATTTCTATTCTCTTCTTCATGCATGTTGCACAAAGCTTGTTTCATTGGAGTTAGAGAGAGTTTATTGAAGGGCTATTTCTTCAGGCTTGATAAATTAGCTATACATCTTATCAACATGAAGCGTTTTGCCCTGTAATTCTCTCTCTCTTGATCAGTCCATCCATTTGCATTGTCAATGTTAGAAAGTTATTTGTTATCATTGTATAAATGAAGAATTTCATTCTCAGGTGACAGTATTGTTTTGATATTTGGAATGTGTGGTATAAGGCAGTTGTATTGAGTTGCAATTCACCAGACTCAATTTAGCTATAATGTAGAATTTCAGCTTCTTTTTAAATTTGTTTTTTAATTCCTATGAAAATTAGTTAAAGTGAAATCAGTATAATACCTGTAGTGCAGTTAAGAAATGCGTTTATGATACCTATACTGAATGTATCTGATTAGGGTTGCAAATCGGTGAGCCATTCAGGCTTGGTTTTGCCAAATATTTCAGTTGATACTGCGGTTGTCAAGTTTTGCCTACTCACTGCTAATTAAGTCGAACTGAAGATATTATTAGTCAGCTGAAAGTAATCTGGCCTAGTTGAGCTTAATAATATCTACACGATATTCTGTTAAACTTGTGTGGGAATGAGATGTGGATGTCTATGTACCATTCTTGTAGGATACCCCACAATGGACCAACCCATTACTCAGTTCTATTCATACATAAATCTTATTTTCACACATAGAGATACCAAACATGTTATTTGCTCAATGAAACCTCAAATTGAAGTACTGCACATTCAACTTTGCTAGATTCATACAAAGTGAATATTTACAATTTTTTTTTTGGGGGGGGGGGTGTTTGGCAAAGAACTGGAGTATTATGATTGATTTTTGGATCTGATTTATTCTGGAAAGCTGCAAAAAAAATTTTTTTTTTCTTTGTTTATGCTCAACTTGGTTGCATCAATAGATCTGATTGCAGCTCTGAAATTAATGGTCAATTTTTGGGTTGAAGATTGAAAGTTTGTCCATATGTAAAAATAGGGGCTTCTAAAATTTCAGAAGAAGAACAATGTTATGGGTAGCTTTTCACCTTTGGAAAGTTTCCTAGAAAACAAGTAAGAAGTATATGCAGGTGATCATAAACTGCAAACGTGGTGGTGCTTGGAACCCCAGGAACACAAGTCTGTGGAATAAAGTGTAAGAAAATTTTGGAAGTCCATTCGGTAAAATTTATGTCTCTAATATTGTGGATGGTGTTAATTGAAACTGCTTACTTTGGTGATTGTCTATCGTTTATTGACCCTACAAATTTCCAATTCTTGTTTTGTTTTTAGAAAGCAGCTTGCTTAATCCGTTTGCCTGTTTTGCATCAGCATGTGCTTTCATATCCTTTCAGTTGCCTAGTTTTAATTGACACAGTTTTTGCATTTTCCCTGTTCTTCATTTTTTTATTGTTGTGTATTTATGCATATATGGGCTGAATGGTTATAATTGTGATTTTGTTTTCTCCTTTGAAGCCTTCCATTTCTACGCCATTTCAACCGGCACAGCCTGCACAGAGTACTGGTGCTTTTGGCTTTGGAAATTTTGGTCAGACATCATCAGGTTAATTGAATATGATTTTTAAGTTGTGTGTTGTCAGTTTTATTTATTTTTTTTAATTTGTTATTTTCTAAAATGCTTTTCCTTTATGGGTATCTAACAGCTGGTACAAGTGGCTTCGGTGGCACATCAAACATATTTGGTCAGAGTACTTTTGGGCAATCGTACGTATCAGCTATTCTTAGGTTTTCATTGCCTGATATTGTTTCTACGTATGCACAGGCTCATGATGGTTGAGAGCAGCCAGTATTAATGTGAACGGCAGTCCTTGTTCATATTAATTTTTTGAATAATGTTTACTTCCTGGACCTTGTACTTATGTGCTCTTCGGGGGTTTTCTAGACCATCAAAAATATTTTCTTTTTTTTAAGCGCTGCTGAAATTTATTATTCTGAAATTCCTTTCCAAAGGAAGTGGGTGGTTGTCTTCAATTAGGGTTCAACTAAAGGAAAGTTGGACTAAGTATAGGCTGTGGGTATTGTGGTAGTTAAAAATGATTATGGTATCTTTTCATGTTTTCTTCAAGGAAATCTGCTCTACCCAATAAATATGCATTTGATGTATGAGATAACTTCTCATTAATATTGTTCTAGCAGGTCGGCTATTCAGAGCTCTATGGTTGGACAATCTGCTCCAACAAATCCTTTTGGAACTTTACCAGCAATGCCACAGATGTCAATTGGTCGCACAGGCACTTCTCCTTCAATCCAGTATGGAATTTCTAGCCTACCTGTAAGTGCGCTTGTCCTAAATTATCCAAGTAAAGAATATTCTATGAAACTTTTTATTTATTATATGCATTATTTCCGTCTTTTGCATATAATACTTGTGTATTACTCATTATGATCTCTAATTGATGTTGGCTGTCTAATAAACAATCTGGAAGAAGAATAACAATGCTTTTTCAAACAGGTTGTTGACAAACCTGCTCCAGTCAGGATATCATCAATTTTGACTTCTAGACATCTTTCGCAAAGGCGGATTAAGTTGCCTGCAAGGAAATACTATCAGAAACCTGATGGTCCTAAGGTGAGGAGCTTTTTGTTGCACTAAAATGGTGTTACTCGTTTTCCGATTTATGATCCTCTTTGATTATGTAGACAGGATCTCTGACAGCCATTATTGGATGTGTGTTCGTGTTGCTTTGCTGTTATAAACAGGTTCCTTTCTTCAATGATGACGAAGAAACACCCAGTACACCGAAAGCAGATGCCCTTTTCATTCCAAGGGAAAACCCTAGAGCTTTGGTGATTCGTCCGGTGGAACAGCTGCAACCTAGGATGAGTATTGAGAAAAGTACTCCAGTGAAGTACATGTCTGGTGCCACTCTTGAGAAAGGTAAACTTGGCTTGATATATCTGTTTTAGCAATTTGAAATAAATTTCAGGCTGTTGAAATAAAATTCTCTCAGACTGAACCCCATTAACTTGCATATGTTGTCCTGTTGAACTAACAAAATTTCCCCTTAAAGCACACGGGTGTCTATATCTTGTCTTCTCCCAATTAAGATATATTGCATATGTGGTCATATCTTTATGTGTTATGAATCCTGGATGAATAGACTTGATTGTTGAAAGAAACGTGAATGCATATGTGAAATGATGAAAAGGTGTCTTCTTCGTTAACTTGGTATACTGATTTTGTTGTATTCTTGAAAATAACTTTAAAAATTGAGTAATTTGATCCATTCGAATAGTTCAAGGTGAATTCGATGCAATTGACAGTTCAAGAGGTGCATCTAATGTAAGGTTTATATATCGAGGAGCTAATTTTATTTTATCTTTTTTTCCCCTTGTCGTATCTATGGGATTTTGATACAATTCATGTTAACTTATTAAAGACTTTATAGGTTTGACATAACAATATTTTATTCTAGAATTAATTGGGATTCCTTGCTAGTTATATGGTTCGTTGTGATAAATCTTTTGTACTTGGGAGGTTCTAAATATATCTGAGGTTTTTATTTTTTGAAGTGTAAGAGTAAAATGAGCAACTTTTTTTCCATCCCCCAAAATTCCAGTATTGACTGATGAGTTGTAAAGTGTGATTAGGTTTAAAAAAATATACTCAAGAAATGATTTTCCTTTCTCAGTTGATTGGCTTTCTTTATCAAACTTTAGATTTTGGTTTGTCTTTTCGTTTATAGTTTTGACAATTTTAATTTTCATCATGTATCTACCAAAAGTTATATATATTTGATTCAATGCTATGATCAAGTGTTAAAGCCCCCTTTTTTGGGTTAAGATTCTTGTTAAACTCACTATATTTCTTTTTCAACTGAAACTTTTCTAAATACAGCCAGGATTTCTTGTTGACACGATGTCATGTACACTTAAACTAAGAGTAACCTGGAAGTTGTTAAAGTGGTTGGCCCCTATGCCGCATGCACACATTTATAATTTTGATATAAAGTGTCTGTTTCAGTTTTGCTGGTAAGTGTATTTGCCTTTTTTGTTGTCCCTAGGTAAAAATCCAGAAGTTGATTCTGCTTCTCTTATGAATGGGTTTAGCACTGAGGATAAAGATAGTAAGTACTGGAATTTTAATTGTTGGCATGATCTTTTGTTCTATGAGTACATAGATAATGTAATTTGTGAACTTTCTGGTGTGTTTCACTAAATATGACAAAATCAAAGTCTTGCATTTTGTGCATGTGCCTTTCTTCCGGGGTCATTTTCTTGAGAGGTGCTCAAGAAATGTCCATTTGAGACGCAGCAAACTAAACCAAAATAAAGATCAAACAACTTATTCCAAGTTCGTATCCTGCTGAAGTGTTTAATTTTTCTAAGTAGATAGTATGTAATATTTGGGAGAAGAAAACAGCTGTATGACGTCGGGTTCTGATCCGGTCCCTCCCCCTTTATTCATGATTTTTGGTTGCTGAATAGAATATGGCAGTGCTGTTTCATAGTGGGATGATTTGGATTTTGCAGATTTAGGGGTGTGTATTCAAGGGGGTGGGCTGGCATATTACTAAAGTTTGATGGTGTTTGTTACTAATTGTCTTGGACTTTGTGAAGGTGTGCTATTAACTTTGACGGAAAACCAAATAACAGTCAATTATCACCGTTTTATGGTCTTGGAAGACATATAGTAGTTAGTAGGTTGCATATACATGGATCACGTATGGGATTATACGAGGGTGTTAAATATGCCAATTTTTTGGAAGTTTAATTTGTTAGGACTCTGAAAGATCAGATGCTGGTATGCAGGTATGGGTGGTGATATTTCGTAGTTAAAGACTCAAATGATAAATATTCATCAGGCTTGGAGTAGAGCAATAGGAGTTTCTTTATGAGATTTAGGTACAAAAGGTTTAAGGTGACTTGTGATGAACTTTGCTGACCTAGGTAGTTATTAATGCTCCTAACATGAAGTTGTATTGGTAGAAGTGCTGGATTGTGAAGCCAGGTCTATAAAAGGATTAGCTTTTTGTTAAAGGCAAAGTATTTGATTGATGTTTCGCTACCTGAGGCATAACTGGTATAATCCTGTTCATATAATGTCATATAATTGCAGCTTTGGGATTTGTAAAAAGTCTATTTAACCTATATTATGGCATCAATTGAATAGTTTTTAATAATTTGTTAGAAATTACTGTTTGGCTACCTGAGGCATAATTGGTATAATCCTGTTGGTCTAATGTCATGTAGATATTGCAGCCTTGGGACATATACTATTGAATAGTTTTTTCATATTCGGTAGAAATTATTGCCCTTTTGGCTTGCAGCTTTTGTCTGGCTTATCTTTAGTTGCATCTGGCTGGAACCTAATTAGCAGTTCTTGAGTACTTCATCAGTTTAATGTTGGAAGTAAGGACTTCATTGTAGTTCAGCTTATGAGTTGGAAGGTTAACAAAGATTGATCCTTTTAATGCGCAAGTCACTAGAGAGAGAGAGAGAGAGAGAGAGAGAGATTGTTGTGAGGGGTTTATCACTTTGGATTTCAGAATCCATGTCTTAATTCCTTTTGAATGACTCACTTCCTTTTTTTCTTTTTGCCTTTTCGGTGGGGGACAATGAAGAGGATTCAGTTGAAAATGGCTTTGAGGAACAAGTTCATCTGGTAAAACGGAACCAGAAGCCTAACGGGGTTTCTGATGAGCATTCCATGCAAAAAGGAGATTCATACAGTATGACCCTTACTGGCCACCGAGCTGGCGAAGCAGCTATAGCTTATGAGTATGGTGCTGGCATTGAAGCGCTGATGCCAAAGCTTCGCCATGCTGATTATTATACGGAGCCCAGAATCCAGGAGCTGGCAGCCAAAGAAAGGGTTGAACCAGGATACTGCCGGCATGTGAAGAATTTTGTGGTTGGAAGACACAACTATGGCAGCATCAAGTTCATTGGGGATACCGATGTGCGCCGACTTGATCTAGAATCTCTGATCCAATTTAATAATCGAGAAGTGATAGTATACATGGATGAGAGCAAGAAACCTCCCGTCGGACAAGGTCTTAATAAGCCTGCTGAGGTGACGCTCCTGAATATAAAATGTTTTGATAAGAAGACTGGACAACATTATACAGAGGGGCCAAGAATTGAGAAGTACAAGGAAATGCTTAGAAGGAAGGCAGAGGATCAAGGTGCTGAATTTGTGTCTTACGACCCAGTGAAAGGAGAATGGAAGTTCAGAGTCAAGCACTTCAGTAGATACAGCCTCAGAGAAGAGGAGGACAAAGAGTCTTTGTATTTTTCTGCAAGATGCCGAAATTTGGTTGAACACGAATAGGAGTAACGGTAATGGTGTCTTAGATGTCTTTATTGTTTCTGTGCTTGTGTATAGGAGTTTCCAGCAATTTTATGTTACTTCGATTTTACTGCTGGGATATGTGAGATTGTTACCGCACACACTCTGTTGTTGTGGGCTCTCTTATTTTTATTTTTATTTTTAATTCGGTTGGTTTCGTTTCCTTGTCTGGTCAATTTGCTTTAAACAGCATGAAAGGTGAAAAACTTCGGATTAATTGTAATGTTCTGAGACTAGAGATGGCCTTGCTTATCCACGAGTTTTCTGAACTGTGGAAGTCGAGTTGTTTTATTCCGGAGTTGTGGAGCTTTAATATTTCAGGTAGCGTAGCTGTGGGAAGCTCCTGTGATCCTTCTTCTCTTCTGTACCATCATCTACTCGTGTGAAAGTGGAAAAGGAAGAAGTTTCCTCTTTCTCGACTGTTTAGTTTTCATTGGTAAAAACTTTTCCTTGTGGGAAAACGGTCATGCATTTTACATTTTACAAGTTTGTTGCTGCAGACGTTACAAATACCCGCCCACTGACACTATCTAGATCATTTCTTTTCCCGTCTAACTAAACAAATGAAAAAGCCTCTTTCCTTCGCCCACTAAAATTTTCCTGAACACATTTTCTTTTCGAACTTTCCGGACAGCAAAGTATAGGAATGTAAATCCTGCTGCCGTTCGTGTTATTAGTTCCTGTAGGGGTCATCATCTAATATTCGTATTGATGTTGTGTCCAAGAAAACGGTAGCAATACATTGGACAGCACGTATAGTAGCCATTAAATAACGAAAGGTTTGAACATGGAAGTGAAGCAGAAGTGCAGGAAAAGCAATTATTTTGTTTTAGAACTTGATGGTTGAGTTTTCCTACGGCAAACATTTTTCCTGCATTGTGTCCTGCAGGGTTTTGTAGGAATTCTTCTCTAACCTCGCATGATTTTGGTACATTTTGTTGTGCAAGATTTTGTGGGAATTCTCTTCTAACCTCACAAGATTTTTGGTAACTACCGTATACATAACCATAACATTTGATTAACTATACAAAAGAAAATAGCTTCCACTCCTCTTTAGTTTTTGGAGATTACTTTCCTGCATAAGCTTCCTTGCTGTTTAAGAGTTCAACTATGCTTGCCTATTTAACGAAAGCGAGAAACCAACATTCATACTTCTAATCTTTTTCTTTTGGAGCGTGGCTGGAAAATCAACCCTGTTGGATTATACTTGGACACTGACTAATGCGCTCCAACGGGGACATAAATTCATATTGCTCCGGTAATAATGAATTCCACTAGCCAAATACAAAGATTTTACGTTGCAAAGTGTTTCAGTTACAATTCCACTCACATATAGAACAAGCGGACGAGACCAATACTTGTATGCACACAATTATAAATTAAAGCAGAGTTCTCCAATAAAACTTTATATCTGGATATTCAAGTAATATGATTACCAAGGATGTTGAACACGATCATGGCCACAAAAACTAGTGCCTCTTATGTGGCCATGGTTGTAGTTCAGCTTGCTTATGGTGGATCAAATATCTTGATGAAAATCGCCCTCGACAAGGGGCTTAACCAACTTGATTTTGTGGTGTACCGGCACGTTATAGCGATGCTTATTTTAGGACCTTTAGCTTATGTGTTCGAAAGGTAAGACACAGATCCTTTCTCACCCCCACCTCATGGAGTCCTGTACTATTTTAGTTGCGGTATGCTTTTTTAAGATAACTGTATGGCAGTGGAACAATTTCCACAGTTTGCTGTTTGCTGTTTTAGTTGCCTGCTGCATAAATAGTGTGTATATCTGCCTTGGAAAATTCTTGTATTATTTATTTGGTAAATAACCGACACTAATATCTGAAGAAGACAGGCAAATACAACCATCCCTCACGTTTGTGGCGGTGATGAAGATTTTCATGCTCTCATCAGTCGGAACAACCGTCCATCTTAATGTTTACTATGTTGGTTTGGGGTATACTTCGCCAACTGTTGCTAGCACCTTCAGTAACGTCATCCACGGTTTGACGTTCATCATCTCCGTGCTTCTGGGGTGGGTATCGTAACATTACTGAGTACCAGCCAATACTACTACTATATATTTGTACTACTGACTTGTACAGAGTATCTTGCTCGGTCAAGTGTTGAGCATGAAGTATATACAAAATAATGATGCTTACCTACCTGTAGTCTGTCTAATTGTCAATTTGCAGAATCGAGAAAGTGAAGTTTTCAACTGCTAGGGGTAAGGCAAAAGTGTTGGGTACACTAGCTTGTGTCGCTGGATCCCTTATCTTCACCTTTTGGAAAGGAGGGGTCTTATTCCGGGGCATTTTACAGCGTCCCCATTTTGAAATCCATGATCCCTCAACAACACATGATCATGGTAAGGAGGACTGGATAAAAGGTTCTCTTCTCATCTTAACCAGCAACATCGCGTGGAGTGCTTGGCTCATTCTCCAGGTGATTGTTGACAAGAAAGAAGAGACCTTCTTCCCGTTGGAAAGAAATTGTACTTGCATCGAATTCAAGAATATATAACTGATACTATCAGTATAGTAACCTTGTGATTGTCTCCTCCTCGCCCAATTCCCATTTCCCATTACAACTTAATTACCGCAGACAGCGGCATGTGAGATCTATCCAGCTCGACTCTCGCTCATGTCTTGATTTGCTTTTGTGCATCGTTACAATCTTCTTTTCTCGCACTCTTCTGGGGAAGAAATCCAAAAACATGGAAGCTGCATTGGAATGCCCAACTGATCATGATCAACTGACTACTACTGTTGTGCAATCACTGATGATCAACGAATATTACTGTTGTGGTACTTAGGGGATTGTGATCTCAGCCTTGGCGTACTATCTGCAGACCTGGTGCATCAGCAACAAGGGACCAGTTTTTGCAGCAATGTTTAGCCCTCTCCTTCTCGTTGTTGTGGGAATATTTTCAGCAATTGCTTTTGCGGAGCAACTTCACCTGGGGAGGTACGTAAAACTACCTGAACCAAAACTCTCGTGACTTGTGAAATGTGACAAGTTGATGCATATTTTGTGCTTTCATTCCTAGATTTTCTTTTTTGGGGGTTGTTCGAGCAGTATGGCTTGTACAAATTTTCAAGCTCCAAACTCTCAATTAGTAACTCTACTAGTCCACTAATTTTATGGTTTCTCCCGCCTAGTTAGCTTGATTGGGGCTCTTGTAATCATTTTCGGCTTATACTGTATACTATGGGGAAAACGGAAAGATAGTTGTGTCGATTATGTGGAAATGGAAATGGAGGCGCACGTGGAAGGGCCATGCGGAAACAGAAAAGATTTTATTGATGACAAGTGAGAAGCAGTGGCAACTGCCAACTTATTTATCATGCTTATAAAAAATTCAAAAGCTCCGCCTAATTAAGAGATAGATTTTCTCGCCACAAAACCAGCGGTAAAGAACAAGATGATTCTTAGCTCATCCAGAATAAATTTTCATTTATGTTAGAATTCCTTAGCTAATAATATTTATAGTGACAATGATTGAAAAATTTTAACTAAACGATTCTTCATATTAAGGTTATATGCACACAATACATGGCATGAAAACAGTGCCGCAATGACACGTAGTACAAAGTTCATCATCTAAAATAATGTTGCTAGTAGTGCGGTGAGTAGGGAGAAAATATGCACGCAACATGTCTTTTATTAATTATCTCACAAATGAAAGGAAGCAAAAGCACAAGATTGTTTCGTTGAACAAACAAACAATCACACAAGTGACGACAAAGCTCGAAAGGAAAGAAAATAGCACAGCGTCTAAATTCAACCACCAGAAGTGGATGATATAATTAGAGCGCTAATGGGACAAGCCATCAAAGCAAAGCAGTACTTTTAACTTGAAAGCCACACCACACCAAACCAAAGGGCGCAAGACTTTGAAGTCACATCTTCCTTAGTCTACTACACCTTTATTCTTAATAAAACAGTTTTGAGTTTTCAAGTCATCAGCAGGAATACCTTTTCAGAAGATTCCCCTTCATAATTGAAGAAGATAGACAGTAGGTCTAGGCCGGTCCTTTTTAGCGACGGAAACTGCGGACCTGGCGTGGATTTTCATTTTCATCTGCTTGGAGCTTGACAACCGTATATATACCCGCTCCCGCCACGGCCCCAAGTGTGGGAGCCACCAAGTATACCCAAACTGACTTGTAATTTCCAGCAGCAATGGCTGGGCCAAGAGTCCGGACTGGATTCATTGAACCGCCGCTAGATGGCCTGCCAATGGCCACGGCAATGCTGTCAATTTGGTCTCTCTTGAGGTTAATACTACAACTCAAACTAACAAGTTTCATAGTTCAACTGCAATAAAAAAACCCTTTGCTAGTAGTAGTTATGGCTACATAACATGACATAAACTATATGATACTCTTGCACAAATTAAAAAAGTTGAAAACAGTCTGTATCTTTCTCGTGACAATGTACAGTCTTATGTCCCGAAACTAATGAGTTTGTGCAAACAGTATGTTTCTTGTCTTTTCCCTGCCAACAAATTGACCAAGTTAAGCCAGGGACCATAAAGGTATTCCTCTTTCCAATTATGGAATACCACTGTAAAATCTTCTGTTTAATTTTTAATGATGTCTAATTGTATCTAATATAATATTATGTTACATCAATGTGAAATTACATAAATGATACGACATAATTTTACATTAGACACAGTTAAATACCAAAAAAATTGAATAGAGGATTTGAACTGCCTCTCTTGCCTCCTCTCTAACTTTCTTCTTAGGATATCTATCGTATTCACAATTAAAGGTGGCGATTGTAGCCTTTTAACATAGGGAATTTGCCTTGAAACTCTGATATCGCTCCAATTGTTTAGAAATCTTTGTTAGTGCATTAATAAAAAGGCACAAGAACAAGATTTCATCCAATTTGTCAAAGGGTAATTGAAGGCAAATGGTAATATCATAATGCCTAGTGGATGCGAAAAGTAGAGTTGCATCATTGTATATGTAAAAAAGTTGACAAAGTGACTACACCAAAGGTGAAAGAACGATTGTAACTCACCCGGCAACGAGAATGTTGAGCATGACTGTAGCTCCGACTGCTATACCTGCCAATTCTCCAACCTATATATCAAAAGTGTAGTAGATTAGATACACGTACCATTATGTAACTAAGAAGCAGCACTTGTATATATAACTAGGACAGTCTTTTTTTTTTTTTTTAAAGTATTAACATTATGACAAAAGACAAAAATTGATCCGCATCCAGGACTAGGAAGAATCAATTTTGTAATGGAATAGTTGTGAATTTTTTTGTTCGTGATGGGCGCGGTAAGCTTACTGCACGAGTGTCGGTGGCAACTGCAGTAACAACAAATAAGAGATTAAACGTGATAAGGAACTCGAGGGCGAAGGCTTGGCCGTTGCTGACGGAGGGCACTGTGACGCCTCCTGACATAAAGGGGTGAAAAACACCTTTGAGAGCAAAAGAAGCACAGATGGATGCCGAAACCTGCGCTGCAATGTAGGCAGGCACATGAACCCATGGGAAGTGGCGAAGCGCCGCAAATGCAATAGTGAGAGAAGGGTTCAGATGAGCTCCCGATATATGCCCAGTTGACAATATCACGATCATAACTGCTAGCCCCGCGCATGCTGCGTTCCCTATTAGCGTTTCTGCTCCATTATACTTTTGGTTTACAATAGGTCCGGCTGTGGCACCAAATATGAGAATGAAGGTGCCCACGAATTCTGCTCCCAGCTGTATTCATATCCAAATATTTACACCAATTATTATTATGAAATCAATCTGCCCATTCATGATGACTTTTTGCATCAGATTTTTCGCTTTTAACTACTAGCTTGGCAAGTCTATCTCGCATTAAACAATGCCCTCTTGATTATTAATCGTAACTGAAATAGGAATTGGCATAAAAAAGTACTGCCTACCGACCTATTTGCAACTTAAAAGGAACTTGTCAAAAAACGAGTAATTATTTCAAAAATCAGCTACAAAAAAAGTGATTTAAATCGTAGACACTAAATGCTTAATTGTCTTTCATGCCCTTTAGTTAACAATCCTATTCATAATCATAGATATGTCTTAACGAACAATAATTATTGTAATGACGGAAAAAAACATGATTTTTTTATAAATAATTCAATACGTTACATCTTGTTAAGCAACAATTGATATCTACTTATTCATTATAAATATAAACTTATAGATAACTCAATTGTCATATCAAACAAACAATTTTTGTAAACATTTGCCTATGTATTACTTTCTTAAATGAGTTTCATAATAACATATTTTAGTTAATTCTCTTCAATAAAATAATGTTGATAGTATAAAAGACAGTTTTATCTAAACTTCGAAACAAAAGTTTGGCTACAAAAGTTTTAACACAAAATTCCCTCCAAAATTATAATATTTTTTTTAATCAAAATCATATTATACGTCACTTGGCTATCATGAAGTTTTTTGACCAACTATTATTTCTAAAAAAAATGACAAAATTGCCTACTATAGCCAGCAGTGGCAAAAAAAAAAAAAAAAAAAAAAAAGAAGCACCAATTGATAAAAAAAATAATAATTACGATGTAAGACAATAAGTACAAAAAATTATTGCACAAACTCCAATAGTACAATGAGATAAGTCAATGAGGCCATATTCAGTATTTCTTTTCTTTTTATGCGGTTCAAATCCTCTGTCTCCAAAATCCTCTATGTCCCCTCTGTCCCTAATTTGTATATCTGCCGTTCATAAATTTATATATGAATTTACTAAAATAACTTTTAAAGTTTGTGAATTTTCAATAAACGTCATGATTTAATATTGTACAAGTTGGGGATAGAGGAGACAGAGGATTTGAACTGCTTTTTATGATACCACACAACCTATATTGGTGGAGCAAATACTAATTTATTGTTGAATTACAACTAACCCACAATAACAAGATCATAACTAACACATTGTTAAACTAAAATTTCAACTGTTAGATTATAAATAAGCTTATCAATTGAACTTTTATACAAAATTACAAAGTTAAAATATAATCAATAAATCAATAAATGGTTAAGGTTCAACTAAACCCTCCACCAATTTAGGTGAGTTTTTTTTTTCCAAAAAAAAATAAAATTTGAATTGAGAATATGAGTATGTGCCCTCAACCAACAAAGGGTTTTAAGAGACTTAAAATTAAAATTCCAATAAGCTACTCCTAACATAAAGGATCATCGAGAATCTAAATTTCAATTACAATAAAAATTCATCTTGAAAAATGGTTAACATATATGGCAACGACATCTTTAATCATTAAACTCTTTCACCTATTTAAAGGTTTATGATTTTTTCTTTAATACCAACCGAGACTTCAATGTGGCATTCTGGAGTCCAAATCAGTGTTCTTAACAACTCAATTAACGTAATTGTACAAATATTTATGATTTGCTAACATGAAAGAGATTAGCGCTGAAAATTTTATTCCTGTCTAAACACTTATAAATTGATAAAAATACAAAGTGTGAACGGATAACACAAGCGTTTGGACTAGGAAAATATATCGGTATGGCAAACAAGCATATTAACTGGTTAAGTGGGTTCTCAATTATTAATTATTCAAAACGATCAAAAGATGAAATTTGTTCATTAAAGTGTCTAAATGTAAAGGGCCAATAAAGGTGAGTCTGTGCATTATTCACAAAAAAGTATGTATTTTAAATTTCATAATATCATACCAAGACATTTCTAATTTCTTGAACTTGTATAATAGGAAAGAAAAGGAAAATTAAACTGACAGGAGTAAAGGTGAGAAGTTGAACGTACGAAAATGCACTGGTTTGTTCAGAAAATACAAAACACGTGAATTTTGTGAGTCTTATTAGACTATAGTTATCAATAAATCTGAAATGTTCATCATTATAATAATGTACGATACTCTAATTGATATTGAAAAGTTACATAATTATTACATTAATCTATGAGTTTAAAAAATAACTCTAGTTGATTCTGCCAGTTAATCAATCATGACCATGTCCGGGGGAAAAAAAAAATTCTAAGATTCAATAACACTAGCTTACAAGATAATGAATTCGTAACGCCTACCTATACATTCTTTAATATCATTAAAATGATCATTCGGAGATATCATACCATTGAAATTTACTTGTAATAATACATAACCAAGTCCTATTATTGAAAAAATATGTTGGAAAAATAACTGGACTATTAGATTCTTACTATATATATGTGAAAATACAAAAAATATATTACTAATTTTTCAAGTGGACAGTATATATAGAATTGTAGTTGTGTCATACAATAATTTATTTTGTTTTAAAAGATTTTTACAATGAAAAAAATAAAGTATAATATTCTTCTCTTTATAATATTTAGGGTGTATAAATGACAAAGGGCAGGGGAAATAAGCAAAATTTCAGCTGTGTGTATAAAAGACAATAGTTACGGTAAAGATGGAACTAAAATAGTAAACCAATATATCATCTAATTAAATATGATAAGTTATCGTAAGATTGAGGACGATAAATAAAAATATAACCAAACATTTTTATTGCTTAATCTAGCCAAATAAATGATATAACTTAGCTAAGTTTTGCACAGTAGTATTCATTACACCTAAAGTTAGGATCATCTTACTTATATGTTTGTTTGTTTGTTAAGTCTTTGTATCGTCAAAATAGATTACAAATTCTTCCAGCTTAGTATGGTCACACATGGACCAATTCAAAATAAGTAAGAGCAAAAATAAATTTCTTAAAATAAGTCAGTAGAAATCTTAGTTGCGATACAGTTATATAAACTCTTATTTGATACTTTATGGATAGAGATATATAGAATTAAAGGCCAATTTAATTAAAAAAACTTCCGGACTTCAACCAAAATTAAATTTTTATATAATAAGTTAAAAGTTCAAAAAAGGTCATAATTTCTCTCATAACGACATTTTAGAAACAATATCGTCATGCCAAAATGTTCATTGCGATTGAAGATATCATTCTATTAAATTCAAATTAGAAAAAAAAAAAAGAAAAGGTGAAGCTCCTAAAACATGGATGTGAATAAATAAAGATAGTAATATTTTAATATTTGACTAGTTCTAGACGACAGTTTGTGATAATAGAATTTTAGTTTTATAATAGTAGTGATTATCCTCTGTACTTTTAAGTATATAATTAACTTGAATACAGCTTTGAAAAAGGAGGAAAAGCAAAACAACTGTACATTTTTCCTCTGTTTATTGTATTAATTGATAGACATATCAATAAACGTGCAAATCACATGCTGCATTCGTAAGGGATGTGTAATATGGATACTTCACTTTGCATATAATTACAGCATGTAAAGTAGGATTATAACAGAAATAAATTTTCGGTTAAAAGGAATTCGACGTTGTCTTACAACGAATTACAAAGGGAAAGTAAGACATTTAGCACCGATGGAGGAACTTTTACGATACTGATTTTTTTTATTATTATTATTTAAATACTTTAGTGGGAAAAAAAATATGTGACTATTTTAAGTTAATCTTTTAAAACCTAGCAATTTTTAATTTATTTAATGCAACAGGGCTGATAAATATACCCCTCGTATGAAAAGATATTTTTGGTTCTAATAAGGAATTATGTGACATTTAACTCAGACGCACTTGTGTAAATAAAGTGGCATTCACAACTTAGTAACCAGATGAATTTTTTGTGCAGCATTTGTGTGTCAAAAACAGGATTTAAATGTATCCGTTCGTGATCTGTCGATAAAAAAAGAATTACAAGAAAGAAAAAGAAAAGAAAAGAAAAGAAAATGAGGGAAGAAAAGTCCTACTTTTCAAATTCTAAACGCAACTGATACTTAGTGTAATCATTTCATAAACACTTAGTAGTGTAATCATTTGATAAACACCTTCTCTTTTTTCTGTTTTCATTCATCAGGATGGGTCCCGAAATTATGAACGAGGTAAATAGACATGAGAGCTGGACGAAATAAAAGGCGGGGAAATAGCTTGTCTTTTGCAAAATACAATTATTGCATAATGACACTTAATGTTGTATCTTTTCTTCTTTATATTAAAAAAGCACCTCTAAGAGAACTTGATGGGTTATAAAAAATAAATCAGTAAAATATGTGAATAATGAAGCAAATAATTAAAAACTTTTTTTAAGATCTTTTTGTAGTTGTTCTTGTTGAACAAAATATATGCATAATGACACAAATAATTAATCTTCTATTGTACCTTTTTATTTAATGAGAGAAAATAATTTCAATTGAAGTTGTACAATCTATCTGGGATATAATCTCCTCATATATTTCGTTATTGTTTTTAATTTTTTTAATAAATGTCTTGGCATGCATCAATTAAGTTGGGGCAATTATTAAAAAAAAAAAAATTGCAAAACCAATCAAAAGACCAAAATCAAATCGAGCAATATAAAACCGTTGCAATATTATCAATGAAACATTATTCTAATGATGAAACAACTAAGATTGAGAACTCATGAGTTAGAGGTTCTAAGTTCAAATCTAACAATTATAAATTTAGTTTGATTATATGTTAGTGTTTATTTCACGATCGGAGCAGTTGTTAGTTTGCAAGTTGTAATATATTATTATATTTTTATTTGCAAATTGACCGAAGCTTACCCTTACTCTATTATTTATGCATTATACTTTTTTTTTTATTTTTATGAGAATAGGGTGTCTGCTGAAGTAATTTATTAGAATGGAAGGAGAATATGTTACAGCGCATGACACCACACGTACGTTGTCACCTACTAGAAAAAATAATTAAGGATAGAAAAGAAAACAACAAAATGGAAAAATCAGGCCGAGACGAGACCATCAGAAATTTGTACCTTGCGGGTAAGTGAGACATCTGGTGCGGGGAACTCGGCGAGACACGCGTGAGGTGCACCCAATGTTGGCGCCTCCAAAGGCAAGCACTTGCACCGGGGCATTGACTTCCGATCATAAGACAGTGAATCAATTCGAAGTGAGGAAAAGAGTGGAGTTGGAGTCCCCGGCGTTGCAGGCGCCGACGCTGTCGGAGTCCCGGCTTCCGATTCTGCCATTTCGTTCTTCGAGACTTGAGGAAGAAGGTCACTACCTTACCTTTTTTTTTTTTTTTTTTTTTGTGTGGATGTTATAGGTTTGGTTTATAAAAAGACTGATATTACATGATTTGTTGGTTTTTATAAAGGTATGGCTACACGAGCTTCTGAATCTGAACTACGGCCAGCTCTATAACACTTTAACTACGACCAGGATAATTAGATAAACATGGTAAACGGAAAACAAGAAATATATGACTATTTTTTTTTTTTTTTGGGTTTTTGGAAGAGGAAAGGTGGAGTCGATCAAAATTACATGCTTAGCAGGTTTTTATAAACGTGGAGCTAAGGAATATAACGGCTGAAGTTATCCAGTTTATCACGCGCTGGAAACTATACCTGGATATGGTGGATGGAAATAGAGAATTTTGAGACAAGATCCAGCTTTCACTTATGAAAAGGTCTGGGAGAGAATTTGATCAAGGAAATAGCAAGCACACGGGAAGGTGGAGGCACCAGTGGGCCAGTTGGTATATGTATGAGCCTCAGCCTTAATTAACCACCTCAGCAGGATGGTGCAGACGGAAGGATGAAAAAGACTAATTAACCGTAACTATTTGGGATTGGGAGGCGCCGCGGGTGGGGCGGTGTTTGGGTGTTGAAACAAGTTGATCGATGATAAGACGGTGGGAATGGGATTTAAAGAGAGAGCAGTCTAGCCTAAAGGCAGGAGCGGAAGAGAGAGAAAAAGTCAACTCTTAACCCCCCGTCATCTTCACAGCTACTTCACTCATGTTCGCTAAAGTCACAGCCACTAAAATTTCTCTCTTACCACAGCCCACTCCACCGACGCAGAATTTTGTACCAACTACAACTGTATTGGTATCTAAGACCAGCAATCAATTGGTTTTTTTTTTTTTTTTTTTTTGTCAAACAGCAATCAATTGGTACTGCCTAATTAAGTGTTAACATGGTACATTAGTAAGAATATGCATTCTTTGTTACATTTTATAGTGTCACGTTCATATTATTTTATTTAAGTGAATGTCGGTATAACATGATTGTAACACTATAAAAAGTATAACATAAAACTTCGAATCAATTATCAAACACACATGCATGTAATGGCTCACTATCCATATTCTAGTAATTCCACCCCCTCCCAATAATGCATTAAACTAGTACAGATTTGTGACTAAATAAACAAAGAAACAATAAACTACTATACTACTAGCATGTACATTTCTTTATATATATAGTTTGTACGTATATACGTTCTGTCATTGCAAACATACAAAAACTATTACATATGACAATAATACAAGTACGTGAACCATCATCTTTAGTTCGTCATAATTTATTAGTAGAATATCGAAGGGCAAGGAGATGGATACGGGATGAGTAAAATAAGGGATAATTCTAAAAACCTCCCTTGAGACTTTTGACAATTTCACCTTACACTAATGAGGTTTGGAAAATTACATTAACCTCCTTTGTAATTAATGTTTGGGTAACAAAATGATGTTGTCAGCAAAAATTCTACATTGAAATCTTAAAATGCTCTTTTTGTAATATATATATATATATATATATATATATATATATTCTTATAATTCTATTTAATACCGTCACAGCCCTCTCCTACTACCGCCCACCACAACTAGTCAACACTAAGCAACCAAATTTGCATCTGCCATTTTTATAAAAAAATTCTTATGATTTTCTTTTACAACCATTGTCGCTGCTCGCCACCATCACAACTTCATTGATGTCATGACAATCATCACAACCCACAAAAGGCCAGTCAAAAAATTATACAGAGATGCTCAAAATTTTGCCTCTCCAACACCGCTACAACCTAAAGGCTACTAGCTAGTTTAAGAGATGCTTTTATACAGCTATTCAAACTTTGTCCAAATCCACATCGAGAATAGAGAAGGAGAAAGGGAAAGAGGAAGCAAGAGTTATTAGGAAGAAGCTTTGAAAGCTTTGTTAGTAGTTTCTTTGAATCTTTTTTTGCCCTTTTAACAAGCTCTGTTTGTTTCCAAGTAAACTAAAGACAAAGTGAAGGTCATTTTAGGTAATTTAGCATGTCAGGACAGATCACTGTAATATTCAAACTTCAAGCGTGTTAAGTGAAATTATCAAAAACCTTAGGAGAGGTTTTCAAAATTATCCCTTAAAATAATGGCATATATCTTATTCCATAGAACTTTATATCTTTTTAATATATATTACTAAAATCTTCTTCGTTTACAATCATCATTAGGGTTTATTTAGTGTATCGTCTTTAGCAAAATTAAAAAATATAAACTATATGAGCCTATTACACTAGCTGTCAATATTGCAAAACTAAATTAAAATATTGAGCTTAATTGCAATGTCTGATAAATAAGACTTGAAAGTTTTTACCCTGAGATGGATGAAGATGCACTTAAAATTGTGTAATAATTATACACTCCACTTGGGCTGATGTACTAATAAATTATAGCACCTCAAGTTTTCATATGTAGTTTTTGGATTTAAGAGATAAAAAGTTAAGTGCATAAATTAAGCATAATGTATTAAATTTTTTTGTTAGATAATGCAAAACATTTTGTGAAAACATCTTTCCAATTTCCTTTAAAATATTTTGCGAAAACATCTTCCCAATTTTCTTCTGTTTGGAGACAAGAACATATGCACATGAAAGATAAATGATTCCTTTACCTCGCAAACAAATAATGATTTTATTTAGATATATATTTTTTGCATTATTTGCAAAAATTATATTTGGCTATCCCCAAAAAGAAAATTTCAAATAATGGAAAAATTATTGTAGATGTTGTTCAGCCCACATGTGAAGTTGAATTAAAAGGAGGGACATAATTTTGTTCGCAACAGTTGACAAAAATGAACAAAAGAGCTTGAAGAAGTCTGCAACCTACAACTACCATTTTCTATATCTAATATATTCCTCATCATCTCTCCCACTTTACTCTTTATTATTTATTTTCTTTTTTGATTAGATCTGTAGTGAAGACTCCCAAATTGGGTTTGGTAAAATGCTCACTGGATTAGAGTGGTGAAGGGCTATAAGTGGATTGTCGATTTGGGTGACCAGCTACGATTTCGTTGTCGATTTGGAGTGAATAGCCGCGGTTTTCGCTATCTTCCTTGGTAGACTTTATGGCGACAGTGTAGAATAAGAAGAAAGAGATGGGATTGACGTGTTGAAGAAATTGGGCTAATCTTAATGGTACATTTTTGTTTTTGTAGGCATGGTCCATTACTCAAAATTTTTTTTTTTTTTTTTTTTTTGTGTTATCCATCGTTGATGAGTTTAGGGTTTCATGGTGTTGTATTTGAAGTTTGTAGGATGAACAATTTCCAACTGCAAAAATAGAAGCTCGTTTAGTGAAGTGACCATCGAATACTACTCTTTCCCACGGTCAGTTTGCAAAACATATCGAAGATATTTAGGGCATTTCGAACTATTCCTTAGTGCAAGGCTAGCTTATGTTGGTGTACCATTTACTTACTCATCCTGTAATAAATTTAGACATGTAATATATTACTTATCGTATAATATAGTTAGACGTGTGTTTATGACTTTTATCATCTTTCTATCAAATATGGTGATGCAAACATATTTTTTACCATCCCAACGGGAATATTTGTTGAGTTGAGTTGTTCTTTTATTGCCTACATCTAACGGCTCAATGGAAATCATTTGCACGGCTGTATCATATGACTTTGATCATTTTTTTTTTACAATGCAAATCTAAATTTACCAAAATACCTATTAATCTGTTATTCAAAAATACATCTAACCTCTTAGTAAATTTACTTGTGGTTAAATAGGTATTTCTTAATTACTTTTTTTAATTCTAATATTTCCTCCTATTAATTTATTCATCATGACCAACAAATTTTCTAAATAACTTTTTTGCAATTCAAATGGTTTTTCTAAATAATTTTACACAATCCAAACAGTTTTTTTAAAAAAATTTCACAATTCAAATAGTTTTTCATTATTTCAAAAAGTCAGCAATAATGTCAAAATAATTATTTTGAGAAAATTTTCAAATAATGACTAGTGAAACGGAGCCAATGATATTTCTCGCTCTGGCTATTGTATACTTTTTTCCTAATTAAAATCGATCGTAATACATTGTTTAACATCACGCGTCATCACATAAGTTCTCAGGGAATCCCTTTCAATTTTAGAACCAAAATCGAGTCCAATACCTTCTTCCACCCCCATGACATTTTATAGTAGTGTCACTGGTTTTGGTGAAAAATTCTTATATAAACTTAGTCCATTGTCCTACCTATGGATCTTGTGACTTTAAACAAAATCATATAAATATATTTATATCACTTTCTTATACCAAATTACATTATTGTGCTTATATGACACTGTTCTGAACCACAAGGTCTACAAATGTTGGCCATGGATCTAGTCCACATAAGAACTTCTCGGTTTTGGCCCCATGGAATGTTTATTGCAATTAGATTACGACATGGAAAAGGAATAATGCTCGCTTTTCTCCTTTGTCATGTTTTGATGGACTTCATAACTGCTTCTGTATACTTTTAGAGAATAATCATGATAGTAAGGTCATGCTTTCATCATTTTCCAAAAAAAAAAAAAAAAGATTATCTTTCCAGCAAATGCTTTCCTATAATACTTTACATAGATAGTTTGACGAAAGAAATATAGCATTTGATTCAACTTATTCCTCGTTGGCATTTCTTTAGAAAGTTATTTTATTCTTGTACAAAAAATATTACCATTGTATCTCTTCTGCTTCTCTTGACTATTTCGCTTTTCACCAGTTTTTCGCCTTAGATAGGAATTATTGAGGAGACACGACAGTGGTTAAAAAAATGAATATGATGATTGACCCGACTAGGTTGTTAACATGAAAAAAAATCTCAATTATACAATTAGCATTTATCATTTTTCTAATAAAACAAATTTATCTAAAAATTTAAAAATATAATTAGAACATATAACTAAAACAGAGGATCTGTTCCTTTGGAACATATGCTATGGTGATATGATCAGAATTTATGCAGTGATGATCTGATCTTATAATCAAAACCTTACTCAAATTGCAAGATTGGAAATATGATGTTAGAATCAAAAGTAAACCTAAATCCCAAGATGGGAGGATATCAGAGAGAATGAGAGAGTGGAGGATTAATATATACAGCTATAGTACAATATTATAAATAAAATTCTACCGAAATAGAGAAGATATCAGAGGGGATGACGAAGGAGTGGTAAAAGTAATTTAAGAAAGAAGAAATAATTTAAGAAATAATTTTGCCATAATACTAATCCACAATTGCGAAAATAATCGCAAAACACTGTAATCTTATAAAAATTAAATGTTTACTTTTAAATAAAATTTGCTTACAAAATATAAAGTATAATAAAAAAGTAAAGGCTTTGGGTTATTCAATATGTAAGTAAATTTATTTGAAAGGGTGACACAAAATATTCCTCTAGTGAAACCTTCAAAAATATGTATATTCTTAAAATTTTGGGTCATGAAGATTTAGGAATTTCATCGAAGAAAAGCACATCATAAGTGTATTATAAGTTTTAACAATTTTTTCATCCACTTTTTTAGCAAGAAACTACTTTCATACTTAACTAAACAATCCGGAAAGGCTACTACTATTTTTTTTGAATAAATATAAAAAAGTAAAAGCAAGACAAAAAAAAAAATTACCCAAGAGATGAGAGGAAGGTAGAAAAAATAAGTTAATTGCAATCCATTTAATAATTAAAATGAAAATCATGGAGAGATGATAGGGAACGGGAATTATAGGAGAGAGGGGTCGGGGGTGAGGAAGTAAGGGAGTTAATTTGAAGAGGAAGTAATTAACATAATAAAAGTCCCCAAAAAAAAAAAACTAGTGAAAATAGATAATGTTTGACTTATTAAGGGTAATATTGATGGTTGAACAAAAATTGTTTTGACTAAAAAATTATTACTCTGACAATATCGTTAGCATAAAATGAACTCACATTCCTCGTTGCACCTATGGGGTGACCGTAGATATTTTAAGAAAAAATTACAAAGAACATCTCATACTTTCCATATAGTCGAAATGGTTTGCACGTTATTGCTTACATTCCTTTCTTGGTGCAACCAAAAGCCAAAAAGTCTACAAGTGAATTTTCTCTTCCCTTAAAGCATGCCTTTCAGAATGAAGGGGCTTCATAAAAAATAAGCCATCAATTCGAGGAGAAAGCACAACTGAGGCCTTCTTTAATTGAAAAGTTTCCAACGAGAGCGCGGATCAAAGTGGGGTACACGTTTGGGTTGGGGAAAGGGTGGCAGGTTATATTTATGACCGCATTGATGTTGTTTCGAGTTTCCTTTTTATTTGGATGATAGAAAAACAAACCCAGGACAGTACCTTCACCAGCAAAATCCTACTAGTCAAAGATGGACTCTCACCAATATGGGTAAAGCACGTCATACAAGGCTTGTTATCAATAATTTTATTTATTTATTTATTTATTTATTTATTTTAATTTTGTAATATTTTCATATGTGTTTTTTTTTTGGTTTTTAACATTTTTTAAAAATTAAAATTAAGATTAATTGATTTTTAATTTTTTTTTTTTACAAAAATCAATTGAGAACAAAAAGCACGTAGAAGTGGCTCCCATTAATCAGTGTGTCTTGCACATAATGGATTGCAAAGGAATTAATGGTGCTAGTTTTCCGTGGACTAAAGTAAAGTAAAGTATTATCACAATGATTGCAATGGAAACAAAATAGTAGTTTGACCATCAGATAACCGTTCCTTACGGACCACTTTTTGTTGGGGATTTCATGTGGGCAGAAGCATTTGTGATTGTGACATGTTGTTGAGTGGAAGATATTCAACGATCCACATGGTACTCGAAAAGAAACTCTTTTCTCTAATGAAGTGTTTCTCGTACCTTTACTTCCTCCACTCTTTCAGAGTGGAGCTAGCCCCGTCAACTTTTTATGCATTGCCAGCCTTTACAAACCACGTACTCAAGTGCCATCAAGAAATTGTCAAGAAGCTTCTCAAGGATTCGGAAGGGATGGCATCCTATTTTAGAGGACAATATGGCCGACAGAGCGGCTCGCTAAAGAAAGGCGGAAAAGTTACTTCACAGAGGAATATTCGGTGTTGATGGCTGAATACTCGAACCCAAACTTTAAACAAAAGAAGTGTCAAAAAAAAAAAAAAAAAAAACTTTAAACCAAAGAAGCACGCACCATCATCAGTTCTTTCGTAATTAAATACAAGAACCCCAATCCGAATGTCTAGCCAGACAGCAGTTGAGACACCAATCTAGTCTCAATGAGTTTACGATAAGGATGTATATATACGAATTAGTAGTGGACTTCAAGCTGGCCTCAGCAAGACTCATTAACACGAAAATGGTACTATTGCACTCTTATAGTATAAATGAATGTTTATAACATGCTACGATAGCATGTTCATTTATTATCTGATTATCATCCAGTTTTATGGCTCGAGAAGAATTATCCTGTATCTGCCCCAAAAGCCAACAAATAAACTTCAATTGCTAAGATCCCTTAAATTTTGTGCTTCTTTTATGTCCCCTGCCGAAATTAAGCACATCCTAGTTTCCCGGCCAAGGGCAAAGTTAATTCACATCCATTTTGTCCACCCACCAGGACAATATTGAATCTATTCATTATCAATTTCGACCCGCACTGTTGAAACCATAATTTAGAAATCAATGATATCATCGTATAAACAAAATTTCAGGCTGACAAAGTGACCATGCCGGTAATTTAAGAAAGTTAACCTATTGCCTGATACAGTGTCATATAAAACCATAACTATCACAATTGTAGATAGCATCAATAGGAATGTAGAATGATAGCTACCATCGACCCCGTTTAGAGAAAAAAGAAAACCAACAATGGACATTGTCTAATTTCAAAAAACAGAAGAACTTAGTCTAATTACCTGATGGGAGACCCCAATGTCAAAGATCAATTAAATTCTGATAAGTAAATTGAGCAAAAAGCAAAATGAAAAGGCATTACCGGATATATTTATGAAATTTCAGGGGCTATTTAAAGATGCATAAAACAGCCACAAGAGTTTTGGATATGCTAATGAAAGTTAGGCTAAAGACAAAAACAGAACTTCTAAACAAATGAATTCCTTAAGGTCATTGAAAAAATGTTACAGATGGGAAACAAGATTAAATATGTGCAGACAGAAACGGAAGTCATTGATGATGCCCTTGGACGAAATTTACACTTTGTTTGAGAACAAGGAAATGGAGAGAAAATAAAGAAATTGGAAGGATATGATACCAATTCCATTGTTTGTGAGTAAAAGAACGGAAAGAAAACAAAGGATTTGGGAAGAAAAAATGTTCTCTTCTTGGCTTTAACAACTTTCTGTCCAATTTTGGGCAGAAATGGAAGGAAAACGAAGAAGGCCTTTCCTTCCCTTCTTTTTTCTTTTTAACTTTTCTTTTCTATTCTTTTTTGTCTTAACTTTCAAATTAGTTGTTAAAGTTTACCACAATTTAGAGAACTTGAAAGTGAACATTTTCTTGTGTATGGTATTGTTCATGTCTCAGTGCTTAGCGTCTCGTTTCCAAGCCAAATAACTAAAGGTGACTTAAGATCCCCAATTTCAATCCAAAAACCTATCACAAATTGAGAATTTTGGACTAAAAATAAGGAAATAATTGTCTCCAAGGAACAAGAGAACTTTATTTTTTTTTTTTTTGTGTGAGCAAAAATTCTAATTTTTAATGATCATGAAGAACTTTTATAGCTTAGTCATGAGGTAGACTCCTTCCTGTACATGAGATATTTTTATTTCTATTACATTGTCGTCCCTACTCTACTAGTACAGCATGATCTTAGCCATTTCCTGTTTTTACACCTCTGAAACAGTCATGGGATATTCCCTATTCCATTACCATGTCCCAGTTTTCCCTGGTCTCTATATTCTTTCAGGTTGTTACTACTACACTGACTTCTTCCACTGTATTCTCTACTATTCTTTTTTCAGTTTCCCACATATTTTGGTACATTTTCATATTCCTTGCTTGCTGTAATTTCTATACTATTACTGCTAAAGTCAGCCTTCTTATTTGATTTACAAATTATTTGTAGATTAATGGTGACACGTCCACTTCAGCTCATCTGTCCTCCAACTGGTTCCTCTACACATTAGATATATCTGCTACACTTTCTCCCAAATACTACTACCTATGAACTTGCAACAAAAGAATATTTGCTCGATAGACTTATTTTCTACTTGGCATAGCACACAAGCTTCAACAATTATTCCGGCTCCCCACTTTTTATCCTGTCTTTTATTTTTAATGTCTGGTTACATAAGTGCGATAGTATCACGGCATACCTCGTTATGTAATTTTTTGCCCAGACCAATTTATACCATTCAACTTTCTATCCTTGCTCCCTTAGCTTTTTCACCGCTAATTTTACTAAGAAAGCACCAGATGGTTCAATTAGCTTGTAATAATAGGGTTCATTAGGGGCATTGTGGTAATTTAGTCACCATTGGGTGTAAGGGTCATGTCTTTTTATAAGTGAGGGTATAATTGGCATTTTAGACACTAGGACATCTTAGTAAGACTTAGGGTTTCCCACATTTCATTAGCCTCCTAATGTTTTTTCTCTCTACCCAATTACTCTCCTAATACCTCTTTCTCTCTCTAGTAGTAGTAGAAGAAGGCTTGGAAATTCAAGGGCAATCAAGGAGGGGAGACCTAAAGGCCTCAACCCAACCCACTATCCAAGGTAATTCCTCTAATCTTACTCTACTTGATGTGGCTTTTGTCTAATGGTAGTGATTAAGAGTAGTGATTGTATGATTAAGGGAAATTTTGGGTTGTTTATGCCATAATGATGATGGATAGTTGATGTTTAGTTGTTGGGTTGTGATTATTATGTGTTTTGAGTGTTGTTGGTGAATTCTTCAGCCATTTTCTCGAATTGATTGAGTTTGGGTTTAATGCCTTTGAGGTGTTTGATAAAATAAGTAAAAAAATGACTGGATTTTTTTGAGATTTCGCGACTAAGACGCGGCTGGGAGGGTTGAGTCGCGGGCAGGGCTGGAGGCCTCACATGCAAGCTCTTTTTTGTTGGTGAGCCGCGGGTGGGCTCAAGCCTACCGCTGCTGCGGCTAGCCACTAGAGACTTGCGGCTCAACTTGCCTGATTCGTTGGTCAGCTTGCTTGATCCGCGGGCACGGATCACCTGACCCAGATTCGCGTATCACCCCCTATTTTGACCATTTTGCTTCATTTTGTGTTCTAAGTCTAGGTTTAAGCTTCAATTATTGTTTCTTGATGGAATTAGTCTGTAATTAAGTGTTTAATGACCTGTTTTAGGTGAGGAAAGTGACCAACCCTTTGAGGACTACTTGAGCTAGGCTGGACCAAGGTAAGTGGTGCTTGTATCCTTAACTTTTAAAAATGATATTTGATAAACCAAAAGCGTTTTGAAATTCTATTTGCTATAATAATTTGGCTTGAATGTGGTTACTTTATGTTTTTGCATTATGAAATGAATATACGTTGTGTAAACGAATTGTTTGGCAAATGATCTATTGAGTTCTTGATTGTGGTGACCTTTTGACGGGACTAGTTCGTTATTTGTTGATGTGATTTGTATTTGAACTGTACTAGCTAGGTGGTAGCTAGTTTTGGAACCGGACCAACCAGTAGAAACTTGATTTTGGAGCGCTTTAACCGGCATAGTAACAACTAGATATTCGGGATGAAATGGAACCTATTGATTGCACTCAATGATTTGTTTTGGACTTTGTTCTATGATTTGTGATTGCATGTGAGATTGCCACATTATTTTGTATACATATGACTACTGATTATGTGTTTTGGAAATATATATATATATGTATAACACCTTCAAGCCACAAAGAGATACCTGTACTATTTACTGGGCGATTTTATCGCTCACCCTATATTTTTGAAATTCAGTGACTGAGGATTTCATTGAAGTGGATTGGCTGGGCACTTGGAGTTGACTTGAGGAGATGTTAGCACTATGCTTAGTAGTAGTTTGATTATCTGTTAGTGTATGACATTTGATGATGATTTTGGTATTCTAGTACTATGATGGATAGACTATGTTTACACTTGTGACGCTATATGTTTGACATTCTAGTGCTTGTATTAGGCATTGAATTGTAATGAAGATTGAATGGCTTTGGGTGGATGAATTGATACGTTTGGTTGATATTTACTTATTTATGCTTATGCGATTTTGGATTAGTTGGTATGTGAATTGGCTAGCCTTGTGCCCTTAGCGTAGCTTAGGGCATGGTAGGTGCCACGTTTCCGGGCACACGGCGCAACATAGCTAGTAAACTCCATTTCTCTACCTTGGGTGCAACATTAACTCCATTGAAGTGTTTCGTCTGAGTCTTTGAACTTCTCTTGTGCATTTGCTTCCACAAGGCCAATGCCATTTACCTTTATCTGACAATTGATCCACAGTAGCGTTAGTAGAAAGCCTCAATAATTTCAATCCCTCTTCAATAAACTCCTGGCACAAAGAACTAAGTGGATGCCAATTATCATACCAAGCACTTGTTCCATCTCCAAATCAAAGGGTATGCTATGCTTCTCGGTTTAAAATTTCTTTTCCACATCCATGAGCCTGCAGCACCTTCCTTTACAAGCCCATAAAGAAGAATTTCTTAAGATAATTGTATGAGCCCTTTTCATCCACAGTGTATCTTTTTTGCTATATATATTCCATATCAGCTTTAGAATCAAACTTTTATTCCCCAGAATAAGGTTGTGCATGCCCAAACCTATTCTTTTTGAGATTTACAAATGTTCTTCCGACTAATTTTTGCATTGTACTGCTGTTGTATACTTCCCGCCCATAGGAAAAAGGCCATCATACTTTCTATCTTTTTCGTCACACTTTTAGGTAGCACAAAAGCAATGGCCCAATGGAGCTGGATACCATTTAGTACTAACTTGATCAATTGAAGCCTCCCTCCATAGCTTAGTTTTTTGTTGGTCCAAATCTGTACCTTTCTTTCTATCTTCAAAAGCCTAGGCTGGCAATCTTTGTAAGTCAGTTAAGAGGATATTAGTAGGAGCCCGAAACTGCATTTGCTTAGATTAGGCACCGATCCAGCTAATTCTAGAAACTCCATAACCATCTCTTTTATCACCTCAAATGATTTCACTATAGGTGTGTTCAGAAAAAAAAGCATCAGCAAAAGTTACATGGTTCAGCCATATGGCCTTGCATCGATGATGAAAATCAATGCCCTTTGTTCCACTTTTTTTTTCCACAAGCATAGAAAATACTTCCATTGCTATAAGAAAAAGATAAGGTGTTATAGGATCACCTTGTCTAAACCCTCTTTCACTGTGAAAATAGTCTACTAAACGCCTATTTATGCTTACTGAAAACTGGGCAATTGTTCCACCGTTATATGCCCAATCAATGTATTTCTTAGAAAAATTCAGCATCCTTATTGACTGAGACAAGAATCCTTAGCTTATGGAGTCATAGGCTTTTATGATATCAATTTTTGATACTACTCTTGGTTTCCTCTCTTGTGTTATGATATCTGTAGGAACCTACGTAACCGAGCCCCACATCAGCTCGGCCACGTAATATATTTTCACTATAGGTCTTCACCTCGGTCATAGTACTTCACCGACGCTCCGCTGCTCGGCACCTCGGCCAATTACCTTGGGAGACTAAATCTACTTTCAGCTGCTGTTACATCCTCATTAATGCTCTGACACCAATTGCTATTTTCAGAGTATGATTTATCTTATCTCCAAGATGTTCGCTTTCTCTTCCACTAAGAAGAAAAACACACACACGATAACTTTAAGAAGAAGAATGCTCCTTTTCTTTCTCTTTCTTCATTATTACAGTTCACTTTTGGACTTAATCATCGAAGTGTTTATGGGAATTAAATCCCCTTGCATGTGAGATTTCTTGCTTGACATGTTAGCTTTTCGAACTCATATGTGGAACTTGTAGAATTGAAGACTCTACAATTGGCACTGTCTGTGGGAACAAAATTCTTGTCTTCTGCTTTTGTTCCTATTGCCGAAATTTTTTTTGTGAAGTTTTCAAGGCCAATCTAGTATACTCATGTCTCTTAAGCCTCTAGCTAAGAAGGGTAATCTCACTATACGTGATCAGGTACCTTCTTTCTCTCATAGAAAACAATCGCAAAATCCTCCAGTTACACCATCTGAGGTTCAACAGAATCCTCAAGAATTTGTGAAGCTGCAAAGGGAAAAGTCTCCTTTGTACGAAGACGCCATGGCTAAAATGGCTGAGTTTGTAAAGAAGAATCTTGATATTTTTGATCAATTAGGCAGATTTTTCAAGCATAGATGTAAGAGATCTGCTAAATCCTCATCTCGCCGATCAACATCCCCCCATAATTTGGATAACGAGTCTTATTCGAGACAATCTAAGAGGTCTCACACTGAGAGAATAGAAAAGCGTTCGCCAAACAAAAATCCAGTAGAGATCCCTGGAGGATGTGCCAACCTAACCGGTAAACTTGTTATTCCTTCTTTGGATGGCAGCCCGGCTTCTCGCTTTATGGCTGAAGTTAATAATGACCTTCTCTCGAACAATTTTAAATTGCTCGATATCTTATATTATGATGAGCGTGGTGATCCCGAGGACCATGTCCACGCGTTTACTTCAACCTTCACTTTGTATCGAGCCTTTAATGCGGTAATGTACAGAGCTTTCTCTTGCTATCTTACGAGGAACACTAAGAAATGATTTTGGCAACTTACCCCGAACAGTATTCGGACTTTGGATGAATTTACTAATAAATTCGTAACTCGCTTTGTATTTGCTAAACCGTTGAGTAAAAAATCAGCCTCATTGATGCATCTCCAGTAAGTTACTAATGAGTCACTTCGAGATTATTCAACTCGTTTCACCAACGAATCTCTTCAGGTCCCTGACCTCAACGATTAGGTCATCGTTATAGCTTTTATCCATGGGTTATTGCTAGGGAGGTTTGCAACACAACTGTATGAAAAATATTCGAAAACTCTAGATGAACTCTGGAGGAAGGTAGACTGGGGCATACAAGGTGAGGAAGCGAATAGAATTAAACGTAAAATGCAGTCATCAAAGTTTGACAATAAGAATCGAGGAGGTAAAGCGCGAGATAACAATGCTAATACCTCATCGGACTCGAGCCGATGAGGTAGAGATAGACGCAGCTTGTTTGATAGGATTAATAAGGGAAGATCCACTTCGAACATGTCGCTAACCCCACTTAATGCCAACCGAACTGAAGTGTTGACCGTGATGAAACAACAGAATTTGGGCACCAGCCACCCAGAATGGTAAGTAAGAAGGGAAGGAGAAATTATAATCTTTATTGCGCTTACTACCGGGATGTAGGTCATGAGATCAAAAATTGTTATGAACTAAAGAAAGAAATTGAAATTTTGATACAACAAGCATATTTGAGATGTTTTGTCGAAAACAATACCTAAAGATGCAGGGAGTATCGTCGGGAAGACCGCCGGTAACCCCGATAGGGAGATCGGCGGGACTGACAAGAACACCCCCAATATAATAACCGAAGAAATGATAGAGATAGGTCTCCAGATCTGGGTGCTGGGGTAGCGAGAGTTATTATCACCATTTCTGGAGGTCCTAGCGCGGGAGAAAGCCAAAACTCTAGAAAAAAAAACTATAAACAATTCTCTTCGGAAGCCTCTGCATCAAGTCCTTGTCTTTCAAAAACTCTTTTATATGGGCCTAATAATCCTGTGCCTACTGCTTTGGGAAGTAATGAAGCATTGGTAACTGAAGTGATTACCAATAACTATTTGGTCCAAGAAGATCTATATTGATGCTGGAAGTTCGGCAGATATTATGTATTATATGACCTTTGAGCAAATGTGTTTAAGGGATGATCAGCTTACACCGATTCAGACTCCACTCGTAGGTTTTGGGGATTAAGTTGTATACTTGAGGGGATGGTCAAGTTATTCACTGCTATTAGAAAGAACCCCTGCTCTCGAACTTTGCAGGTCAACTTTCTCGTGATTAAAGTAAATACCCCTTATAATATGTTGTTGGGGCATCCCACTTTGAATGCTCTTCGAGCTAGTTTCTCCACTTACTATTTGAGTATGAAATTTGCAATCTTCGGGAATATTGCTGAGATTTTTAGTGATGTTTGAATAGCGAAGGAGTGATACACCACTCCTTTGCAAACGGCAACCTTGGCAGGATCACTTGAGAATGCTAAAAAGATAAGATCAAAAGATAGTAAGTCTAGTGTCGTTTTGGTCTTGGTCATTAATGTCTTGACAGCCCCTCAATTCGAAAAATCACCTCGGTTAAAAACTAGTGATGAGATGTAGAGAGTAGTGTTGGATGAGGAAAGTCCGAATCGCATGTCAAAGATAGGCCGAGGTCTTTCTTTCGAGATTCAAGACGCCTTAACAAACCTGCTGAAAGAATTTCAAGAGGTTTTCGCTAGAACGACTAATGACGTCATCGAAATTCTATCTGAACTGATGATTCATAAGTTCAATGTGGATCTGAGGGTTAAACCAGTTGTCGCGTCCAAAAAATCGTGTGTAAAGGGTACTAATAGGGTCGTGACTATCGCATCTTGAAAAGACGGTCTAGTCTGATGACCCTTTTTAAAAGTAAGTTTTTGAAAAAAATCGTACGCGTGTGTGAAAAATCAGGTTTTTATTGAAAAAGTATATTCTAAGAAAAATAGTATTTTAAAAGAAAATAAGGCCGGGACTAAAAGTGCGACAATTTTGGCCAACTAATTTTGAAAAAGGGTTTTATTTGAAAAATGGCGTCGCCACTTGGTACTGAGTTAAGTTGTACCAAGTCACCCAAAAAATCGTTTAACAAAAATAAAAATAAAATTTTAGAAAAATATTTTAAAACTCTTTTTCGATTCCGATCTACGAAAAACGAGAGAAAAAGGTTCGGGAGTCACATTTGAAGAAAGAGAAGGCAAAGACTTGCACCTAAGGCACCCTTTCAATCTAGTCGAGACTAGTTGCGAGGTTTAATCAAATTTTTCTAAATTAACCCTAAATTCTATCACATTTTGGATATGTCTAAATGAATGCAAATCCTAAACCTAAATGTAAAGTATCGAAAGGGTCGGAATGTCCCGTCGAAAATTGATCGGGATTATCGCATTAATTGCGAAACCCGAGGTGAGGCCCCGAGGGAGTCACGAGAGTCTATGCAAAACGAAATGCAAAAAGAAATATATATATATATATATATAATAAGTGATGAAAGAATGTGGGTATGCAACATGATGGGTACGGGAGACTAATAACTCGTGACTGAATGTCTCTAATCACAGAGAGGGGAACGGCCTGTACGCCACCGCTTTCCACGTGAGCAGACGACTATTTCTAGTCGAATCACGCAAATGTTCTAATTGCTAAATGGGATGCAACCTAAATGTCATACACTTTAAAAAATGTGTTAAAGTAATAATAATAATAATAATAATAATAATAATAATAATAATAATAATAATAATAAAGTCATGCCAAATGGAAAGAAAACTAAAAATGTGTGAAGTGGGATGTAAAATGCACACAAGTGCACCTAACACTAAAATGTTCTAAGGGTCTAGTATTGGACTAACCCGTTCTAAACATCCCGCTAGCGTTGGACTAGTGGAAAAGAAAGAAGCCACAACTAGCGTTGAACTAGTGTGATGACGAAATACCATAAATCATGAATTAAATATTAAAGCGAGAATTAAAAGTAAATTAAACATATAAAAAACATATAAGATCACATAAGAGCACATAACACATAAGCATAATATCTAGATACAAAAATCTTAAGAAAAGCAGTAAAAGAAATAAACACGTAAGCGCGCAAAAGTAAATAAACCCTAACTATTACATCGGGGGGCTTGATTTACAATTTAAGAGGGCAAATTAACAAATTAAAAATACCATATTTATTACACTTTCTATCTAATTACACAACTTTTGCTAAAATATGAGAAAAAAATAATCTAACTATTACATTAACTAGCTAAATACAAAATATTATATTTTTTCAAAATAATAAGAATTCAAAATTAAATAAATTAAATACGTAAATAAACAAAAAGTATGTAAAATAAAAAATAAAAAATAATAATAATAATGCATAAAATCACATTGGAGCATTTTGGAGCACATAAAGAGGAAAATAACAAGAAATTGGGATACCTCTTTAGAGACCCGATACCAATACTACTCAAAATGAACAAACAAGTCAAGGCACCTTGGTATAATCAAATAAAACCTAAAATATATAACTATTGATAAATTGGGGCAAAAATATAAATTCTATGAAACTAAGGGCTTAGAAAACAAATAAAAACCAATTTAGGGGCCAAATAATAAATTTAATTAAGCATGGGGGGCACAATTATAAATTAAAACTAAGTGGAAGGGGGGCAAAAATAAAATTCCAGCAAACATGGGGGATACAAAATACAAATTTCAACAACTTAGAGGGGCCTATTTGCAAGCCACATGACCAAAATTGAAGAAATTAAAACTAGAGAGATCAATTTGTGAATTAGAAGGGACTAAATTGCAGAATTGGCAACTAACAAGGGACAACATTACATTGACTAAAGTCCTAGTGACCAATATATAAATACCTACATAAGAAATAAGTGAGATAGAATCTTGGATAAATCATACTAAATCAGATAATTAAACTGTTTGATTAAATGAGTTTTAACTATATTAGCAAATAATCACAAAATAATTAAGTAGATGGTAAAAGAAATAAACTAAACCAAAGCTAGAATTGAGACAAAAATTAAGCAAAAATAACAAATTCCCCCTTTTCCATTATGTTCCTCTTTTCCAGAAAAACCACAAAAACTATCCCCAGAATTCTTCACTCACTCGAATTCACCTCCCCTGAGATTCGCTGTTCTTCCCAACTTCTCTCTTTCGCTCTCTGCTTTCTTTCTTCTCTTTCTGCCTTATCTGGCTCTCTCTCGCGTTTGATTTCTCTTTATTTCTTCTATGTTTTTTCTCTCCTCTCTCCCTTCCAGTTTTTCTCTATTTTTCTTTCTTCTTCTCTCGGCGCTCATTTTCTCTCTTGTGTCTTCCCTTCCCAATTCTGTTTCTTGCCCTTTTCTCTCTTTTCTTTTCTTTGCTCTCCCCTTACTACTCTTTTCTCCTCTCCCTCTTCCTGCGTCTCTCACTGATTCTCTCTGTTTCTTCTCTAGTTTCTGGTTTTCCTTCTCTTCCCTCTATCTCTTTATCCTGCGTTTTCTTCACCACTTTCAGGCCCCTAAATTCTAAATCAGCATTCTTAAAAACAAATCCCAAAAGTTCTCTAGTTTCCAAAAGCATAACAATCGATTTGAGAGTAATAGTTACTCTGGGCCGATGGAGATGGGAGATGCTTTGAGCTGTGATTTTTGTGTGCAGGTGGTGGTCGTGCAATGTGGGTGGAAGCTTTGATGACTGCAATGGCTGCTTGTAGGTGATGATCGATGGATTGGGATAAGAGTGTTGTGACTGATTTCTTAATGGTGGAGGTATGGCGGTGAAGTTTTCTGGTGAGGGGGCTGACAGGGAGAGGGTAAGAATAGTTGTGATTGTTGTGTGTTTGATGACTGTCGATGGTGTTTCTGTGTGCTTGTTGTGTGTTTTGTATGCAATGTGTGTGTTTTGTACGCAATGTGTGTGAAGTGGGAATACAAAGTGTGTGTGTGTTGTGTGTGAAATTGATATGCGAATATGTTTTGCTACTTGTGTAATGACTGATTCGGGCTGTTTATGTATGTTTTCGCTGGGAAAATTGCTTGTGGTTGTGGCCTGTGGAGGATGAGTGGGAACAGGGGAGATGATGAGTATAGTTTGGGTTGTTGATGAGTGTGATTTGGTCTAGCTGTGGCTTGTTTTAGAGGTTGAGAACTGGATTGGGATGGTGTTTTGTTGATGTTTGGTGATAGTTTAGAGGAGGCTTTGGTGATTTCGTTGGTGAAACTTGTGATCTGATAGATCTGATGCCTGGTGGCTTGGGTTCATTTGTTTAGCTGTTTGAGATTGTCTAGTTTCTGTAGACAGTGGGCAAATTGGCCATGGTAGCTGCTATATGTTACATTGGAACGGTGGGAGCTGGTTGCGATTAGGCTACGAATTGACAGGTGAAAATGGGTGGAATTTGGAGCTGACTTGGATAAGAACTGGACATTGAAGTTTATGTAATCATTGGAGGAGATTTGAGCAGCTTTGAAGTTGGGCTATGGCTGAGACGATGCTATTGTGGTAGTAGGGGATGATTGGGATGGTAAAGGTAGTGGTTGAAGGGGAAAAGAAACGGTGATGAAGAGAGGTGGTGGAGAAAAAAAAAACTTAGGAGAAGAAAGAAACAAACCCAGAAAGCAAATCCTCAAAAAGACTAAAGGAACTCTTAGCAATAGAAATGAAAACACAGAAAACAAAAACAAGAGCCAGTTCATAATCCGATTAAAATTTTCAATAAACAAGCATAATTAATTAGATTTGACTTAGAAAATAGAAGAAAAGAAGATCAATTAAAGATAAGAACAAACCTTTTTTAATGTTTAAAAAGGACCTGATGAACAGTGGCATGATCTTAAGGTTGAAGATGATGAACAGCAGCCTCTTGAAAAAGAACGGTCATATGTGTGTGTTTTGTAGTGAAATAGTAGGTGCTTTGATCTTCTAAGGTCTAAAATAAAAGTGTTTTTAGGGTTTTAGATTTTTTCTCCTTCTTCTTTTGCCGATTAAAAAGAGTATTTATAGGCCACTTATCTTGTTGGCCAAGAATGCTATAAAATAACAAAAATGTCACCTGTATTAAAAAATACTAATTTTATTAAAAAATATTTTTTAATCCTAAAATTAAAAATTAATGCAAAGAATCTTACAACAATCTCTAAATTTTTAAAAAGAATTCATAGTAGATTTCAAAATAAAAATTAGAGCTCAAAACTGATAAAAATGTGCTCGGGGTGTAAAAATAACGATTTGCCCATGAACAACGAAAATACACAAAAAATATATATTAGCCTCAAAAAAATTATCAAAAATTAAAAATAAGCTTAAAACATTAGAAAATGCCTTTTTTTACTCAAAATTTGACAAAAAATGAATTTAAAATGTAAAATAACGATTTTGCCCTTGGAAAATGAAAATTTACAGAAAAATAGTTATTTACCACAAAAAATTATCAAAAATTAAAAATAAGCTTAAAACACTGGAAAATGCATTTATGACTCAAAAATTGATAAAAAATAAATTTAATTTGTAAAATGATGATTTTGCTCTTAGACAATGAAAATTTATAGAAAAATAACTATTGTTTCTGAAAAAATAAAGAAAATTTATAAACATATTTAAAGAATTAGAAAATTGAATAAAATTTTCAATAAATAAACTTAATTAATTAGATTTGACTTAGATTATAGAAGAAAAGAAGATCAATTAAAGATAAGAACTAACCTTTCTTAATGTTTGAAAAGGACCTGATGAACTAAACCCTTGTACTGGTAAAATATATTAAAAATGCCAATTAAATCTAGAAAAATCATAAAAAATAAAAATATGTATGAAAGTAAAAATGTGAATTTAAACCCCCCAAAACTAACGAAAATGCATTTACAAATGAAAATTACTATTTAGCCCACCCAAATTATTGAAAAATTAAAATTTGTCCCAAAAAGTGCAAACATGCCCTTCCAATGTTTGAAAATAAATGGTGTGTCAAAATTTGATATCTACACTAGTTCAATAAAAGAAAAGACAATTCAGTCTAGAACGCAATCAAGCTATTTTAGATGAAATTGATAAACTATTGGCTGCGAAAATAATACATGAGATGCAATATCCTACCTGATTGGCCAATCCAATAATAGTCAAGTTGGTGGGGGCTGACGAATGTTTGTGGATTATACAGATTTGAATAAAGCTTACCCAAAAGACTGTTATCCTTTACTCCAAATTGATGCATTAACTGACTTGGCTACTGGCAACGAGATATTATGTTTTTTAGGTACATTTAAGGGGAATCATCAGATCAGGATAACTGAAGAAGATCAAGAGAAGACTGCCTTCATCACTGACCGCGGAGTCTATTGTTATACCACCATGCTGTTTCTACTCAAGAATGATGAAGCTACTTATCAGCATTTGGTGGATAAAATTTTACATCATCAAATCGGCAAAGTAATGAAAATCTATATCGGCGATTTGCTTGTTAAAAGCCGAACTGCCGATGCCTATATTGGCAATCTGAGAAAAGTGTTTCAAATTTTAATGAAAGCCCGTATAATGTTTAATCCTAAAAAATGTGTCTTCGCTGTGAAATCAAGAAAATTCCTCAACTACATGATTTCTTCTCGAGTATAGATTCAAATCTTGATAAAACCCAAGCCATTCAAGATATGGCCTCGCCAACCTCTGTAAAAGATGTCCAAAAACTTATTGATTGACTAGTTGTGTTGAATAGGTTTCTCTCGAGGCCCACTCATCGTAGTCTGCCTTTCTTTAAAACTTTAAAGACAGCTGATCAATTTGAGTGAACTCTAAAATATCAACACACTTTCAATCAATTGAAAGAATATTTACAATCCTTGTCGACTTTGGCCTCCCTGACTGCTGGAGAAACTTTATTATTGTATCTTGCTGTAGCTCTTAAGGCCATCAGTGCTATATTGGTAAATGAGGAATCTCGAATTCAATTTCTTGTTTATTATGTTAGCCGAGCTTTGAATGCACCGAAAACCAGATACACTTTAACTAAAAAGTTAATCCTTTGTTTGGTCCACACAACTCGACGGTTGAAGCCTTATTTCTTAACTCACCCAATTTGTGTCCGAACAGATCAACTACTCCGATAAATTTTAACCAAGGTTGAAATTTCGAGAAAATTGATGGAGAGGGCTGTTGAGCTTAGGGAATATGATATTTCTTACGAACTTCGAAAGTCTCTTAAAGCCCAGAGCTTAGCAGATTGTGTTGCTAAATTTACCCTAGGACTAGTATTCAAAGATGTCGTCACCGCGGCTAAGAAATTACTTTGGACTTTGTATGTAGATGTGTCTTCAAGGGAAGATGGCAATGATGCTGGATTGTTGTTGGAAAGTTCGGAAGGCCAAGAATGCTCTTATTCCTTTCGTTTTAATTTTCAAGCTTCTAATAATGAAGTCGAGTATGAAACTCTCATTGCCGGACTTACTATAACTCTTTGATTAAAAGTTTGCCAAATCCGAGTTTATAGTGACTGCCAATTGATAGTGAATCAGGTTTTCAAAAAATATGTAGTTAAAGAACAGAATATGCTTAGGTATTTAGCCAAGGTCAAGCAATTAGCTGCACTTTTTGAAACCTTCATTATCTCAAGAATTTCAGATCTTCTAACCAGTGAGCCGATGCTCTGTCCAAGTTGGCCTCGGCTCTATATGCCGAGCTTGATAAGTCTCTCATAGTTGAAGTTATTAATCAGCCTAATTATCTGGAGCAGACGATCTGTATTGTCGATAATTCTAATATTTGGATGAACCCAATTGCTAACTTTCTTAACCAAGATGACCTGTCGTCCGATGGGAAATAGGCTCAAAGAGTGCAAAGAATAGCACATCAGTACTCTTTAATAGATGCATACTTTATAAGAAATCTTATTTAGGATCCTAGCTGAAATGTGTTATTCTTGAAGTAGGTACTTAGATCCTTCTTGACATACATGAAGGCCTTTGTGGAACCCATATTGGAGCCCGAGCCTTAGCTCAAAAAGCTATTCTTCTCAGTTGTTTTTGGCATACCATGCATAAAGGTTCTATGAGTATCGTACGAACTTGGTCTTCGTGCCAGTTTAATATGCTTAAGACTTATATATCAACTCATCAGATGGTACCGATTAACTCACTTTGGCCTTTCGAACAATGGAGAATAGATATTTTGAGACCTTTTCCTCGTGCTGCTGGGAATCATCAGTTTATTATTGTGCCTGTTAATTATTTCACTAAATGGATTGAGACCGAACCACTAACTACTATTTCGAGAAAGGCAATTCAAAAGTTCTTTTGGAAGAATATAGTTTGTCGGTTCGATTTACCCGAATTATTATTTCTGACAGTAGCCGACAATTTGCTGAGAATCTATTTAAAAATTGGTATAAAGATTTGAATGTCCTGCAGCATTTCACTTCGATAGGCCATCCTCAAGCAAATGGACAAGCAGAAAATTTAAATCGTACTCTCCTTCAAGGATTGAAGATTTAGTTACATCAAGTTGGGTCCGGTTGGTTAGATTATCTGCCCAGTGTCTTATGGGCTTATAGAACGACCGCTCGAATGTCTACTAATGAAACTTCGTTTTCTTTAACATATGGAGCCGAAACAGTTATACCATCTGAGCACTTGGTTCTAAGTTCTCGAACTGAAACTTATACTGTTGAGGAGAACAAGTTCGGCAGATAGAGTTAGACTTGCTAGAAGAAAAGCGAGTATCAGCAGCATTGAAGCTGGCTCATTATAAAAATACAATAGTTCGGTATTATAACACTAGAGTAGAAAATTTGTATTTCAAACCAAGAGACTTGGTCCTTAGAAAAAATTCGGTAAGCCGAACTGAGCTTCTAGGAAAGTTAGACCCGAAATGGGAAGGACTTTATCGAGTAATAGAGGCTAGCAAAAACGGCTATTATAAGCTAGCATATCGACATGGAATTCTTGTGCCTTGAACATGGCATGCTGAGAACCTCAAGTTGTATTATCATTAATGCAATAAAAATGTAAAGATATTCCTTTTTAATATGCTTATTGTTACGATTTGCTTTGATTCTTATGTTCTACTTTTTTTTAGTTCATCAATGACATGTAAAAGGGGGTAACAGTAGGAGAATAAGAAGATAAGAAGCAATGAAATTAAACGATCACAGGCATATCATTAAAAAACTGAAAAGAAAGAAATGTCATGGTCAAGCAATATCCAGAGGCCAATACTTAGAGAATTTTTCGTGAAAATCTAATCGAAAAGACTTTTACATTAGAAGCCCTACTCTATTTCTATTGTAATCTTTTCGACGTGGGTTTTCGAGCTGTCTTCAGCAGTTGCGGCAGTACTACTTTCTTCCTTGGCTGGAATGGGCTCTTCAGCACTCGTAGCTTCTACTCCGGGGGGCTCAATTGCTGCTTCCTCAGGAGGTTCCTCAGTGGGCGGCACATCGGCAGTTCCTTCCTCACCGAACTTCATTGCCATACTTTTTAGGCTTAGAGGAGAAGCTGCAACCTTCTGTTCCGCTTCAAAATCTTTCTTTATTTTTTTTCAAGTCTTGACCTTTCTTGAAGTTCTTAGTAAAGCGATTCACTAACTGCCTTATTTCGGGCTGATAAAATTTGTGCTCTTCGAGAATCTTAAGCTGATCATCGCACATTAGAGCTGCTATGTCTTAAATGGCCTGAGTTACCCCAAAAGCCAAACATGGTTGGTTTAGCAGCAGCAAGTCATCAGCAAATTCTTCTAAGGCTCAAAACTTTCTCATCCCTTCTTCTTTGGTAGCTTGAAGAACTGCTGTGTACTGCTGAGACCCAAGGAAGGATATGATTGTTTTTTCCTGGGCTTCTTTTCGAGCTTCCTCGCCAGTTGCTTGGATTTTTGTACCTCTACCTCGACTAGTCTTTTCAACTCCTCGGTGTGGGCACTCTCTAAAGACTCAGTTATGATCCTGTAGTCTAATAGAACCTCATCTCCGACCCTTATTGCCTATGCTCGAGCCTTCTTAACAGACTCAAATTTTGTTTGCAATTCTTTCATCGCGTCTTCGAAAACTTTTAATTTTCTTGGTAGCTCTTTTGTCTCCGTTTCTCTTACTTTTTCTGCTTCTTGAAAATCTAGTCAGCAGTTTGGCAATCGAGATGTGAGCCTACAAGACTTTCGTTGTTAATATTTTGACAACTCTATGCACTATAGTGGAAGATAATTAAGAGTACTTACTTCTGTTATAGAAAGGGTCACCTTATTGGAAAGCTTATCAGAATCTAAGGATTGCACCTTCTCTACATCTCATGACATATTCTCCTTTTGTAGAAATTCTTGAGCTACCCTATCTTTCTTGACACTGTCTGCCGTAGTCAACTTCCATTGGGGCACGAAAGCCTCGCCCTTGTCGAAGAGAGATTCTCTCTGAGATTCGAGTATTTGTAATTGTTTGCCCCACCCATGGCGTTCAAAAGTGCCGCGATCTCTTTGAGCTCTTCCAATTCCTCGGCCAAATTCTGGCGAAGTTATCTACTATTAGTGTGGGTGCAGGCATGATTTACACTTCGGCCTCACTGGTTGGGGGCGGAGGTGCCGAGATATGAGGTGCCGAGAGGTGAATTGAACTTGTTTCGAAGCTTGACCCTGCCTTCTATTTCTTTGATGGGCCTGCTTCAGTTTCGGCCTCACTTTCTTGCCTCTTCTTTTTAGAAGCACTTTCGCTTGTAGTAGATCGATAAAGTTGGACACTGCAAAATAAGAGAAAATATTAGTTAGTATTCGTTATGAGAAGAGTTGAAGATGAAGTTTTACCATTTTTCCTCAACCGAGATGATTATACGAAGCTGCCTTGAGTGATATTAACTCGGCTCAAACCTCCCTGTACTAATATCAACTCAAAAAATCTAAACAATTGATGCAGAAGTTACCCTGAACTATTTGTTAAAACTCTATCTCACGAAGAGGTCCTGGACTAGAGTCTAAGGTCTCGTTTAATCCCCTCCACTAGAAGTCCCTAGGAAAATATTCGTCTGAGATGAAGAAAAATCGGGTCTTCCAGTCTTTGATCAAGGATGGGTAGTCGGTGACAATTTTAGGGGTTCCAATTCGGATACTAAAATAAAACCACCCTTTGTTGTAGCATGCTTCTTGATTGAGAATAAGCGCCTAAAGAGATCGACTGAGGTCGAGAATCCGAGATGGTTGCACAGTAGTTCGAAATTAACCACAGTTCAAATAGCGTTGGGAACGAGTTGAGTAATCCTTATTCTCCAGTACCGTAAATTATCTCTAAAGAGTCTAGTGGTAGATATCCTTAGTCCCGCTTTAAATTGGTCCACATAAACTGCTACCGAGCTAGCAGGCGGTTCGTGAGTTCGGTCAATCGCACATAGAAAGCTTGAGATGTACTGATGCTGAAGTACATGCCTTGTCTTCACCATCTGAGTCACCTCTACTGGTAAAGTGGAGGCGTACTTTGGCACATCTCCGAAGTAATCTACTAGTAAATTATTAGGTCAGTTCAGCTCAGCCGCTCCTACATCTACAGGAGCAGGGGAATTAGGAGCAATTGAACGTGAGTCTAGAGTTTGTTCCGGAGAAATCCTTTCTTTGGAACCCACATCGATCTCCTCTTCAGAATCTGCTTCGTTATCCCCTTCAGAATTTTCAGGATCTTCCTCTATTGCTTCACTGTCAGTAGTTTCAGTAGCTTCTTTCCTTGGAGGATTGGCACTAGTAGTTGTTTCCGAGCTCTGAGCCGAGACTTGAGGTCTCTCAGCTTTGGCTCCACTTGTCGTCGTTATTTCGGCGTGGCTACTCGTTGTAACTGCCATACTTATTGTTGATGCTATTGTTCAAGACTTTAGTGCAGCTGCTCAGGACAATGGTATTGCTTCGGCACTTTAAGAGCTAAAGTGGAGAAACGTGAAAAATGAACTACAATGACCCCTATTTAGATAGAAGGGCACATAAACCGTCTCAAACCGCTCTCTTAGATTTCAGGACGGTTACACTGTTTCTCTTTTCTCTCTCCCATTAACTCTATTTCCTCGCACTGTTATGATAAGACGTGGTATGCACATCGTGTCTTTTGGCAATTATGTATTTTGGCAGTTATGCCTTTTGGCTGTTTCTATTACATTTTCGAAACTTCAAAATTCAAATCTTAAACCTCATCATCTTCCCTCCTTAAATGAGTATCAGCTCGAATTTCTTCCGCACCACTCATTCATTTCGAACTAGGAGGGCTTGTGTAGGAACCTACATGACCAAGCTCCACGTCAGCTTGGCCACGTAATATATTTTCACTGTAGATCTTCATGTCAACCATAGTACTTCATCGAAGCTCCGTTGCTTGGCACTTCGGCCAATTACTTTGGGAGACTAAATCTACTTTCGCTTGTTATTACATTTTCATTAATGCTCTGACACCAATTGTTATTTTCGGAGTATGGTTTATCTTATCTCTAAGATGTTCACTTTCTTTTCCACTGAGAAGAAAAACACACACACGATAACACTAAGATACTCATTTTCTCTCTCTCTCTCTCTCTCTCTCTTCGTTATTACAGTTCACTTACTGACTTAATTATTTAAGTATTTATGGGGATTAAATCCCCTTACATGTAAGATTTCTTGCTTGACAAGTTAGCTTTCTGAACATATACGTGGAACTTGTAGAATTGAAGACTCTACAATATCCATTAATTATATCATGCATTGGCAAGATATTCTCTAAAATTTGACTACCGTTTACAAATGTATTTTGTCTTTTACTGATTAGTTCAAAAATCATCAACTTCAACCTTCTTATCAGTATATATGAATAGCATTTATACAAGAAGTTAGAGCAAGCAATGGCCTGTAGTCCTTTATGCTTATTGCTCCATAAATCTTGGGGACTGATGTAATGGTAGCCCTGTTCAATGGAATATACATATATGATTGATCGAAGAAAAAGTTCACAGCTTTAGTTACCACATCACCCACTCAGCAGTACAATTATCATATCAAGGCACCTTATCATCTTTCATGGCAAACATTGCTTGTGTAATTTCTTCTTCAGTTACATTAGCCTATAAAAGATTGTACATCTCTTTTGGAATTCTCTTTGTTATTACATGCTGTATGATTCCAATGCTTCCTTCTTCTAGCTTACTTTTTTGCATGAACAAATTTTTATAAAAATTAACAACTACATTCTTCACTTGCTCATAATCTGTAATGTGCACTTTATCATCATCACAAAGACTGATAATTCTATTTCTAGCATTATGAGACTTTATTTTCCTATGGAAAAAAGCTATATTCTTGTCTCCAAACTGCAGCCATATTATTTCAGCCTTGTCTTGGTAAAAAATTTTCCTCAACAACAGCGACTCTACATACTCCACTTTTAAGCTTTTCATCTGTTTAATTAAGTTCTCCTCAAAAGGTTTCTTCTACAACATCTTTTTTGTACTCACCAATTGCTCTTTCTTTTAGCTAGTTCTCGTGCTTATATTATTGTACCATTTCTTATTCAACTCCTTCAAAGCATCTTTCAGCTTTTTTAGCTTATAACACACATGCCTCATAGGATTCAGATCAGAAGTTAGGGAAATTCCATGATTTGTTTAATATTTCCTTAACTATATGAAATTTGAAGGTTTTGGGCCAAATTTAATATCCTATTTAATCTGCACTCTAATAATAGAATGGTAAAAAATGCCAGGGCTCATGAACTCCACCTCAACCAGAAGAAACAAAGAAAGCCAACCTCTATTTACAAAGTTTATGTCTATGTTAGCATATGTTCTTGCTTTTCCATCTCTATTACTGGGTTACCATCTCTATTATTGCACTAGGTAAAGAAAAGTCCTTTGCCAGGATGTTTTTTCACAGCAATACATTCAATTGGATTGCTAAAGTCATCCCATTGATAAATGGTCTACTTGCTCACTTCCATTTTGCTGTTAACATACACCAGATAATTCCACAAACTCTTCTTATCCTTAGTTCTGTTTCCTTCATATACCACGTCACCAGGAATGTTTTATTCCAAACTATATGTTGTACATAGTAGGAAATGGCTTAATCATGCTTTGACAGAACAATACACCTTGACTGAACAATACTATGCTCTGTGTCACCATTATTAATATAATACCAATGTGGTAAGCTATTATTTCTATTTTATCAATATTTAAATTTCCTCTGCACAAAAATCATCCACTTGTTCAACTATAGCTATTTTCCTTATTTTTGTTTTTTTAACGAGGTCATTAAGATCCCTAATATTCCAACACATAAGCTTCATGATAAATGAGAATATTGCTTAGTATTCATCTTTCTCCTGGTTCCTCTTCCTATTTTCTCCTTAACCTTCTTTGTCTTCTTTAAGCCTTAAATATGGTTGCCAAGTGCTCCTCTTCCATGTTTAAAACACTATAGCTCTTCTTCATCACCAGAGGACTTGATGTCTTTACTCCTGTCCCTCTTTGATTACTGCCATCTTCAGCTACATTTTGGTCATTTGATGTGACGGTTTTTATTTCATCTGTTGGCTCTTTCTCAGCCATTCCATTTTCCATATCCTTTCCCTCATCTTGACTTTCCTTCTCATTCATTATACCTCCTTCATCAACAACCTCCAACACCTCTTTTTCTGCTACTTTCCTTCCACTTTGCCTATTTGCTTTGGAATCCATTTACTCACTTCCTTACTTGTAGAACAATTCCTTTAACTATATCCAAACACTCTACATTTTATACAACCCAGTCCATTCGTACTCAACTTCTTGATCCTCTATCTAACCAAATTCATTCTCGTATTGAATAGTGTATAACCTCTCTTCTCCAGGCTCCAACACCACGCAATTTCTAACACAACTCACTTTCTCTTGAGAGCCAATTTGCTGGTCTATGTATAAAGACTTCCCAATATAACTTGCCAACTTGCTAAGTCCAGCCATAGTGTAGTAATGAAGCTTAAGATAGGGTAGCCTAATCCATACAAGCACAACTGTGAGGTCTACACTTCAATTGCAACTTAGGCGACCATGGTCTCAATAACACCATCTTGCTGCCAAGCAGCCAAGGTGATTGTTCAAGAGTCTTCATTTTAGATTGCTCACTGGAGAAATTGAAGACAAAAACCTAGTTCCTCAATGAAAGCACCTCCACATTCCCCCTTTCTAACCATTTGGTATCCACCATATTTTTTATCACAGTGTATAGAGGGGAAGATCCAATAGTGAACCCCACCACCGCATTCTTCCATTTCTCCATTCCAAAACTTACATCTTCTCGACCAACCCATACCAACTTATCCACTCCAGGAGAGGAATAGTTCAAGGGCAAACCGCCATGTTTGTAGCTATGATTGACAACATCTACTCAAGATTCGATAGCTTGCTGCCTCCTTTATCCATTCAATTCTTAAAGCCTACTGACAATGGTGGGAATTCTGAAATATGAGGTATAGACGAACCCAATACTACAGCCAATTGCCCTCAATTACTCAAATCTACCCCTTTAGTTTTTCCAGAAAATTGCCCTCAATTACTCATATCTACACCTTTAGTTTTTCCAGCCATAATATCCCCCATGTCTAGACCTTGGAATTTGATTTTACTCGGATTCTTCTCCATTTGCATTTTCCTAACCCTTTTTTAAAATCCAAGCTTAGTCGAACATATGCTTAAGCTAGATCTCTCAAAAAACAAAAGTATAGAGAACACAAAACAAAAGAAAACTAGGTGAAAAGCTACAAATTCAATAATGATAGATGGTAGCTGGCCACATTAGTGCTAAAACCGCCTATGTGGTGCATTTTAGCACTTGGGAGCTTCCAGCATTTCCTCTCTCTATAACTGCCTCCAAAAGGTACATATCCTTGACAATTAATCTCAAACCGAATAGGATAACTTATAAAAGTAGGGACACTTCTATGGTGCACAATACAAGTTTGTAAAGTACCAGTAGAATTTTAACAATTCATGTGGACCTGCCTACTTATAGATTAAATTAACAATTCATGTGGGCCCACCATCCTTATTCTTATTCAACTATTAGTTCTTTGTATAGTATAAAGTTGACTTAGCTTTGTACCATAGTCAAATCCATAAAAGCAGATATAGATTGAGTTAGTGACCTAGCTTAGGTTCACTTCGTATTCCCTTTGGATTATTTTAAAAAAAAAAAGAAAAAGAAGCAGATATAGAATAAAATTTCAATGTACCTAGGATAGTCTCCTTGGCTGTCAAGATGCACTAATTTAGGGTATTTCGTATTTGTTTATGATTTGCATATTATTCTATGTTTCATGATCAAATTATCTTATTATTCTTGCTACTAACTAAATAATTATTTTTATATGTCTTGAAGATCGAGTTTGTGATACATCAAAAGTACTTTACTTGTATTGCAAACAATTTTAATTTATAATTTTTTATTTGTTAAGAAGTGAATGCAAAATTTTTGCTTTGTAGTTTTACTTGTGCTGTAAAGATTTATGATTGTTCAAGTATCTTTCTTTTTAAAATTGTTATGCATTTATCCAGTAGTGTTATCTTTATAGACAATATTCATATCTTTTTCTATCTGTATTCAAAAATTAATTCAACATCATGTGATTCTAGTACTTAGCAATACCCTACCTGTAATCATTTAATCCGGTCAAACAGTTGTCGAACTTAATGAGATTCAAATACAGTTAATAAACTAATTACCTATTAATGAGAGTCAGATTCGGATAGCTAATTAATTCTCCATTTGTGATATTAGGTGCATGGATCGGTTAACTGATCCATGTCCATCCCATAAACTTTATATTGGGACGCGATAATATAACTTTCTGTTGTAAATATAACTTTCTGTTGTAAGTTTAAAAGAAAAACATGTCAAACATAGGATAATTGAAAAAGCAAACGAACCAATTGGTTTCTTACGAAGCTTTGAATTAAAAACTAAGCAAAACCATCATCTCATAAAATCAAGATCATTACACTAAAAACATAATAATGAATAATTACTACCGATACAAAATAATCAATTGTTGCTTCTTTATGAATTAATATATTATTTTTCCATATAATCCCTTAATTGAAATTTGAACAATGTTGATATATTCTAACTTTTATTACACGAGATAATTTATGAGCTATATTTTAAGTTATAACACGAGACAAGTTTGTAGGCCTAACTTTAACATTTTATATTTAAATGGGATGTATTCAAAGGGTACATGGATAATCTTACATAAAAACATGACTTTTGGAGAGACCCGAACTTCCTTACTGTAGAAAACTTAGATTATGACTAACAATGGAAAGTTACCTCGAAGTTTCTACAGTTTTCAGTGTTACATTTTCAAACCTTTTTTTTTCCTAGTGTAACAAATACAGCCCAGGTGGCAAAAGTGAAATAAAAAATTCATAAAAATTTAAACCCTTTTTTTTTTTCCAAATTACCCTTACAAATCCACAAAAAATTGAAATAACAAGTTTAACTTAAAAAGGAGCTTCAATGTGCCCGAAAAAAAAAACTTGGAAAAAAGTAAAAAAAAAAAACTTGAAAAAAAGTTCTTATGAAAATTTACTTCTCAAAAGGCTGAGAAAAGTAGTGATAAGGTAGATATAATAAGGGATAATTTAAGAAACCTCCCCTAAGATTTCTGACAATTTCACCTAGCACCCTTGAGGTTTTAAAAATCACATGTACCTTCCCTAACATTATTGTTTTGGTAACAAGCCTTGACCCAAAATTATATATACCTAAAATGTCCTCATGCAATTAGTATTTAATTAATTTTACTTACTCCTAACTAATTTTTGTATTCATCTTCTCAATCATAAAATTTCTATTTTTTTCACTATCCCTTTATCTCATACTATTTACTAAAGTCTTAACAGTTTAATTTTTTGTACTATCATAGTTTCAACACAAAAGAAAAGAATTTTCAGCCTTATTAATCTAAAAAAAATTCACTCACTGCTACAATAAACATCAGCATCCCTTGAATATTATCCATTAACCCTCAGGATCAATCCCTTTGAAATATTTAGGTTTCAACTTCACTAATGCAAATTCAAAATTTGTTCATTTGCAGAATTGTGTCTTCAAGCAAATTTGAGAATCCTACAACAATTGGCAGATAATGCCTCAGAGGTTATTGAACAACGAGAAGGAATTGTTAGGGAGGGATGAGAGAATTTGTTTGAATTTAATTTTAAAGGGTTAGGCAAGTTCGGCAAAGACAAAAAGAAATGTCTATTGAATTTAGAAGGAGAAGAAAAAGGAAAATAGGGTTTTGAAAATTTTGATTTATTATTATGTTAAGGCTAGTATGGTCATTTTATTTTTTTGAGCTTAAGTATATGTCATTTTTGAAACTTTAGGGGTGCTAAGTGAAATTGTCAAAATCCTTAGTGGAAGTTTCCGAAATTATCCCATTTAATAAAGCAAAAAGAGAATTAGATATTTGAATTTGAATTTTGAAACTTATACCTTACCAAGACATCAATTTGCAAATGTTGGGATCATATGCTGCCACATTACTGATAATCATTCTTTCTTCCTTTTCTTCTACCTCTTCAAGCACAAATTTTAAGGTAAGTTGTTACTTCAATTTGTTGAAGACCATGCATTGATAATTTTAAACTGAAAATACACTTTAGCATTTCTTATGAATTCTTTATGAACTTTTGCTCATATTACAACTTCGCACCTTAAATTCAGAAAAAGTGAAATTAACAAGACAGCTAGAGAGCTGGATAAAATTTTTTCCCGTGCCAGTTAGTGAAAAGAGCATTAATAAAATGACACTGAGGCGGTCCAAGGAGAGAGAAAAACAGCCCGGAGTTGATTCATTTAGCACTGCTAAAAAATGGCAAAATCTCTCAGAACTACCAGTCTTCTGCCCTCTTCTACATTAACGCCGAATAAACTCTTGCTTCTTGCCTATTACGTATTGTCAGAAGCTCCAGCCTCATCTTGAATGATATCATGAAGGGGAACCAAATTTAAGACATGCTTCCCTGTTAGCAAGTGAGACGACCTTGGAAAAAGTACATAGCAATTTGTAAGAAGTCTTCACCGCATGCTAATCAACATGTTGTGAAACCTTCCTGATGTTGCATGATGTTTCCCAACTTCGAAAACCTTGATTAATGACTGAAGTGCTCTGGATATTACATCTCTCTTTCCATGGACATGTGCATCACGTTCACCCTCAAGTTGAATACTTCCTTCATCTACAGACGAGCAGAGTGCTCTAAGCCACTCCTCAAGAAAAAGTGCTTTCTAAGCAGAAAAATATAAATAATGAAACTTGTATCTTGAGGTTATATCTGAAAAAGAATAATTCATAGGGAGGAACTGAAAACCAAATGCCCCAGTAAGCACAGAAATTAAGTCATTTTATGCATTTGGAAAATAAACTCAGACACAGTGAGCAGATGGTCAAATACTGGGAGAGAAGGTATAAAAATGAAAAAAAAAAAAAAACATCCACTAATATTCCACTAGTAGCTAAAAAGATAAGAGAGAATTCAGTTAGTGCTTACTTTGACAAGGAACTCTTCAATAGGCAAATAGTCAGTTTCCGAAGCAAGACCAATCACATGGACCATGGTTGAAGTAAGCTGTAACAAAGAATACTCAGTTAAAATTATTAAACTTGGGCAAAAATAAAAAGAATGAAGATGAGAAAGATTTATGAAGAAGGGACTGTGATTTGAGTTGCATCACAAAACTGTTTCTAGATTCTCTTGTTGATTCTAGTATACCTCCACTTGAAATTCAAAAGGTATTAAAGTTTACATTTACATGTGGTTGTCTTTAGAATCAGAAAACAATGCAGAAAGCAAAACTACACGAGACACGATTCTGATAAATATGCATCCTCACTTTATTGTAGCACTTCACTGGCAGCATTCACTATGCATCTAATCATGTAATATGCAATAGCACTAAGTAAAATATAATATCCACTATCCAGCATCTGTTAGGACAAGATTTTGCTTGTATCTGGCATCTACCAGTGCACTAAGCATCTATAAATGCCTATGTTGGTCATTGGCTTTTGGCTGCAAGGACTCCGGTTTGATTAGACCTCTGTCCAAAAATAAAGATTTGATGATATGCCAAAACATTCAGACCATTTATTTCATAACTTCCAGTATCAACTCTTTAATTCAGTCAAACCTGGTATTTTTACTTCTCATAAAATTTAGATGTGCTAAGAAATAACAGTAAGAGTAATGTGCACAGGAATGTTAGACATGAATTGTGGGATATTCTTATCATGTTCATATCCTGCGTCCAGGAATACCATCATTCTTTATCCAGGTATTAAGCATTGAATATCCTTATCTTGTGCTGCAGAAGTGTCCATGCAAAATAGCAGTATTGACATAGGAAATTGCCCAAACATTGACAACCAGAACAGGTACAGAGAGGCTAACTGAAGGGTGAAGCTAAGGCTGTAAACGAACCGAGCTGTTCGCGAACACAGCTCGGCTCGGCTCGTGAAAGCTCGAGTTCGGCTCGTTCGTGAAGCTAAACGAGCCGAGCTCGAACACAAATTTTGGCTCGTTTATTAAACGAGCGAGCTCGAGCTCGTTCGTTTAATAAACGAACAAGAGTTCGAACATGAGATACTCGGCTCGGCTCGGCTCGGCTCGAATAACACTTTTATGCTTATTTGAACCGAGCTGTTCGCGAACAAAGCTCGACTCGGCTCAGTGAAAGCTCGAGTTCGGCTCGTTCGTGAAGCTAAACGAGCCGAGCTCGAACACAAATTTGAGCTCGTTTAATAAACGAGCTCGGCTCGGCTCGGCTCGTTTATTAAATGAACACAAGCTCGAACCGGCAATACTCGGCTCGACTCGGCTCGTTTACAGCTCTAGGTGAAGCTAAAGATATTCAGTATCCACAGGCCTATGTGGACACCCCACGTTTCTTTCTCTACCATTACTGTCATTGGAAATGCAACAAAACTACTATGACCACAGTTTACTGCCCGTTTACAAAACAGAGTAAACTACCCCTTTCTGCATAACATATTTTTGGCAACCGAGCAATTTTCACTCAACATATTGATACCATCTTTTTCAAGTAAATCAACTTTTATGGACATTTGCCAAGAAGCATAAGAAACTCTTACAGGTGCACAAAGTGGTCATCTGAAAATATAAGCCCACATTCCATCTTCAAACCCCCCCCCCCCCCAAAAAAAAAAAAAACAAAAAAAAGAAGCAACAAAAAAAACCTTGGCGCATTCCATCTTTGGTGATCTAAACTACATCAAATAAAGCTTATAATCATCCCACAGACGATGTGGAACATAAATCCTCATTGACAATCGTGTAGGAGGTGCCCAACTATTACCCAGACAATACATGAAATCTGATCCATCAACTTTTGAGTGTGAATACGAAAATGATCCGCATGTGAAGGCATGCTACAGTAAATTAGATGAACAGAAACAAATGTATCCAACATTGACCATACTATAATTTGTAAGATTGTTTCATCAAGTTCAAAATCAGACTTCACGTGAAATTGATTGAGGACATTGACCTGTTTTTCAAGTGCAACTCTATATTTGAAATTAGATGGCATTGATATTTGATCTGAATTTAGATTCTCCATAACATTCACAACCCCTTGAAGGACATCGTAAAAAGATCTCCCATAATCTGCATCAAACAAATCATAGATGAATAGCAATACCACAGGAAGTAGAATGATCAATACTACACTTGAAAAGATGAAAAGGTCACATCTCATGCTCTGAGGCTACTTTAAATTAAATGCCAAATTAAAAGAGAGATAACGTCTTCTGTAAAATAACAAGAGGACAAAATCATGATATCAAAATTTATTTCTTTTCTTTTTCTTTTTGTGAGGACATGACATGGATATCTACAGAGATAACAAGATCCAGTTAAAAAGAAATAGGAGTATATCCTGAAGCTTGCTGCAATACCAACAACTTTGACAATGAAACCATTCGAACAAATTTTCAAGACAATGCAACTGACATTTAACTAAATGAACGACAGAAAGGACTTAATAAGCAGTATGATAAAGCCCAACTTTAGGTCTGGAGGATACGAGTATGGTATAGTTAGCTAAGGACGAATCAGCTTGGAAGTATGTTAAACATCTGGTTTTCTCTTGTAAGATAATACAAAACCACATGCAGCAACCAGGATCGAAGGAAAACAAGTCAACTGATGCTTCGTCAGTCACAGTGGTTTTGAAGCATCTTGCGAGCCATGTTTTATCAACAGTGTGATACTGATTGAATGCCACTTTGTTTCCAACTTTGTCCAGCTCAATAAAGCATAAACAAAATGTGGCTACCACGTCTTTTTCTGTCTGCAACCGGTGTCTGCAAGACTTAAGTAGTCTGCCTTAATCACATGATTAATGACATGAAGGTTGGTGGGTCACACTCAAATGAAGGGTATAAGTTGGAAATTGATGGAAAATTGGTTGTCATTTTAGAAGGTGACATATATTTTCGGACAGCCAAAAATAGAAAGTGTGACAGTAAAAATGGATGGAGAGACTATTATTTACCATCTACACTACTTGGAACAGCCAAAGCAGCGGCAGCTTGTATCCTGATCTTAAAATTCGCAGAATCACGCAGAAGCAGTAAAAGAATACTAAAAACAGCTGGAGCCCTGCAAAAAAAATTTGAAGGAGAGATGTACTTTAGAAGGGTCAATACATGCTGTGTTTTCACATGATGCATGAGGAAGAGTAAAAAAACACATTCTAGACAATTTCTCAGAGAATTTTAGAGAAATAACCTCACATCACAATTTAAATGCCTCCTCATAAAACCATTCTTTCCTTACGATTACTGAATTAATTCTATCCTCAGTATTTGTGCCCATACCGGATTCCTTAAATTACCTAGTCTCTATAGAGTAATGTAGTGGAAATGGCGACAAAATCATGATACAATTCCACCGTAAAAGATTAAGGTTAATTTAAAAAAGGCAGAAAAAGAAAACAAAAGGCTAAAGTCTAAGTAGGAAAAAGAGGTGTTAAAATGAAAGGAATACATGGAGGTGGAAAAATTCCATGAAAGACAAAACATAAGTCATAAGTTATAAAAGTAGGCTGAAATGTTAAAACAGATGGAGAACCTCCAGCAATAAGCATAATTTTTCCATATGACAAAAAGGCAAACCAGTAAGTATGAATGAGGGCATGCAATTAATTAAGAAACGAACTACTGAAACAGCATTAAATCAAAATTACTTAGGGACGCAAAGGAAGTCTTTATCTGCATATATATGAAAATCCATCTGCAAGAAAGCTGTGGGCAGGTAGGTGGGTAGGCCAATACTGATTTTATTACCACAATACGGGAAAGGTTGGGTGTACAACTATAGTAACCTATAGTAAGTGTTTATTATTTCTTTAAGCTGTGGAGGCGTATCAACACATTTAAGACTGATGAAGAATCCCATTTTGTGACATAGGAATAAACAGGTTTAGAGAAGTATGCATAAGACTAGTTATTAGCTGGTTAATCAACGCAAGATGGAGTAGCTAATTTTGCAAGGCCTGGTGCTCAGTGTAATGAGCAAATTCATATGCAGAAACAACTATGTACTTATCAGTAGATGAAGGCATCGTCGATACATGGCTACTATCGTGATTTGCAATTTTAGCACCTTGGAATTTCTTTTGAGGTTTGCCATGAAGTAACCAATATGTACGCTTCATGTGACAAGTTATTGACAATTAACATACTGGTTTCTTTTTATCAACTTGTCTGTGACAAACAGTCCGACAGTCTGACCACCTTGAATTCACAACTTCATTGACCACCTCAACCACTACAACTTCCCTGACCAGCCTCATTCTAAGTGCCCCCGATCACAAGTGCTCTATTAACACTAATAGAAGGCCAAGATCCTCAACAAGCAATGCTATAGTTAAGGTGCCATGGAGAGAGGCAATCTCGGGACTAGGAATAATATGCATACAAGAAGCATTAAATTCTGATGACAAGCCTACAACGAAACTCATATCAACCATCTACTGACAATGAACCTGTTCAGTCATCACATCAGCACCAATAGAAAGGAGAACATTTAGCTCCTCATACACCAGTTTTCTATCTATAAACTATTAAATAAGAGATCTTTCCTCCATGGAAACACCATATATATGTGAGAGAATATTCTTGCATTTCTGTTAACAGACTCACAGTGATTAATCAAAATCCTACTGTCAATGAAGTTTCAAATCTGCAAGAAGGTCACTGTGTTCTTTGCTGCATCATCATCAACTAATAATCATCAATAACCATGAATGCTATGGTAATACAACTGCACAATTTTACTCTTCCAAATAGTATCCATCTTTACGTTTGTGCTCTGTGAGTTTTGCTGTCTAGGAAAATTACTCACAGCCTTCATCTCTGTCGTTACCCACTGCATTGTCATTCATTACTACTGATGTAGGAATTTTGATTTACCAAACCACAAGGCTAAGATTCAGAAAGAGGAAACTCAAAAGGGCCAGCTATCGAAAGAAAAAGAAAAGATTTATAGCTACAATACCATGTCATGGAGAGAATAAATAGTATTTACTTCACAAAATATTCAAAATTATTAGGGGTCAATCCGTATCCCAATATAAAATTAATGTACTTAGAAAAAAGGTATCAATCTACTCCCTCAAATCAAGATATCAAGATCTTATAATCAGTCCATTCAAAATTATGCATTCAAGTTTAAGAATTAACTAAAATTTCACACTTTATTCATTACATCAATACCATTAGTTATTCCCATTTTTAAGAATTTAGTTCAGTTAACTATGGATACAACCGTAGATTGTCAGCAAACAATGTTCTGACACTAGATGGCATCATGATGCTTGAATTACAGGTCTAAAAGTCCAAAAGAAGCAAGATAATAAAGCAAATATTACTTCTTTATCAACACATTTCCCTCTTTTCTTGGTATCCAACAATGTAGCTTAGACTTCATGTAGGAAGGAGTATTTGAATGCACCTCTGTTAAAGGCAAGAGCAGAGTAGATCTGGTTCAGGTTTTCCACACCAAAAAAATTTTCAAGGACTATTCAAGTGTAAAATTACTTTGCTCTTCTAATGACATGAAGAGCAGAGTTGATCTAATTCAGGTTTTCCATAGAAAATATATTTTCAAGGGTCATTCAATCGTAAAATTGCTTTGCTCTTCCAATGATATGAATATCTACATAACATAAGACTAAATTAGAACTTGGAATGCAGAACAGCAAGTTCTAGAAGCTATAGAATTATCAGTCAAATTCAAAGATCATTTAGTGGAAGCTATTACAGATCTCATCTTAAACCTTTAGGAAAAATACCTAAACAAGCTCAACAAACCTTAAACAATTGAGCCCACAAGGACAGCTAGTGCTTTGAAGAGAAGGCCAATTTCTAATTCCAGGTTAAATTAAGATGACCAATTGCTGAATCTGCTTGCTTCCTTACAGTACAAAGTAATAATGAAAAAAGTACTGTAACCACACATTCAAGGGACAAAATGATCTATATTCCACTTCTTGTTCACCTTTAGTTTCACATAGTTTAGGTCTTTAAGGGTAAAAATAGAAATTACAAGATATTGCATTTCTTACTTGGTCCCTTGAAACTAGGACTGGTAGTTGGTGCAAAGCAATTATTCGCCTCCACCTATGAACAAGTTCACAGGCAAGATCTGTGATGTGTTGATATTGGTTGGTTCTCACTTTTGACACACCAAATGTGTCAAGTTCCTGCAGCAAGTGGGTAAGGAATTTTTTCGCAAGGATGGGGCCACCATTGTATGTTTAGACACCTTTATCAAATCTGAAAACTCCGTTCCAAATAGCAGACATAAAGAGGAAGTCTTAAGCCAACTTTGCACCTCAACTAGATGATATTCAATTTTTTTTTTATCATAGATGAGGTTAAGTCAAAACATCTCCAGTGAAAAGTTTGGACAAAATATAAGTCGCAATTTGCATAACTAATCCATTAGAACATAACAACCAGCCTCGAAAATTATTTAATGGCCAGAGTAACACCAAAAACTATTCATTCAAGGTAGTTTGACTAATAATTCGAAGACATATGACCCAATTCAAGTGCTTACAATAATGGATTTGACCTTCTAAACCGGAAACATGACCGAAATTCTTAACAAGATCATAAATGAATGCGATTCATAAGGCATCCTGATTTCTTAAAGTTTCATAGAGCTTGAATGATAAAATAAAGCACCATGACATTAGGTACCTGAGGCAACAACAGGCTTAAAAATTAACAAAACCCTTTACAATTTGTGGTTCACACCCACTGAAATGTTTATCCACCAATTCTGAGGGTCCTCTTCCACAGATCATTCCACACTTCCTGCTGGTTTCATGTACCATTTCCAACTTGAAATGATAAAAACTATAGTTTAGTTGTAAGAAAATATATGTCAGAATGAAAGCAGCGAGACTCCATCTTCTAGAAGCTTCTGGACAGACTTCATCATCGACTTCATATCATTGCCATTAAAATGCAAGGAGAGATGCAAACATTAAGCCGCTTGCTTGCTGCATGGTCAATTGTTATCATATTTTGGCAGTCAGTATTCATTCAGTGACGATGAGTCTTTGAGTCATGATTTGAGATTGTCGAAGAACTTGGGCTTCCATCCAAAAGCCAATTGGCAATGAGTAGCCATGAACTTTGTTAACTACTTCAGAATTCTTTGGGGGTCTCAATATAGCAATTTGTTTCATAACAGTCCCCCTCACACAAGACTCAGGATTGACAAGAGTTCATGAAACCAAAATAGACTTCACAAGAGTCTATAACACATATTGAAAAGGCTTAAAAGGAGACCATGAAACAAATTGGAAGGGGCTTGACAAGAGCCCACGAAATAAAGGATCTTCACTAGAGCCAATGAAAGAAAGGGACTTCACTGAAACCAATGAACTAAAATGGGCTAAGAGGAAGTTGCATGTGAACCGCACATTACAGTGGAAATAAAACTCGAAGTTCGACACTGACACCATATGAATGAACTTGGGCTTCTATCTCAAAACAAATTGGCAATGAGTGGAGTAGATACGAATTTTACTAACAGGTTTAAATTTCTTTGGGATCTTGATATATGATTTTGTTTCTTAATAGAGATGATTCTTGAAGTGAAATGACCGCCAACTTAAAAAGTTCATGATGCCAACAGTGCTTGATAGTTTTGATACTCATGACATAAAACGGATTCTACACAACAGGAAATTGAGATCGGAAACATATTGTTAGACCGAAAAGATTGGAGATGTTTCTGGCCTGTTGCCGGCATTGGCAATATGCAGCTTGTTTTTTAGCTGCAGGGTAAAGGTCAGACGAAGAGAAAGATAAAGAACGAAAAGCAAAAGCCAAACAAAACAGACTCCAAATCCAGCACAATTACCAAATGAATAAGCATAAGTAAACAGAAAACTATTGCGATTTAGGGGCGTTCCTCACTTTCAAACACAATGCTAGCAAAGGATTAACACAGGGCATGACCTAACATAGTGTCCTAACTTTTACGAAGTAATTTCCCCTCCAATTGCATGATAACCAACATATGTTTGTAGTCTTAGCTCCCTACCATGATATAGGTAATCAACTTACAACCAGAATTAGGGTTTCAGTACCATTATTAATTCAGTTTCAGCAAATGACTATACCAGTGACCAAAAACATTGACCGATCACAACCACCATGTGAAGGTAACTATGAACGGCTGGGAATCTGGTGATATTTGAAAAAACCTTGCTTTTCCCTCCATGTAATGTTAATGTTACAAAAGACTTATTTATATCTCTTATCATTGACATTTTGAATACCAGGCTCTTCTATGGAGCAGGCGGAGTTGCATCAAGCCGGGGTTTCCGTATATCTCCCTTGGCCTTCTATCCCAAAAGTTAAGGCCAGCGCTTGGAAACCTCCATCAACAAAGGTCTACAAACTGAATTTGGATGGAAGCTCTCGGGGCAATCCAAGACTAGCTGCAAGAGGTGGGATGCTAAGGGATAGTGAGGGAAAAATTATTTAAGCATCCTCATTGCTTTATGGAAATTCAAACAAAGATTATTCGGTGAAGCACAAGCTCTCTTAAATGCAATTTGCCTTTGTGCCCAGAAAAATGTAGTCTCATTTCAGTTTGAGTTTGACTCAAGGCTGATGGTTGGCATAGTGATGGTTATCTGTTGACTCCAAGGCAAATTTATCTGATGGTTGAGATCAAGAGACCCGCACAGAAAAGGCATTTAACCTTCACTCACCTTTATAAAAATACTAAGCATGTAGTAGAATTTGGGACTGTGATACTCAATTGAATTGTATTTTCCCTCCAATTATTCTCCAAAGATGTAAATGGCTTCACTGGAATAGATAGGACACAAGTTTATTATATTTGCCACAGCAATTAAGGAGGTAAGGCTCTTTTTCCCCCTCTTCCGTTGTACTAAACCATTTCTAGTAATAACCAGTAAGTGTCCATGCTGAACCTCCCACCATACAAAGTGGTATTTAAAACAAAAAAAAAATCGATGACAAAAGGTCAACCTAGTAGATAAGCAAACCACTTCATGTAATTACTTACCAATCCTTGTCATGTAGTCCCAATGTTCTATTGACGAACAAATTGCTCAATGCATGGCAAACGTTCCACTGAACCTGATGGGATTTGCCAGCTTTCATTAATATAATGGAGCAAATAAATTAGATCAAAGATAGGCAAGGAAAAATATCCCAGTTTCTTTCCATCTTGAAGTATATTACATGGACATCTCTATTTTCTTGATTACAATAACTTCATAGTTAAGTTAGAAGTTACTTTTCTTCTATTAGCCAATTATCCAATTGGTCATAACTTGTCATTCTAAACATTTTAAGATGACATTCTATCATCACAACATTTTGTTTGTATTTTTGGTTTCAAGTGTTCTCTTCACACACTCATGGAATCAGCCAGCTTACCAGTACTGAACACAGAAATCAATAACCAATTATAATTTTAAGACAAATCAAACTCCAAAAATCCCATGAATTAGACTGCATGTTATTTAGTATTTATATGAAACGACAAAAACACCTTTCATAATATAATATTCGTCATCAAAATAGCTCTGGAAGATGAGGTAGTGTAAAAAGGGGGAAATGCAGAGGGATGATCAACGTAATTTACCCATCAGCTCATACGGATTGCCTTATCTTTTATCCCATTTAATATTTCCAGATAGGATATAAAGAATTACCTTTACATTTCCAGTTGTAACACATGAAACAAATGCTTGCACCATTTTTTCTAACGAGTCTGAAGCTTTAGAAGTGCCTGATTGGAATGACTTTGAATTCTGATCAACATTCTGCGACTTGGATAAATTTTTGACACTGGAATTAATTGAAGGTGCGGAAATATGACCCACTGTCTCATTACAAATAACTGAATCACCAGTAAATGGGACAAATCTTGAAAGGTTCCCCAAAGCTCTGACAGCATTTGCTTTAACCTGACATCATAAAAACCGAGATAAAACCTTATACAAGCCAAAAAAGAGATTTATAAGCCAGCAAAATCATGAGGAATATTCAGGACAAAGGCCTTTATTTAGCATAACATTATGGACTTGAAGTTCAGGAATAAAATAGTTGAAAACTTTGCCCTATGCAACTATCTATGATAACTTTCAACATCTTTTCACAAAGATGCTAAAGAAAGAAAGTACAAAAGGGGAGAAGGAGAGCAATTACACATCAATTCTACCACATCCAAGTATAATGTAGATATTGGCAGCAGCACAACATTATCACTAACACAACAAACTAAGGTTCTTGCTGAACATGATACAAGCATGACCTTTCTATCTTCCCTTGTTATAGACACAAGTATTGAATTATGATTGGTCCTACATAGAGGTGGCAATAAGTCCCAAGACCTTATGGGTACCCGTGCCAAAAATTTAATTTGGGCAGGATGGTAATCAAAAATATGAGATTGGACCTACTTAGGAGTATACCCAACAATTCCCATCCAAATATGGGTATAAATGGGATTTACTAGGGACTATTATGAGTACAATAGCCCATTGTTTAAACATTATTTAAATGATTCAAAATTGCAAGTTCAAATATTTGATAGTCAAATATTATTTAAATGACTCAAAATTACAAGTATATCTAATAATTTATTTATTTGCTATCAAAAAAATTATTATTGGGTATTTGGGCGGCATCAAAATGGGTACTAACCTATTTTAATCCCGCCCACATCGATCCCATGACCAATTACGGGACTATCTTTCTATAGCCCAGTTTTTATAGCCCCAATTAAGTCTCGCCCAAATCTTGCCCATTTGCCATCTGTAGTCCTACATGTTTTATGTGCACAATAATTGTAATGTTTTGACTTTTTTAAACTTATTTTCATTTCGAGAGCATGGCGGTTTGAGTTATAACATAATGTTGTGAATGCTTTTTGAATGAGCAATTCAATAAAAAAGATTGAATTAAATCCGTATTGCAGCAGATGAAAACAACAGGAATAAGAGCAATTAGACAAACCTAGGGTGACTAAGATATAGTCCAGTTACAACTTCGATGCCTGTTATCTTAGATTGATAACATCTGCAGAAGGTGGATAATAGTTGATAGAAAAAACTGATAGGAAAACTACTAAGTACAAAAAGACATGGCAAAGACACTTCAAAAGCCTAGCACTAATTTCGTGTGCCTCAAATAATTGGATGATAGATAATTAAAAATATGCATCTGTCTTTAACTGTAATTTCAAACGAATTTTTGCTTTATCTTTTTCGTTTTTTTCATCATGGAGGTTCTCTTGGTAACTTAGTTATTTGCTAGCAGTTAATCTGTCCCCAGGATATCATTTTAAGTCAAATTAGGATATTTAGAAGTTAGATTGAGAATCAACCTATGCAGGGTTAATAAGAACATAAAGATATTTGCTAGCAAAAGACATTGAGGCACTCTGAAGCTCAAGGCAATGGCTTATCCCCAATTTGGCACACTTTACATTCTCTTCAAGCTTCATCCTTTTGCATTAGATTGTTGTCAAGTGAAAGAATAAAACAAAAAATGAGACACCTGTGCCATATGGCTTTCTGGCAATGCCCTATCTTGGTTAAACTTGGCCTCCAAGTTTCCTCAGCCTTTAAGCTTGCTTAGGCCCTATTCTTCTACTAGGGTGTCAAGAAAGTCATTCAAGCATATACTTTCAGCTTTTTGTCAAGGATGTATACTGCATCTCTCTTTTGGGGCTAAAATTCTCTAGACTCCTGAATGTATACCACACTATTTGGCCTTGAGAATGAAGCTATCAAAACAAGCTACCAGATGGACGTGTGGAAACCGAGCGTACTGCAAAACTTCATGCATGGTAAAAGCAAACTTTTGAGTAGGTATGCATACCTCAAGACTCTAGCATCACACACTAGCTGAAACTACTGTGGATATTAGGACACAAATATAAGCGACATCCTAGTTACTGGGCCTAAGAAATGTGGACTAATATTCTAAGCTCCAACATGTCATTAATATAACAGCTTTGCAAGGCTCGTTGCAACCATAAACCATAACCATATTCCATTTTCACTGTTAGTTTCCTTCAAATTTCCAACCATGCAAAACAAAACACATTATCACAAATCACGTCCAACAAGTAATATGTATAAACAGCAGAACTAATGTGCATGCGCAGGAAAGCAAGAGAGGCAATAGAGGCTTGCTTGATGGCATTGAGGCCTTGTTTCGTTGGAAGGATTCTTGTTTAGAAAAGTAATCTTTTTCCTAAACTTTAAATTCCACTGTTTGGTTTATATTCATTTTTAACTTACTGGGAAAGTAAAAATTGTTGAACATGTCTAGATGCATTTGTGAGAAGATATGTGAGAAGATACCATGTAATTAATTATAATTTGTCTATATATGGCTAGTGTATATATGATTAGTTTTATATTTAGATAGTTGTAATTTAGATCCAAAATTCTAGGAGCTGACTTAGGTGATATACAGCTATATAAGTCCCTGTAAATAGAATATTATAAGCAGAATTGTTCTACACAGTAGTGTTTTTCATTGTCTCTTTCCTTCTATTATCTTTTATGGTATCAGAGCTAAGGAAAAAAGGTTCTAGCAAGTAGAGAGAGACAAAAATGTCAGGAATAAGCGGAGACAATAACTCGGAAGTGCGTTCTGTCACTTCTAAGTCTATCTCCACAATTGTTCCCACTACTATGAATGAAAATTCTTCTCCAACCCTCCAAATCACAAATCAAAAGCTGAACAGGCAAAAATTATCTCCAATGGTCCCGTTCAGCTGCCATGGTGATTCGTGGAAAGGGAAAGTTTGGTTACATAGATGGTTCTGCTTCACGCCCATCTACTGATGATCCCTCTTATACAACATGGGATTCTAACAACTCTATAGTGATGGCGTGGCTCATCCATTCTATGGAAGACACAATTGGAGATACCTATCTCTTCTATTCCACGGCTAAAGAAATTTGGGATGCAGTTCGACTTTCCTATTCAGATCTGGAGAATTCTTCTCAATTGTTTGAACTGCGGAATCGAGCAAAGGATCTCCGTCAGGCTGATCTGGATGTTACCCAATATTTCAGCACTTTGAGAAAAATATGGCAAGAGGTTGATCTTTACAATACTGCCTCTTGGAAGGACCCCTTTGATGCTGAACTTTTTAAGAAAATGCGTGACAAGGACCGAGTTTATGACTTTCTTGCTGGCCTTAATAAAGAACTTGATGAAGTTCGAGGTCGATTACTGGGCCGTCATCCTTTACCTTCTATAGATGAAGTCTTTGCCGAGGTTCGCCGTGAAGAGCATAGACGTCGTGTGATGCTTGGTGGCTCCTCATTACTGCTGGATTCTTCCGCTATGGCTGCACGTACCTCCTCCTCCAATCGTCCTGCATCACAGAAAAAAACTCTATGGTGTGATCACTGCAACAAATCATTTCACACTCGAGACACATGCTGGGAAATTCATGGCAAACCGGCCGATTGGGTACCCAACCGACTTCGGAAGAAGGGCTCTAATGCACAGGATAAGCGCTCTGGCACTCCACCAAGCATTGTTAATTTTTCAAAGGCACAAGGTGGATCATCTTTGCAATCTTCTCTCTGGTTCCTCGACGGCCAGCAGCTTCATTCATGGCTAAATCTAGGTACTGCAGGACACTCAGTTGCCGAGATGATTGACCCAGGTGAGATATGGATTGTAGACTCAGGTGCAACCGATCACATGACCGGTAATGCATGTTTTTTTCAAACATATTTCCCAAGTTCTGGTTTGAAAAAGGTCCAGGTGGCTGATGGAAAATTCTCTGCTGTGCTGTCTTATTACATTTAGCAAAAACATGCCTTTTCAATTCAAAAAACAAATAAATAAAATATAGGGCATCAGCCCCGTCGCTTCTCAAAAGAAAAAGAGTTGGCTTCTCTCTCTCTTCAGCCTTCTCACATCGCCGCAACTAGGTTTCCTCTCATCTTCTCTGACAACTTAATGCGGTTTCCCTTCAACGCTACCTTTGTTCTTAATCCCATGTTCCCCATCCTCCTGTCTTCTGGTTTCTCTTGCTAATCACAACGTTCTAGCCACCAAATCTCTACTTCTTTCTCCTCATCTTCTCTTTCTTCTCCGTCTCCCAGATGTCTGCTTCTCCTTCCTTATCGTCTCTTTCTTCTCTGTCTCTCCTTCCTCATTAGCATGGTTGGCGGCTCTCGTTCAGCAACCAGGTCAACGTGTCCATCTGAGGTTGACCGAGTCCGACTCAAATTTTGTACCCGCACCCGTGTCGAGTCGTGTCGACATGGGTGCTGAGCCATCATCCGACGCTGGGACTGGAACTATTCGACTTTGTCCAGAAATTGTATTGGAAAATGTTCTGCATGTTCCTAATTTATCCTACAATCTTTTGTCAGTTTCCAAGTTAACAACAAATCTTCCATGCCATATTAAATTCTCTGAATCTACTTGTGTTTTTCAGGACTTGAAAACGGGGAGGAGGATTGGCAGTGCTAGAGTCCTCGATGGCCTTTACTGTCTTTCAATTGGTTCCTCTGTGACTAGTTCTGTTGGTCTTTCTTCTTGCTCCACAAATAATCAGCTTATGTTATTACATTACCGATTAGGACATCCAAGTTCTGTTTATATGAAACATTTATTTCCATCCTTATTTAAGAATAAAAGTTTGTCTTTTCAATGTGATATTTGTCAGTTGGCTAAGCATGTAAGGAGTTTTTTACCGTCCCAATCATACCGACCCTCTAAACCATTTGCTTTAATTCATAGTGACATTTGGGGCCCCTCTCGTGTTAATTCCATTACATCTCATAGATGGTTTATCAGTTTTATAGATGACCACACACGGGTTTCATGGGTTTATCTTCTTAAAGACAAATCTGATGCTGCAAATGTCTTCAAAGAATTTTACAAAATGGTCCACACTCAGTTTAATGAACAAATTAAAATGCTCCGAACTGACAATGGAACGGAATATTTTAATTTGATTCTTGGGGATTTCTTTAAACATCATGGGATTTTACACCAAAGTTCGTGTGTCGACACCCCTAAACAGAATGGTGTTGCCGAGAGAAAAAAACCGTCACTTACTTGAAGTGGCAAGGTCTCTTTTGTTTTCTACCCATGTTCCAAAATACTTTTGGGGGGATGCGGTTCTCACTGCATGCTACTTGATAAATCGATTGCCAACAAAGATTCTTAACTTCCAAACTCCACTCGATTTTTTATCCTCTCAATTTCCTACAAACAGAACCTTCTCTTCTTTAGAGCCACTGTGTGTTTGGGTGTGTTGCCTTTGTTCATGTACCAAGTCAGGGTCGATCCAAATTAGACCCAAGATCTCTTAAATGCGTTTTCCTTGGTTATTCTGCGTCAAAAAAAGGATATAGATGCTATAACCCTGAAAAAAGAAAATATTTTACATCCATTGATGTGACTTTTTTTGAAAATCAAGCCTATTTCCTTCGTAATTTGTCTCAGGGGGAGTTTTTGAGTGATCCAAATTTCGGGAATCAATTTCTTTCCTTAAATTCAGATCATATCAAATCAGGTCTTGATTCTGATCATATCAAATCTGGTCTTTCCTTAAATTCAGATCATATCAAATCAGGTCTAGATTCTGATCATATCAAATCTGGTCTAAATTCAGAAATTCCAAATTTGCAGCCAACTCAAAATTCAACAACAGATTTTTGGGAGTTTTTTTGGGATCCTTGTCCACAAAATCTGAAACCTTATGAGGGAAAGTCAGTTTTTGAATCCAAAGATCCTCAATCTCAACGACCTAGATTCCATAGAAGAAAAAAAGGAAAAATCCAGCTCACCAAATCTCGGAGAAAAAGAGTCTTCTCCAAAATTTTCAAATCCTGTTGAGCCAAAAACTCCTTTGTCAATCCCTAGTGAGCCTCAAACACAGCCAAAAAACAATCATAGAGTCAAAGAACTACTAACCTATTCACGGAGAAAGCAGTTAAAAGAGGTCAAGGAAATTGAGCCCTTGCACTCCCAAGAATTGAACCTGAATTCAAGTCCAGAAAAAGGTGATTTGGATGTTCCTGTTGCTCTGAGAAAAGGAACCCGATCTTGCACAAATCACCCAATCTCGAGGTTTATCGATTATGGCCATCTTTCCAAACAGATGAAAACATTTGTGACTAACTTATCTGAAGTGGAGATTCCGAAGACAGTTAGCGAAGCAATGAAAAAACCAGAATGGAAGGCAGCTATCTTGGAGGAAATTCGGGCCTTAAAAAAAAATGGAACATGGGAGGTGGTTGAAAAACCCAAAGATAAAGCTATAGTTGGCTGTAAATGGGTATTCACAGTCAAGTACAATTCTGATGGAACAATAGAGCGGTATAAGGCCAGATTGGTTGCAAAGGGATATACCCAAACTTATGGAGTGGATTATCAGGAAACCTTTGCACCGGTAGCAAAAATCAACACTGTACGAGTTCTTTTATCCTTGGCTGCCAACCTGGATTGGCCATTACAACAACTTGACGTGAAAAATGCCTTCTTGAATGGAGAACTTGAAGAAGAAGTTTTCATGGATCCTCCTCCAGGGTTCAACCTAGGTGGTCAAGGTAAGGTGTGTAGGCTGCGAAAATCTCTATATGGACTAAAGCAGTCTCCTCGTGCATGGTTTGATAGGCTTGTGAAAGCAATTAAAGGGCAAGGATATGTGCAAGGGCAAGCTGATCACACCTTATTCTATCGACACAAAAAGGGTAAAATAACTATTCTAATTGTGTATGTGGATGATATTATTCTTACAGGGGATGACATAGAAGAGATGACAAGTATAAAGAAGGGATTGGCCTCAGAATTTGAAATGAAGGATCTAGGGAAGCTACGGTACTTTTTGGGGATGGAAGTTGCCAGAAACAAGTCTGGAATTTCAGTCTCTCAAAGAAAGTATGTCCTGGATCTATTGAAGGAAACTGGTATGTTGGGATGTAAACCAGCAGAAACTCCTATGGATTCGAATGTAAAATTGGGAGAACAGGAATCAAGCAGCCCAGTGGATCGAGGAAGGTTTCAAAGATTGGTAGGTAAACTAATCTATCTTTCACATACCAGACCTGACATTGGTTTTGCAGTAAGTTGTATTAGCCAATTTATGCATGCTCCAACTGAGGAACATATGGCAGCAGCAAATCGAGTGTTAAGATACCTTAAAGGAACCCCAGGTAGGGGATTGTTCTTTAAAAGGACTTCTAACCGAGGAATTGAAGCATTCACTGATGCAGATTGGGCAGGATCTGTGGTTGATAGAAGGTCAACTTCTGGCTATTGTTCTTATGTTTGGGGAAACCTGGTAACTTGGAGAAGTAAAAAACAAACAGTGGTGGCAAGAAGTAGTGCAGAAGCTGAATTGAGATCTCTTGCTCATGGTCTATGTGAAACGTTATGGCTAAAGAATTTACTCAGAGAACTAAGAATGCCAACCCAAGGACCATTAAAACTATTTTGTGATAATAAGGCAGCAATCAACATCACGCATAATCCTGTTCATCATGATAGAACAAAGCATGTTGAGGTAGATCGGCATTTTATCAAAGAAAAAGTAGAAGATGGAACAATATGCATTGTGTATGTTCCAACCTCGGGTCAAGTGGCAGATGTCCTAACTAAGAGCCTTTGGAAACCTGACTTTGAGAGATTGATTGACAAGCTCGGACTGTTCAATATGTACAGTTGAGCTTGAGGGGGAGTGTGAGAAGATATGTGAGAAGATACCATGTAATTAATTATAATTTGTCTATATATGGCTAGTGTATATATGATTAGTTTTATATTTAGATAGTTGTAATTTAGATCCAAAATTCTAGGAGCTGACTTAGGTGATATACAGCTATATAAGTCCCTGTAAATAGAATATTATCAAGCAAAATTGTTCTACACAGTAGTGTTTTTCATTGTCTCTTTCCTTCTATTATCTTTTAGCATTAGCTAACATGTCTAGAGACATTGGCAAATATGTCTATGTGTAAATGCATTAGCTAACATGTCTAGATACATTACTAAATATGTCTAGACACATTAGCTTAATTATAGGGATTAGATAGCCTAATTATACTAGTTGATTTTAGGATATTGATAACTTGATTTTAGGATCTTAATTGACTTCATTCTTGTATGTATATGTGTGACTATTGTATCACTTATTTCACAAGGAATAAAAAAGTCATTCCCAAATATCTTTCTCTCCTTCTCATTTTAAATGGTATTAGAGCCATGAGAAAGAAATTTTTAAAGACTTTGTATTTCGTTCATTATCCTGGTGATTTTAATTAGTGACACTTCCTAATATCATCATGTCTACATCCAATACTTCTGTAACATCTACATTCAAACCCACAACCACAACTCCTATTGTCAATTCATCAATTACTAATCCTACAATTTTTACTACTGAAAATTTGAAAGGTAGTAACTATTCTACTTGGACTGTTAATGTCAAGTTATGGTTCATAAGACAAGGATATACAGATCATCTCACCACAAAATTTGACAACACTATGGTTGGTCAATCCAAGTGGGAGAGAATTGATGCTCAATTGTGTAGTATGCTTTGGCAAACTATTGATCCTTCACTAAAGCAAACTTTCTGTCCACATAAGACTTGCTTTAGTATTTGGGAACAAGCCAATGCCTTAAACAATAATGATATCTCCCATGTTTATGCTATTTGTTCTGATCTAATGAGCCTTATTGGCCCCTAAAAACTTGATATGCCCAAAAATTTGATATGCCCATGAGCTCTTACCTGGGCAAAATTCAAGGCATCCTTTAATATTTCAATGAGTTGCTACCCCCTGCTGCAAGTCAACAAGAACAACACTCAAAGAGGTACATTTTTTATTCTTTTGGCTCTTTTTGCTTGCCAGCAGAATATTCTGCACCGTGATCAGATCCTTGCTAGTCCCACAATTCCTACCCTATTTCAAGCATTTTCTAAACTGCTACGACTTCTTGATGAATCATAGTCATCTGCGAAGACTATTGTTGTTGACTTATCTACTTTGGTATCTTAATCTAGCCAAAGAGGACGTCGTGGTCATGGCCGCAATCAAGTGGTTACAATGGTAGAAACCGACCTTATTGTGATCACTGTAAAAAGATTGGACACACAAAAGATCATTGTTGGCTCTTGTATGGACGTCCTCCACTACAAGCGACAAATGTTGTCCAATCTGAGAATTGTGAAACTACAAAACCAACTTTAAAGCCTGAGTATGAGGATTTTATGGAATAGTTTACAGCCAAAAAGTCTTCCATGCCTACTGCCTCGGTAGTACAAACAGGTAATGCTAACTCCTATGTTTCTCGATCTCCCTCTCTTGGTCCATGGGTTTTAGATTCTGCTACCACAGATTATATCTCTGGTAATCCATATCTTTTCTCTTCACTTAGTAATTCTACTTCTTTACCTAATATTACCCTTGCTGATGGCTCACAAACTCAAGCTAAAGAGATTGCAAGGCTAACCCTCTTCTTTCTGTGCCACTTGAGTCCGTCCTTTATATACCCAATTGTTCTTTTAATTCAGTGTTTGTCTGTCATTTTTGTCGTTCTCTTAAATGTTTAGTTACATTTGATGAGGAACCTGTTATTATACAGGATCGGGTATGGGACAGACGATTGGCACAGGGCGTGTGTCACAAGGCCTTTACCATTTCTCTTTGCTAGCACCAGTTACTTGTTCTGCAGTAGATGATCATTTGCTAATTCACAGTTGTCTAGGTCATCCTAGTTCAAATAAACTTCAGAAGGTGGTGCCATCCTCTACAATGTCTTCTTTAGAGTGTAATCATGTCAACTCGAAAAACACACTCGTAGTCATCTTCCTAAAAAGGTTTAATAATAGAGCTGAATCTCTATTTTCTTTAATCCATTCTAATGTTTGGAGACCAAGTCGTGTCACTTCCACTTTAGGGTATCAATATTTTGTTACTTTTATTGACTGATTATTCGCGTTGTACTTGGTTGTTTCTTATGAAAAAGTAGATTTGAAGTATTCTCTATTTTTCAAAACTTTGTTTTTGAAATTCAAACACAATTTGGTGTTCGCATAAAAACCTTGCGAAGTGATAATGCACATGAGTATTTTCTACTCCTTTTAAGTCATTTATGAGTTCCAAAGGAAAATTATTCATCAATCATCATGTTCTCATACCGCACAACAAAATAGGGCTTGCTGAAAGAAAAAATAGACATTTGGTACAAACAGCACGTACTTTACTTCTTCATCCAAATATTTCACTATGTTTTTTAGGGGGATGCAATCCTCACTGCATGCTATCTGATTAATCACATGCCATCATTTGTTCTTTTTGATCAAGTTCCTTACTCTTTTATATATCCAAATCAACCTCTATTTTCTATTTCCCCTTGTTTGTTTGGTTGTACATGTTTTGTTCATGAACTCTAGGGAAAGATAAGCTGCCTTCTTGTGCTATCAAATGTGTATTTTTGGGGTACTCTCAGACACAAAAAGGGTACATGTTTTTCTCCTGATCTCAAACGATACATCATCTTTGCAGATGTTACATTCTTTGAGACTACTCCTTTCTTTTCACTTAATAAGTCCAAGTATTCTACAATCATGGAGGATATTCCTGTTTCTACGTGTATTGTTTCTCTTATCCATAACACTGATGCTAGTTAACAACCCAATGAGCTTGTCAATCCACCCAAAAAGCCACCATTTATTACCTGTCATCGACGCAATCGTCCTACTGCAGTTTTGGATGATGGTGTTGGAGAATCTACTTAAGCTCCTGATGACTCACACGATTCTAGCTCCTTCACCTACCATGGTCCCATCTCCTGTTAGTCCACCCATTGCTGTCAAAAGGGGAATTCGTTCCACTAGAAATCGTTGTCCAAATTATAATTGTTTGAGTTATCATCGTATTTCTTCATCCTATTATGCCCTTTTGTCATCTTTGTCATCTATGTCTATTCCTAAAACTGTAGGTGAGGTTTTATCCCATCCTGGGTGACGTCAAGCAATGATGGACGAAATGGTTGCTCTGAATTCCAATAACACTTGGGAGTTCGTTCGTCTCTCGCATGGTAAATCAACTACTAGCTATCGTTGGATTTACACTATTAAAGTTGGTTTTGATGATAAAATTGATTCTCTTAAAGCTCGTCTTGTGGCTAAGGGATATACTCAAATCTATGGCCTGGATTACACTAACCCCTTTTCTCCAGTGGCCATTATGTCATTTGTCTGTCTCATATTATCTATGGTTGCTATACATCATTGGCCTTTGCACCAATTAGATATAAAAAATGCATTCCTTCATGGCGAGTTGCAAGAGGAAGTTTATATGGAACAATTGCCTGGCTCTGTTGTTCAGGGGGAGTCTAGTGCAATGGTTTATTGCCTAAAATGTGCACTTTACAGTTTAAAACAATCTCCTCGTGCTTGGTTTGAACACTTCAGTGATGTTGTCCAAAAATATGGAATAGTTTGTAGTGAGGCTGATCATGCAGTATTCTATCATCGCTTTCCATCAAAAGGTAGCATTTATCTTGTTATTTATGTGGATGACATTATTTTCACAGAATAGGATCATGAAGGAATTGTTCAATTGAAGAAACAACTTTTTGGGCATTTTCAAAATAAAGATTTAGGCAAGCTTCATTATCTTAGTTATCGAAGTTGCCCAATCTAAAGATGGTGTTGCTATTTGTCAACGAAAGTATGCATTGGATATTTTGGAGGAGTCAGGTATGTCAAATGCTAAGCCTGTGAATTAATGTTAAATTACTCCCAAGAGAGGGGAAGCCTCTTAAAGATCCTGGAAAATATCGACGGCTTGTTGGATGATTGAACTATCTTACAGTAACAAGGCCTGACATATCTTTTCTTGTCTCAGTTATTAGTCAATTTTTGGACTCCCCGTGTGATACTCATTGGAATGCAGCAATTCGCATCCTTAAATATATCAAAGGAGCACTAGGTCAAGGATATGTTATATGTTGATAGAGGAAACATACAAGTAATTGGTTACACCGATGCAGATTGGCAGGATCACCTATTGATCATCGTTCTACCACAAGGTATTGTATCCTTGTTGGTGGGAACTTAATATCTTGGAAAAGTAAAAAGCAAGATGTGGTTGCTAGATCCAGTGCTGAGGTTGAATATCGAGCTATGGCTATGGCTACATGTGAACTGATATGGCTCAAACAATTACTTAATGAATTGCATTTGGGGACTCATGATCCAATGAAGTTGGTTTGCGATAATCAAGCTGCACTCAATATTGCCTCCAATCCTGTTTTTCATGAGAGGACTAAGCACATTGAAGTTGATTGTCACTTTGTGAGAGAAAAGTTGATGTCCAAAGTTATTGAGACATGGTTTGTTAATCAAATGATCAACTTGCAGATTTTCTCACTAAATCACTCAAAGGTCCTCGAAAACAATATATATGTGGCAAGCTTGGTGCGTGTGATTTATATGCTCCAACTTGAGGGGAAGTGTTGAATATGTTTAGATGCATTAGCTAACATATCTAGATATATTGGCAAATATGTCTATGTCCAGATGCATTAGCTAACATGTCTAGATACATTAGTAAATATGTCTAGATACATTAGCTTGATTATAGGAATTAGATAGCCTAATTATACTAGCTTGATTTTAGGATCTTAATTGATTTTATCCTTGTATATATATGTGTGACTATTGTATCACTTATTTCACAAGGAATAAAAAAGCCATTCCCAAATATCTTTCTCTCCTTCTTTTTTAACAAAAACATTACTCAATCAAAACTTGGAAAATAAGTGTGGAATCCTAGGACTCTAAATCCTCACACGTGGTATTGTGATTACTTTCTTCAGAATTTTAATCTAAAGATAACGACTCGACACTTTTCATTCTTTTTTTCCTATCTCTACACAAAAATCAAATATCAATACTAATCTCTATAAAAACACACACTCACTTTTCAACTCTTATCTACTACTTTTTTTTATATAAAAAGAATAACATATGTATGCTAACTCTTTATTATTTATCACATGATTAGTTATTGTACTCTAAAGTAACCCATTTTTTGCTTTAAAACAAAAAAGATGTATTTAAAGTTGCAACTAATTATACTATTTTCTAGATTTATTAATTTTTAAAACTTGTCAAGATTTTTTTTTTTTTTGGCACAAATAATAGTCACCTATTATGTACCCTATTCAATATAATTACAATCCTAAATATAGAAAAAAAATTACAATAATTGCTAATTTATATCTTAATTTAGTCTTACATTAGAAAGTAAACTTATTGAATACATTTTTTTTAGATTGTGTTTGTAACAATATTTTTAGAAATTTGGTGAAAATTATATTACATTCCAAATTATTTATTTTAAACCAAAGATTGAAATTAGAATCTACACAACTTTCCAATCCAAATTCTTAAGAGTATTCAAACATAATAAAGAAATATCTTTTCGTGGAATTATATTCCAAGAAATCATATTCCAAAGTAACTTTACTTTCCTGCCAAGCAAACAAAGAATAAGTAAATTTCAAGGAAAGAACATCAATAAAATATTTTTCTCCTGAAAATTTGACAAAAAATAGTTTTTTCTAAAACAAATCCTAGGAGTACTATCTCTAAATTACTCCTTAATGATACTTCTAATCTAAAGTTGATGGCAAAAAGCAAAATAAAAAAAAAAAACAAAAAATAATAATAATCACAAGGAAGTAACTAAAATCATCAATATCAAATGTTAATCACTCTGTCTCCAAGCACCACGCCAACATGTAAGGCATGAAAAAGTAGAGTTCGCGAGAAGAGTGAATATAGGCATCCATTTTTACCTTGTCGTTGTCTTTTGATAGATGTAAAGAACTATTAATTAGGACATAGATCAACTCAGAGCTCGCCAATGAATCTAACAATTAAAGAAAGATACAATTAGAAATAAAGAAGTTTTTAAGATACAGATTTCAAGACCTCTCAATGGAGAAAATAATCACACCTACAGAACCACTTGCAAAACTAGGTGCATCAACACAATGACGGAGAGAATCACATATGTTTGCTAAAGCCCATGAAGCTGTAATGCGCACCTGAAAATTATGAAACAAAAAGGCTTCCTTGCTTAAAGATAACCTATATTGTTAACCGGAAGGAATTATATAAATCTAAAACTAAAATGCTCACCGAGACCAGTGAATCATTAGTGTTATGCACAGCAGCATAGACAAACTTGTCAAGGATCTCTGCACTGTATTATGAAACATCTTCATAGCTTTCTTCATTAGTTTATATTGTCCTCGATAATTATTGTGATCCGAAAATTTTACCTATGGATTACTTGCGGAAAACATGCGATGACACCAATGGCACGACAAGCAGCTGACCTAACCGAAGGAACCTCATCACTTAGAGCAGCATCTACCTGCAAAATTTTCAGTCGCATATAAAGTCTAACTAATTAATAGGCAATAGAAGAGGCGATAGGTAGTTAACCATTGAGGTTGTTCCAAACTTACCGAGGAACTAAGAATAAAGTCCTGTTCAGCTTGTTGTAGTGAAATGAAAACGGGTGAAGTTAATCCAGCAAAGCAAGTTACTGATGCAGCCCTCACCTTAAAAGAAATCAGAAGAAATTTAGAATCAAATAAATGTGAGATAGTATAACCTATATTTTGTGTATGCGTGTATGGGGAGTTCATTTATCTACTTATATCACACACGTATCTATCCATATATTCAACCAAAATAGTGATAGAAAAAATTACCAAATCAGTCCACCACAAAAACACCAATACCAGGAAGTGTAACAGGTTGTCATTGCCATCATGAGAAGACATTAATTACAAATCCACAGATCGAACACCAAAAACTCATCATTAAAGGGACCGATGAAGCTATACAACAAATCACTTTGACAGCAGGAAACATGTGGCAACTATCATACAACTTATGCAAGGCAATTATCTTTTCCACCTTGTGAAATATGTAATCTTTAGTAGTTAACATGTGGCAACTATCATACAACTTATGCAAGGCAATTATCTTTTCCACCTTGTGAAATATGTAATCTTTAGTAGTTAAAATTGTCCCCTTACAGAACGTAGACATTATTTAGGATGAAGGACAAGAAAAGGAATAGGCATTTAAATTGCGGGTAAAGAGCACTGAGAGTACAACAATTCAATTTGGCAACTATCATACTACTTATGCAAGGCAATTATCTTTTCCACCTTGTAAAATATGTAATCTTTAGTAGTTAAAATTGTCCCCTTACAGAACGTAGACATTAATTAGGGGGAAGGACAAGAAAAGGAATAGACATTTAAATTGGAGGTAAAAAGCACTGAGAGTACAACGTACAGGTGAGTGTTATGCAGCTTGCAAGGTACTTCTGCACAAAGTGATTGCAATAGAGGTGGTAGTGGTATTGGTAAATAAGAGAGAGTTAAGCAGGAGTATGGTGAAAATTGGACGTGGTAATTGGCAGTTGTCAGGGTACTACTGGAATTGGATAAACAATGTTCTGATATAATTAAACAATCAATATCTTTGAAAGATCTCAGATAATTCTACAATTCATAATAATGAAATCTGACCAAAAAATGTACACTAAGTAGGATCTAAAATTAATCAATCGAAAGCTAATTTTATGTGAAAGCAACTAGGCAAAACATTAAAATTGTTAAAGAAAGCTTAACTAAGAGGCATATTTTGATGGTGTTAAGAGAGCCTAATTCCCATGGAAGCAATGTACAGAGAGGAATATCAAGTCATGGTAAAGAAGTTAGCCATAAAAATACTTCAACAAGCAATTAATATGAGTAGCAAGCACATTTGTGATTAAACCAACCATAGCGGAAGAATGCCGAAGAATAAGAGGCATATGCCTGACTATCGCTTCAGACCACTGCTCACTCCCCAAGGACGATATATTAGCTTCATCACCAAGTGATGCAGGGTTCGCAGATCCATAAAATGGAGCAGATGAAATTGTTTTCGTTTTGATAGAATCAGATGTAAATGGGCCATCAAGAAGTTTATCATCTGAAAGATCCTCAGTTCCTTTAAATCCAGATATTGCACGAAGACATTCATCCAAAACCTGGGGGGGGAAAGTCCATGTCAAAGGCCATAAGTGAATTATATTAGAGCTTCAAGAAAATAGCATACATGGCATCAGCAAAACAAAAACCCATTGCTCATCCAAACATAAACACTCATGTCAAATGAGCCACAGAATGGTTAAATGAAAATTACAACTTGTGCATTCTCCTATAATGCACGCTAGCACAGCCATAGAGAGAGAATATATGATAATGATATATAAGGTAACCAAAATGTGAGGTGAAAAAGAAAAGATGTAAAAATTTTGATTGGCATGCCACTTAGAAGAGTTGAAGGTACCTGAAAATAAAGTAGTTACTGTGAAAGGCTTTGGTCTTGGAATAAAGTGGGGTAGAGAGAAATAGGGAAACAGAAAGAAAAATAAGCTTAAAGGTTGTAGATACAAGCATTTTCCTAAAACTTGTTCATTGTTCAATAGCTATCCTCAATCTTCACATGTAGAAGTCAAGCGGCAGCAAACAAGGACTAAGGAAATTGAGTTTTGTCTCAAATGAATTTTAGGATGATTGCCTTTAGAAATGATAGAAAAGAGGAGAAAAAGAAGCAAGGAAGTTTGAAGAGCCTGGGGAGGCCAGGTCATTTGATGAAACACTTTTCTCTACTAGAAAATGCCCTAAGAAGTAAAGGTTAGTCGATTCTTATTATAAAGTCCATTTGAGCTCCTTTTTACCTGATAACAGACAGGAGATCTTACTTTCTCAAGTCCTGAATTATTGAAAAAGGGGAGCAAGCCTACATTATAAAAAAAAATGCAAAAAAGCACATTCAATAAATAAATAGAGTCAATGGTACAGCAGACAGCACTGCCTACACAAATCAGCTTCTGAGGTTGAGCAGTCTCAATTGCACTACAAGCTTTGTTGAATGAATGCTGGGCTAGGCCACCTCGAATGGCATAAGCCAGATGCAGGGAGACCCACACATACCAATTTTAGGGATATCTGGTCACCAGACTAGCTAGAGCCAGTCCAATTAGAGAGACTGAGAAATCAATAGAGTATGAAGCCAACTGCAACCAGACACCATGACCACTAACATCTATAATGCACGAATCATCTTCAAGATATGAGTCCTGGTTTTGAGACATAAATAGTTAATCCAGTACATTTTTATTTGAGAAAGTTTTCTGAATATTTGCATCTAAAAGAACCACATGTGACAAGTTGAGCACATGTTTAGCACCTGACCAGTTTTGACTTGAAAGCTTTTAATCCGAGATGGGGATGATACCCACTGGAAAAGAAACAACGATTGAAAGCAAAGAACTTCAGGGTTAAAGTAGAACTTTTTGTTTCCATGGAATTATCTATTAGTATTTCTACAAACATTTACAAGACAACAATTATACACTGATTTGATAGGATTTTTTAACTATACAACCTGTCACTGTTCTGAGAAAAATAAATCCTGCAGCTTCCTCTTGTAGACTTTCCAAACTCAGCATAAAAGGGATTCAGACGTTTCTTGGATTTGGTAACCTCCATTCAGAAATAGAGACCTTTTACTAAACTGGTTGCTGGAGAAGTAATAGTAAGTTGTTGAAATAAGTTCATGTTCCTTGAGGAAATATACATCTTTTAATTATAGTAAATATCTCTATCAGGAATCCATTCTAAATTTGAATCTAAGCCTGTGACATGTTTTTGTGACCATTTAGCTTATAACTCATCGTGTTTCACTAGGTTCTTTAATGAGACAAGAACAAACTGATACTCTTGAAAGTCTCATAAACAGCTGGCAATAACATCACTGTCCAAGTTCCATATTTGTGGTCTAGCAAATCTCAATCTCTTACCCACCATGCTTGCTACCTTCTTGCAAACAGTGGTAAATCTAGTTCACCTGAAAGATAGTTGTACCATTCATAACTTTCCCACCCACTATTTCCACAGAGAGGAAAAGCTCTCCATTAATCTGAAAGACTGTAACACCATTCGTGATGCTGGTTTAAATAATTAGAAAATCCAAGATACTTCTTTAGTTTCATTCACATGAAACTTGAGGTAGCATAAAATTTTGTGCATTTGTAAGACCCATCAATGGCAAGTCAGAACTCACTATACAAGGGATTATCAATTCAATTGCAATACTTACATACTTTTGAAGAAAAAAGAAATCACATATGCACACATGCAATTAAATGGTGCAAAAGAGAAGTCATAAAAATAGGAAGAAGTTAAACCAAAAAAACAACCTATAGAATAGGACAGACTCACCTTGACTGCAGCTGTAATTACTTTCTCCCAGCTAGGACCACCAGCGCATCCGGCATTAATCTTCCTTAATTTTGGTTGGACATCAGGAGTGAATCTTAAAAATTCGTACACAATAGAGGACACTTGTTTCCAACATGAAAACATTGCACTTGGATAATTATGCGCCACAGCTCTAAGGGCCTGCAAGAAATTACAAAGAGAATTAAACATACTTTTGGATACCATTATGGACGTTCATGTTCTCTCGTATACCTAACAACTGCATTCTTTAGAGCGTTAGTAAATAGTGCAAACTTACTTTACTTCCGCATGGTAATTAAAACTAATTGGAATGCTACATCATTGCTTGTCTTCTGAAACTGTGTACATACAATCTAACTCTTATATGAATAACAAGTTTAGGATGATACATCAATCTCAACCAAATATTGAATACAAAGAATTCAAGGCAAGGAAGCATAAAGAGCACAGATTACTAATGAATGCTGCAAGAGAAAGGCAAAATAGCTTGAAATAAAAACACCAAGAAAATCTGCTTGTCCACGATGCATAGCCCATAAGTTTTCTGAAATCTGAACACTTTCATCGTACCACTTCCTATCTCAATTTATTGGATGCAGAAAGGAGCTATTCCAACTGTAGATCTAACTGGATATTACACAAAATAAATGCCAATCCATGAACTCTGCCTGTACAAATGCAGTCAAAGGGGTACAACACAGAATAGTGTCACATGTCTAGACACAACTGAGAGAACAGAAAAGAAGAAATTATATTTATAGGACATAAAGCTTGAAATACCAACCACGTTATCAGAATACTTCATAATACACATATACCAAAGCCACCCCCAAAAGTTTTCCTCCTCCCGTGTTCATTAGACCAAAATCAATACCAAAAAGAACTTCATAATCTAGAGTCTTGACAATGACACCTTTAGAGAAATGGCAGGCAACGAGTTGTACACAAGCGTCTTCAATGCTTTGACTACCTCAAAAGAGCCACAAACAAAATATCCTAAATATTTAACAAAAAATGACATCAAAAAATAGGTGCTTATGCTAGGCCAAAGAAATAACTAAACTAAATACAGACAAAAGAATATAACCAAAATATATATAACAATTCAGTAAGGAAAGAGGCAAGGAAGAAGAGGGAGAGAACAAGACTTTGAAGTTTCACAACAATCTAGATATTTAAGTGTTTCAAATTACTTATCAATCCAGCCTTCAGGCTTAATTGATGTTACCAAGCTTTAGCTTCTGAATGGAATTTATCTCAGACTTAAAACCCAATTAAAATTCAAAACCAGTTAAACTAACCAGGTAACATATTAATTCTCAGATATCATATCACATTCCAGCTAACAATGTCTGCATAGATGGAATCCTATTATCAGGCAAAAGATAGGTTCTCTATACTTGTCTGAGCATCAGAAATTAGAGTAATCTATTATTGTATCTTAAACATTGTTATATCTTCAAGCAGAAACATTAATCTTTCAACAGACAATAGCATAAAACAAAGAATGCACACTATAACACATCCAAGACATGCTACTCAGTCAATGACTAGCATTATGCATATACATTCCAATCAGAAACAAAATCCAGCATACGCAGAAAATGTCCTCTTACCACAATAGCAACTAAATATAGGGATCAAAGTTTCCAGTTTGAGGATTAAAAAATTACCTGTAGTGATTCAAAGCTTAGAGATGGGCTAGTAAATGGTTTAGAATATGAAAATATAGTAGATAACAGTCCAGGCATCTTTTGCACCTCAAGAAAACCTGAATAGCCATTAAAGTAACTTTATGATCTCCTTCTTCAAAGTACATATGTAGCATACGTGTAAACAACAATATATGGAAACAAATATGTACATCTGTTGAAGCTTTAGATAGAACTTGATAGATATCTTAAGCAAGGTAAAAAAATTCCTCCAATGAGTACAAATAAAACCCTGAAAGTAAAGTTCTCTTAAGTTCACCACCAACCTGAAGAAGCATATATTTAAAGAAAAGAAAGCTAGGAAGTAGAGGAAGAAAAAGAATTATTTCAATAATCCTCATTCTATAATTATGCATTCTTCACGTAGATTTTGAAAGTCATAATCACTCACTTTCACAAGACAAAAAAGTATGTCCTATCCACTATGTGCTCTTATTTCATTAATAAAACAAGTAGAGGTCTAAGCCAAACCCCCAATAGATGGATTTAAAAAAACTAACATATATTTCAAGTTACTTTTATCTGTATTTGGTCTATTATTTCAATCATATGCTTTATTTCCACCGCAATTTAAGTTTTACTTTGATGTTAGTTGTTAAGAAACAAAATTCCACATTAGGATTCCTGTTAAGAAACAAAATTCCATATCAAGATCCCTGTTAAGAAACAAAATCTCACATCAGGATTCCACGGAATTCTAAACTAGTTAATAAAGTTCACGGGTTACTCCACTCGTTGCCAATTGGTTTTGAAATGGAAGCCATGCTTTTTACATGATATCAGAGTCAAATTCTGGGTTTTATTCTCACCCTAATCCACAGTTCAACAAGCGACTCAGTTCCTTCTTAGCCTGTTTCAATTCATGAGCTCCAATAAAGCCCCTTTCAATTTCATAGGCTCCAGTTAAGCGCCTTTCTAGTTTCATGAGCTTTCATCAATCTTGAGTCACGTGCAAGTTTAAGAAACAAAATCCTATATCATAATCCCAAAGAATTCTAAACTAGTTAAAAAAAGTTCATCAGTCATATCACTCATAGCCAACTGGTTTTGAAAGGGAAGCCCAGGTAACATGCTATAAGAGTCAAACTTCGGGTTTAATTTCGCCCCAATCTTCCTTCGTAGCCTATTTTTATTCATGGGATCCAGCGAAGTCCTTTATTTCATGAGTTCTTGTCAAACCCTTTCCAGTTTGTTTCTTAAGCTCCAGTTAAGCCCCTTTCAATATGTGTAATGGATTCCTGTGAAATTTTATTGCAGTTTCATGACCTTTCATAAATCTGAATCATGTGTAAGAAGGAGTGTTAAAAAACAAAATGACACATTGGTATCCCAAGGAATTGTAAACTGGTTAATAAAGTTTATGGACCACTCCACTCATTTTCAATTGGCCTTGAGATGGAAGCCCAAGTTATTTAACATGGTATTAAAGCCACGTTTTGGATTTTATTTTCATCCTAATCTACAGTTCCACACACGATATGCTTCTTTCTTAATCCGTTTTAGTTCATGGGCTCCAATAAAGCCCCTTTTCAGCAATTTACGAGCTTAAACAGACTGAATAAACCCTATGTCTGACAGACATAAATAGTTATTTGACTGATTACTTGATTTAGACACCAAATACAATATTACCCAGAAATTCAGGAAGCTAAAAAATCACATGCGTAAAATAAATTAAAAAGCTGACTGAGACTGAAATAAAAATGAAAAAGCATGTGTTGTGTTCCCTTACATGGAGATCCAACATATCTTATGCAAGCTCAGTAAAGGCTCACCTTCATCCCACAATTCCAAATTAAAACTTGATATTTCTAAGCCTCCTTTCCCTATTCACATGTACTTTCCCAATTCCAATAGTTGTGCTACTTATTTCCTATAGAACTTAGCTTTTATAAAAATAAAATTAAAAAAAATTCTTAAGAGTCTATGCAACTTCAGGACCTGAAATTAAAATCATTTTTGATTATAAGATTCTTGAATATCTCAAAAGAAAGATAAGACTCCTCCATGGTCAGGTCGCTCGCTTACATGCTAAAGCATACAGATACATTTGCTTATTACCTGTTTGTTTTATCTAATACCAAAATAAGCAAAACTCGATTGAGGTGGAAGTAGCAAGTTGAGACTCAAGTAATATGGGCATATTGCAACCCTATACCGGTGTTGTACAAAGTCGTGCATACATAGATAACATAAGCCTCCAAAATCTTTAATCTTCGAAAGCAACAGAAGAGCTTATTAAAGTAGCTAACCTCTTTCAACTTCCTCAAGAAGCATATCTTTGACTTTAACTGAGGGGGGTGAGACAGACAAAGCTACCGTCAAACAATCAATGGCAGCAGCCTACGAGTGAAGAATGGAAGAGAGCATGGCTTACATTCCTTGTTTTCACATGTCTGAACGTAAAAGAGGAAAGCATGCAGCACAAGACTCGTAACTCATAAAGAATGGGACAAAAAAATCATGCAAGTATGAGTATGTTCCTAGATATATAGCAATGAAGAGCGAAAAGCAACATCTGAGAATACTAGAAGACCATGGAAGATGGTTAGGATTTCAATAAGCTGATCCATCCAGTTCAGGAAGTCTCTACCATTTTGATAATAAGGTACGCGATATTATAAGACTCACTAGGAGGGCTTGTCTGATCACTTTGAACTGAACAGCCATCTTCAATCCTTTCTTGAACTGAAGAAATAACTGTTGGCAACAACTCTGAGGGCATTCTTGAATATCTGTAAAATTGTCACGCAACATCAAGTATTGATGCAGAGGAATCCGGTCTGTAGAGTGATTAAGCCAATAATAGAAGAAAATTTAGATGCACAAATAACTGTCTAGTACATAGTTAAAACAATGTGACAGCCCTAATAAGTCTTCAATTACTTGACTTATTTCAGATAATAAGGCCTGATACAGTTAGGTAAAGAGTTTGTTAAAGTTTGCAAAGGCCGTTACCCATGTACATAAAATAAATATTATTTCCAAACAAATTATTTGCATCCATTAATAGAGATGTTCAATGCGAATAAATAATTTGAAGCTTCACATATATTAGAGAATCATAGCTAAGTCAATTTGAATAAAGAAACATAGGAATTTGCTAACTAAAAAAATCTTATAAAAGAAATGAAAGACCGTCATATGGCCCGAATTTGAAGTAGATGTACGTACACAAAATGAAATCATTCCAAACCAATGCACATGAAGAACAAAATAGTGCAATTACATGACCCAAATTAAGAACTGAATTATATTGATTAGAACTTAAATGTGTTGACGAAAAGCATTACTCCCACCAAGGTTCAAAAAACTAAACTGCAGTTCTTTTAACTCAAGTTAACCCCACCTCCCCCCCCCCCCCCCCCCAAAAAAAAAAAACCCCAAAAAACAAAAAAAACAAAAGAAGGAACCTTAATGTTGAAGAATTACCATTTGACATTTCAGACACAGAAAATTTTGAAAAACACCCTTCAGATCTTTCTCATTGTCTGATAATTCCTTTAGCTCATATTAGATTAGTTAATTTAATAGTTAAATTCTGGGTTTACAGTCATCAGCGCTTCCCTCTTACACTTTAATCCTTTTTCTCTTCTCTCTCTTCCACAAGTACTAGAAAGGCACCACTTTCACAAAATTTTATACTATGAAAGTCAGATGCTATGCAAACAAAAGGCACACATGGGGAACAAAGCAGAGAACATAAAGCACAGACGTTCCACACAAGATGTATAACAATATTTGAGCACAACACATAAAGGGTAAGACTCAACGGGCAGAATGGTGAACAAGAATCACATAAAACATAAATAACTACACAAATGACAATGAAGAACACAAAGGACGCAGGCGTACAGTCAAAATTACATATACAAAACACAATTTGAGACAGAAAACATGAACAATTCTATACTCATCATAAGACAATCACGGAAACAAACATCCACACAGTTCAAAACAACTAAAACAGATTCAAAGTCAGATGTCTTGCTGGTGGTAAATGTCTACTTGCTAGGGGAGAGAGAGGGAAGGAGATGGAACCTGGGATGGAGGAAAGAAGGGGATGGGTGCAGTTGGGTGGGGCAAAGAAGAAAGTGCAAATTAAGGAATTAAACTCAGTAGGAGATGCCAGAGGACAGAGTAACAGGTTGCAGGAATGTGGAAAATTGTTTCTTTTCTTTTTTTTTTAAGAATATAGAAAAAGATGAGTGCGTGGAGGAAGTTGTGGCCCCAGAGGGAAGGTTGTGGATCAGGGGGTAATAGGGGAAGGGTGGGGATGAGAACTGTTCGTTCACAACAGGGGGCCAATTTCTCCTTTTGCCATGGAAAATAAAATTCTTGATTGTGGTAGATTTTTTAAGGAATCCACGGCCGGTGATTATTGCACTTGTGAAATGCAATAGCTGCATGGCATTGACGCGACAAACAAAATAGTCAGCACAAAAAATCTAGGGGAAAAAAGGATAGGAATAAACTGCAAACAAAATAGTCAGCACAAAAAGATCAAGGGGGGAAAAAAGATAGGAATAAATAGCAAAAATGGCGGTAAGCGCAAATCCTCCAACCACAACCCCCAAAAACCAAAAAAATAAAATCAGGACCAAACCAAAAAGTGTAGAGTTCTAATTAGGTGTAAATTATTTCAAAAGATTTCATACACGGTAAATTTTTGGTTCCTAACTACTAACTTAAATAATTTGCATAATTCAAAATAATGATATTATTCAGTAGATTTATTATACCACTATGCAATATCACATTTCCAGCCAAAATTTTATCAATCCCTGATGTGGAAAATATTAACCTGAAACAAATTACCATTCAACATATTATATCGATTCTCAATCGGCAACTAAAACTATCAATTTCTTTCAAAGAATCATTTCCTAATTTTTGAAACTATATAGCTTTCTAATAAACTTGGCTTATTTTTTTCAGTACAAAGCTAATCCCTTTTTTATCCTTCAGCATTCTCTCTTTATTTTGGTTGTTTTCCTTATTTGTGCTATTTTAGGTTATATCCTTCTCTTTACTCTAGAGCAAAAGAAGATGCCTTTTTCTTTGGTTGGGAAGAGGAATTTCCATCTAAATTTGCAGTTCATCTTTTATATATCAAATAGTATAAGTATGTACATGCAGATTAGATGCAGTGCAAGACAAAATTGCAAAATTGCAAAATAGCAAAAAGTTTGCCGAACTAGGGAAAAAAAACTTGGCACATTTCTTTCCCCTTTTTTGGTACGAAACTGGCATTTTCTCTTTCTTTTGGTTGTTTCCCTCATTGATTCGTGCTACTTTAGGTTTTGCCATTCTCTTTGCTAAAAGCAAAAGAAGAGGCCTTTTTTTTTTGTGGGGGGGGGGGAGGGGTGGTTTGTTCTGGTGGGGAAGGAGGTAATGTTGTGTCTACCTTTTCCATCCAAATTTGCTTGTTCATCTTCTATGTATAGAATCATATGACTAGGTACATGCAGATTAGATGCAGTACAAGACATAAATGCAAAATATATAAAAAGCATGCCAAACTAGGGAAAAAAGATTGGCGTTTTTTTTCTGTACAAAGATAAACATTCATTTGTCCTTTAGCATTTTCCCTTTCTTTTGGCTGTTTCTATTATTGATTCATGATGCTACTTTAGGTTTTACCCTTCTCTTTACTCTAGAGCAAAGGAAGAAGCGCACCTTTTTTTTCTTTTTTATGTTGGGTCTATGTTTTCCATCAAAATTTGCTTGTTCATCTTTTATGTATAGAATCGTATGACTAGGTACATGTACATTAGATGCAGTGCAAGACAAAAATGAAAAATAGCTAAAAAGGTTTGCCAGACTAGGGAAAAGAGGCATCATGTATGAGAGGTGCTCCAAGGACATTGAAACCAAATTTTAATGGTTCTTGCAACTCTAAAATGCTACAATCCAATTTATAACAGTTGTCACATTCCAATTTCCTTTTTAGGATTTTCTTTTATTGCCACTTTTAGTTATCACATTTCACAATTGCGTTAAGCAGCTATTGCATTCGCAAAATGCAATAGTTACAGGTACCGAGTACTTGTTAAACCTCATTTTTGGTAAGCCTCATTTTTTTTTCCTCAAGTACTTGTTAAACATATTCGTAAATTCGCTATCAATTCAGAGTAGAAGTGTATTTTGGTAAATTTTAGTCTTCCCTCCAACAGAATTTTCCACAACCGGCTGAAAAGGATTCTAAATCTGGGTATGTCAGGGGGTCCTAAAGTACTTCAGCTAAATACAGTGTAAACTGAGGTCCCAGTATGGTTAATACTTAACAGAAAATTTGTCGAAGTTATACCTCTACTCGATCCACTTTTCTTTCCACAAACACAACAACCAGTCAATAGACAATAAGCAGCACCTAAACCAAAATAAAGTAGTCATAGAGTAATTTCTGGAAATGGTAATGATCAACAAGAGCAAACTCTTACGGCGTAGATGATATCAAAGTTGTCAGAACTTTGAACAGGGAAGCCAATAATGCTCTATGCTTTTCGTGTTTGACCAAGTACAGAGTACCTAATCATGGACATCAAAGATTCTGAATTTGAAAAAATCCTTCATGTAGAATTCAGACAATAAACATTTTACAAAGGAACAAAAAGCTTCAAGGAACTTTTTACAGGAACATGGCTGTGAGATAGCAAATCTAGCAAATGGTAAATAAAATGCATATCCATTCTCCTAACCTGAATGGAGCTGCATTAAGATCTGTCCAAGGGAGCTGGAAAGTGCTGTAAATGATCCACACTTGATAGAATCTTTAAATTCTGCAACCTGTAGGAAAACAGATGCAGGTCCATCGAGCATTGTTGTAATAGTAGAGGCAGACGCAATCCGTACCTAGGCATAAGAGCATGTTTCATCACAAAATTCTCCCATGTAAGAGACAGCATCTTATCTGAAATCATAGGGCACTTCTATTTGACACTTCATGTAAAATCTAAAAAAGCTATACCTTTATGTAAGGATCAAATAGCAGACAACTGATCAAAGTTGCTTCATATTTCCTGCAAATGATCAACAGAAATACAACTAAAAAAAAAAACGAAAGGATAGGAGTTAAATTGAGACATATGGACAAAACATCAGATTAGTAGCACAGTGGTCTAACCTTGGCTGTAGAACATCACTACGGGGCAAAAGCATTGTCCATTGGGCAGTAAATGATTTAGGATCAGCTCTACAAAGATCCTTCCAATGATATTCAGTAACAAAACCATGTCAGAATTTTCAAATTGTTCAATTGCTTTACTCTTCTTAATGATTTTCTGGACAATATTCAACAGAACAAGCATGAGATCTTCATAGATATTAGAATAACTAATTTTCTGCCAAGCATGGGTGCCTCAAGGAGAACATTTCCTTGTAGGGATTACTAATTGTTTGACAAGCATAGGTGCATCAAGGAGAGCATTTCCTAAGAGAATACATGTTAGACAACTAATATTTGGAAAATTTAAAGTTTAAGCTAAGATAAGATCTATGTCAATCCTAATTGTGTTTGTGACACTCAGGCCCTAAATTGATCCTTTCTCTAGCCTAATTTGATTTGATACCTTTGGTTAAAGTTGAAAGGGCTGATATATGAATAACCAAAAGTGTAAGGTTGGAATTGAATTGGCTGAAACTTCAAAATGAAACTTAAAGTCCCACTGACCTGCTACTACTACATTTTCATTCCTCATTCATCTCTCAATTCCTCAACCATTTTCTCTCTCTAACATTGAAGCTCCAGAGGAAATCAACCAAGGAAACTAAGGAATCTATCTTTGAAGCTAATTCAGGGTAAAGCTCAAGCTCTGTAGGTTCATTGCATGCATGGTAATTTGATAAATTAGGTTTATTTCTTTGGAATTGGAGATCGAGACCACAGGTGAGATGATTAATGTCTAAAAAACTCTTTCTTATGTATAGTTAATGCGTTGTGGCCGCCTTATGTTGGATGTGATGTGGTTACACTCCGGGAGGAAGCTGGAGCAAGAAAGGAAGAAGCTGGAACAAAAGAAAAGAAACTGGAGCGAGAAAGGAAGTTGCAGAGACTTTCGGACAAAAAAACAGCCTGCTTCGTCTAAACACTTGCTCCCGAAGAGTGACCAGAACTGACCATTGGAATGCAAGGAAGAATGGACATCCAAACCCCCTCTACAGAGGAGTATCGTGTTGATTGTTTCCCTATTGCAAGGGACTGAGTTGTATTGTATGCTAATGTTTGTTTATAAGTAACTGGAAACTGACTTTGAGTGTGGTTGATTGTTCCTTAGGTGAAGTGAAGGAGATTGGCAAGGGCTACTTTAATTAAGCTAAAGCTAGGGCTGTTCCAATTGAGGTAAGTGGTTCCCAAATTCTCCATGTTCTCTAAATGATATGGAAACTCATCCACTCAAAATGTATACTTCACTTATGAAACTCAGAATGAACATATGTTTGTGCTTCACTTCCATTTAGTATTTGTGAGTTGTCCCTTTAAAAGTATTATAAATGTTCTTCAGACATGTTAAAGCTTTTGGAAGCTCAGGTTAATCGTCGACGGGGCCATTCCTTACATTTTAGCAGGCTATATGGATAGAACCCCCAAATGAATTCCTACCTGACAGAATAAACAGTTAAGTATGGATATCCAGGTTGTCAATAGTAAACCCCACTTGTTCATAAGCTGATGTGTGTTTGTTTGGATATATGATCTGTAATGATAATAATATCTGTTGACTTAATGTGATGACCACATGCCATGTATATATGCTTTTAACTGTTGTTATGTGAATGATATCTGTTTTGGACAAATGCAATCTTGTTAAAAGTTTTGGGTCAATAGATACACAAACTAACATGTCCAGCCCAGTGGAAAATACTTGGACTACTTGCTGAGCTAAGTGTGCTCATGATTTGATGTTTTTGTAGAAATGAGGTTCATAAATCCTTCGATGGGCTTCTGAGGCAGATTTGAGTTCCAAGAGGTTGAGTGGCATTGGTAAGTTAATCTTTTTGTAACTTGATGATTTTATGTACTAAGATAAAGCGTTTGTAACAGTTTCTTTGGATGATAATCAAGTATGGTTGTAGTGATTGTATCAAACTCTTGAAGTTCTTTCTAGATTTAATGTTTTAGTTTGCGATGATACTTTGTTGCCTTGTGTTTTCGGGGTTAATTTCCTAGAAGCACGGTGTATTGTGTCCAGGAATACACGGCATGGCAATGTCCATTTGACAACTCAAAATGTGGAAATTGAATATGTAGGGTTGTTGTGTCTATATACATATACTGGAAGAATTATATGCATTGAAGCAATTTCATGACAATTTTCTTATGTTTGTATCTTGCACTTGACAAATCACCTTGTTATGTGATATTCAAAACATAAAAGCCAAGAAAACATTTCCAAAAGTCTATATAAACAAAGCCAAAGGATTAATTGCTAATGAAATACATAACTGGGGAAAGTTTGAAGGAATCCATCCCGCAAAACTCGTAAAAGAAATTCTAAAGTTTGCTAAAGTTGTAACACCACCATTTGCAGAAGACGAGTTCAACCCATTTGCAATAGAAGAACTTCATAGTAACATTCATTAAAAAACTAAATATAAATAATGAGGCTTTAGATCTCCCCCCACCCCCACCCCCACCCCCACCCGCACCCGGGTGGCAAAGAAATAGATAAAAAAAACCCTAATGTCAACATTCATCCACTAGAAAATCTCATGGGAACACCAACTCTCTGCTTTATGCCTTCATCTCTAAATCAATTAAGTCATTTATCCTCGTCTAATTCCTCGTCTTTTGTGTTCTTCAATCGTGTCATGTTTGGTCTTCTGCACTAGTAGTGAACAAAGTCATTTTCCACATAATGTGAAAGTCCCCTAAGATTCAAAGAGACATAATTCAGACTCATGGAAGAAATAGATTGCCTGGAGTGATGCAGCTTGAAAGGAAGATTTAATCTGAATTGCTTATTATTGCAAAAACATACTAATCAAAAAATTATAAAAAAATTTGCCTATATTAAGCATCAAACAGTGCAAACCCAATATCAAGGAAAAGGAACAAATTTAGCCCTAATAATGTCAGAGAGTAAAGAACCCGTACAGGAGAATTATCATTGCTAAGCTATAGATGGAAAATTTTCTTAATGGTCTTTGTTCTAGTATCTTATGGAACTTTATTAACTACTCTTCAAATCACTTTTTGTCTGAATACTATTCCATCGGATATGTTATTGACCCACCATCTTCTGGATTTTTGAAACACAGTTGATTTTGACACAGCTAACAACGATTTACAGTACATCCTGCTAGGTTTACAGTCCATTGCGCAAGATGCATAACCCACTAGTTACCTTCCATAGTCCAACAATTCCTGGAGCGTGGGAAGACAATTCAACTGTAAGAAACATAAAAAAGTGAGCAAACCTGTATACAGATAATGGCAGCGAGTCGTGTCTTGTCACAATGAACAATGCTGGGATCTCGTACTGATCCATCACTGTCACCGCAATCTGAATCAGAGGACACATGATAGGAAGATTCAAGTCCTGCAGAAGAAAGAGATTCCTCATCTTTCAGCCGCAGATTTTTAAGTTCCTTCTTCCGCAAGTGTGGCGGTCTGTAAGGGATAGCGTTTGATTTACTTAATTCCGCCATTTTTAGGTTTTCTGAGGCAGAAAGGAGTTCCTTCCCTTGACCAGCCTCTGGTAATACACAACAGCTTTTATTGGCAATACCATAACTTAAAAACATCCTTAATGCTGCTACAAAACCAGCCACCTGCCAAAAAATTAACCACTGATAAAGTTAGCAAAATACATCAAAATGTACAAAAACTATGTTCATTTTGTTAAAAAAACCTAAATCATATCCTCACATGGGCTGAGAGAGGTCCTTTAGAATCTACAAGAACTATGTGTAGACAATGCAGAATTGAGTAGTAAAACCTGCAGTGGAGAGAAATCAGTATTTTTTGATGTCAGATTCATGTAGTAGATATTGGAGGGATAGAAAATCATACATAGCCATCATACTGTCTTCTGCAAGCGGGGCGTTAGAAGCTAAGAAATCCATCATGTGTCTAAGAACCTAAAAAGTACAGGAAAAAACTGCTTTACATTTTAATTATGGCATTGCATCTAATAATAACATTTTAATCTAAGAATTTCCACAATGCAAAATAGCATGTGCACCTCAATTGTCGATTGCCAAATGTCAACCTGTAAAGACTGCCCAACCTTTGAGTATACTTCACCAATTATCGTAAAAGCAGTTTTCTGGACTTCCCACACTGACTGATGTTTAGGTACTTTCTTGTTGCCACTTGAGTAAGATGAGTAAAGTGACTCCACTTGAAAGCAAGCAACAACAACACCATGAAGGAACTCTAGCAGTTGTTTATTTCCTGATAACAAGCTTGTTCTCTGACAAACACCAGAAAGCAACCTGAGAAAATTAGCAAAGGCATGTCAGCCTCAGCATGAAATAAAAAGTGAACCTAATTTTCCCCATTAGCGACAACAAAATATCTGCATGATGCCAAAGATGTTTAACCAGGACCAAAAAGCAATGTCAGAAACTAGATCAAGATTAGCAGAGAACTTGAGAGTATAACATGGTAATTGAAAATTATAGAGGGGAGAAAGTGGGGGACATCACAAGTACCGTACAGACTCTAAACATTGTTTTATTGCACCAATGACAGCAGCATTTTCAGCAAAAGCTGCATTCATTTTAGCTTTTTGAAGAAAGGTCTCCACTACTCTCCTGAAGCAATTAATTGAAGAAACCCAAGATCCTGCATCAATTGTGAAACAAACACGAGAGATGGTGCTGTATACCTGAATAAACAATAGTACAGAAAACTTAAGCACGCATCATAGCATTTAGAGGAGATTTTTTAATCCAGTTAATGTAACCAACAGAATATAACATCATCAGAGAAAAAGTACGAATCAATAAATCTATCTGAATTACAGGAGGACGGAGAGGTAGTGAAGGACAAAATTGAATCCATCTGCAATTTTCCAACTAAATACTTCTGAATTCCATTTATATATCATCTTCAAATAATTCCAGAAGTTCCAGGAAACTGAACTAATACATCTTCTCAGTGTACAGAACTGCCCATCCACAGACATGCAACAGAAATATTGAGTTAACTCCACTCTCATCTTTTCCTAAGAGATATCTTTTCAAATAACTGCCCCAAATATTAAATTACACCTAAAAAGATAATATTATTATCTGCACCATTTTTACAAGACTCAAGAACTGAAAATCATTAGTAGGGAAAGCATTTTGGGTGAACGTTCAATTATAAATATTCACAAAACTCAAGAACCTAAAATCATTAGTAGGGACAGCAAGAAATTGAAAGTACAAAGACACGAAAATCCAGCTTCGACAGATTAGAAAAGATCCTAATCACCTTGTACCCACATTAGATTGGACGCAAATGGATGCTACTGCCTCAAGCCGTTGTGCTTCTACCGCACATGAACATTGATAATGTGATTCTTTTAGCTTTTCTTTTTCTTTTGGGTAAGCACATTTAACTCTTTCAAGTACAGACGTGAATAAGCTAGCTGCCAAGTATACTACCTCTGTTGAATTGAAATGCAGCAAAAAGGCCATGTAGAAGAAATTCCAAAAATCAACAAATTCTGTAATTTCAACGGGCAAACAAAAGGATGCAGTCTAGCGTAAACAGATATCAGATTCTCAAAACGATAAAGTTGTGTTATAAGATGTTGTTCTATTAGTACTACTCACAAAATTGGATAACTGAATGAAGGATTGAGTGACATTCTCAAAACCTCCAGCAGCATCATCAGAAATATTCCGAGCCAATTCCATCAGAAACATGATATCTGATCCAACCTGAAATCAGCCAACAAAAATTTAATCTTTTAAGATTCGATGGAATTAAAAAAAAAAAAAAAAGAACAAAGGATAAGAACATTGGCAATTGGAGTAATTGTTATACCTCGTGAGGAGGCAGATCGGAAGCAGCAAGAATTAGAATATCGGACTGGGAGAAAATGAGAAGGTTGACGAGGTGGAGGACAGTTGGGGTATGAGGTTGTGGGACGGAGGGTAGGGTTTGGGTTTCGTCTCTCAGTGATAGAAACGCCGTTCTCCACGACTTAGTAATTGATGAAGAGGAAGAAGCTGCAGCTGCTGCCAATTCCATTGTAGCGGTAGCACCCTACTATATTGGGGCATAGTCACCTCATTCGCGGGAAGGCAGGCAGCGCAGTCGCTCAAGGGAAGCGAAAGTGACAATCGACAATAACACAAGTCTAATTACTTTGAGACTAGTTTTCCCGTCTTCACAAATTACAGGCGACGAGAGGACTTCTTGCAATTAGCCACCGAGCCACTGGGGGAGTAGTTAAAAGCTGCCCAACCTACAGCAGATAGATTGTTACAAAATATCCAGAAGGTTGAAGTGTTAGTGTTTTTCTTATCCGACAGTGGTTCGATCGGCTTTGGGTCTTCTGTTACACAATTTAGTGTTACACTTGTGTTACACCACCTTCGTGATTGACAAGTGTACCTGTGTTTGGAGATAGGGTTAGTGGGTGGACACTTGTCAATCACTTACGTAGTGTAACACAAGTGTAACAGCAAAATATGTAACAGAAGACCCTAAGCCGGTTCGTTCGATCTATTGGCCCTCAAGTCCAATTAAATCATCCTTAAAATAGATTAAGAGTATGCTAAAATTTAAATTCTTGACAAAAAAATAAGGACTTCTTGCAATTGCCGTATAAAAATTTGCAATACTAAATGTTTGAATGATAATAAATTTAGTACTAACTGTTTTAATTTCCCAACACATTCAATCCTATTAAAATAGTTTTAGTCTCTAAAATTTAGATGCAAATAAATATACTATCAAAAAATTTTATTTTTAACATATTTAGTCTAATTTACTGATTTTGTCAAAATCTTAGCAGAATCCGATCACGTGATACTACCAATAACCAGAATTTAAAAAATAAAAAAGTAAAAAACTTAATTGTTATAACTTATAACTAGATGCGCTAATTTGAGTAATTAATCTTCACTCAAAAATAAATTAATAAAATAAAAAAAGCTAATAAACTTAAAAGTTCAGATCTTTAAACAAACAATAAGCCATTGTACCCTCTGTCTCCTCACTCTCACACACTTTTCGCTCTTAAAATTAAATCCTAAGGCCGTACTTTGAGGACAAAATTTTGATCTTCAATATCTCTAAAAATTTTATTTAAAAATCGTTTGACTGTTTGTAATTATTATTCGAGACAAACCAGATGGATAGGTAGAAAATCGAATACTATATATTTTTTTAAAAATTTGATAACTAGCACATGAGTATTAGTGACCGGATTTCATGTGATTGGATTTCGGTGAGATTTTAGCAAAATCAATCAATAGGATTTAAAATACTAAAAATTTAGAAAACTTGATATTAGATTAGCTTTCATCTAAAGGACCTAAAACTACCTTAATAGGACAAAATGTGCTAAAAATTTGAAATATTTGATACTAGATTTGCTTTCATCTAAACTTTAGAGACTAAAACTACCGATACCCCAGTACCAAAACTACAAATTTCTCATTGTCATAAACATGAACTCTATTCTATACTTAAAAAAAACATAATGTAAACAAATGGTAATACAACAAAAAATCATTAATTTGCCCCAACGGTTCGTTTGGATGGAAGGAGATGGAGAGAAGAGAGGAACATAAATTATGAGTTTTTTCTGCAATTGCTTTTGGGAAGGACAAGAAGCAAAATGCAATTTGCTATCTATAGTATTTTCAAATGGGAAAAAAATTACTCTCAAACTATTAAGGTTGTAAGGTTTTTGACTTTGGAATTATTATTTGTATCAAAATAGCCCTTAAATTACTAAAAAAGCGTGTATTTCTAAAGGTTTCGTGAAATTTTTAGCACTAAGGATAACAAACACAAGTTATTATTGTCATTACACGACTTATTTATAAACCATTATCTGCCTTCTTCTTTCATTCCTCCTCTGCCACATTTATTGTCTTCTTCATTTATACCCCTATCACTTCTTTTTGTCTCTACCATTAGATATCTACCACTAGATTTACTATCAGATCTACTACTGGACACTAAATTTATGCAGAGTCTCAATCACCACCATTCCTTTCTCTTACCACTAGATTCTTCCATTGCTATCGTTATTGCAATTATTACTACCGTCATGTAATATCCAATATTAGTAAAGGGCAAAAAGGTCATTTGACCTAAAAAAAAAAAAAAAAAAAAAAAAAGAGAAGTCGAGTCGGTGGGATTTTTCCCACAAAAAGCCTGCAGAATTTTCTGCAGCAAAAAGGAGAAAGAAGCTGCGAGAGAAAGAAAGAAAGAAAAGAAAAGAGAGAAGAAAGAAAGAAAAGAAAAGAGAGAAGAAAGAAAAGAAAGAGAGAAGAAGGAGAAGGAAGGGGAAAAAGAAAGAGAAGGTCCGGCCAGCAGGGAAGAGAGAGAGAGAGAGAGAGAGAGAGAGAGAGAGAGAGAGAGAGAGAGAGAAGGAAGAAAAAAAAAGGAAAGAAAAAGGAAAATTTGGATTTAGCTAAATAAGGTAAATTTTTATGCTTTAATCTTGTTTATTAAATAGATTATGATAAGTATGTGATGTTTTTGGTAGAAATAATAGCATGCATGGAATAGAAATTGAGTAGATAGAATTTTAGAGTTTAGGAAAATTTAGAGAAAAATGATTTCTTGGTATATCTAGAGTTAATAGTTTTATTATGGTGTTAATTTCTAGTAAGAGGAGTGAAAAGTTGATTTGAGAAGTTAAAATTGAGATTTGATTATGGTTTAGGCCGTGTAAGATGGGGAAGTGATTGAGTTAAGCCTTGGGGCTAGATTAAAGTTAGAATATTATTTTTCTAATATATTTTTAGTGGTTAATTTTGATGGTTATGTTATATAATAGATTCAAGAGAGCAAGTGGCGGAGGAAACCGCTTAAGAAGGAGACTCTACTACGAGATTTTGGTATATAGCCTAATTGAGGTAAGTGTAATACATATTATGAATCACTAGTACCATGTATTGCTTGCAAAACATTTTGTGAGTATTTTAAAGTATGCAAATTGTATAAATTGAAATTGATATACATATTTGTTGTTAAATGGATTGTACTTTGAGAGAATGCATACAAAATAGTTTATTTTGTAAATGAAAGCTTAAATGAGGATTGCAAAGTAATTAAAAGTTGTCGATTTATGTTGAGTTATGAGATAACGCATTTGGCATATTTCGAAGTTTATTTTCATATATTGTTACGATTTTGACATAAAGATTGAGAAAGAAAATGATTGTTTATGACAATGATTTTTGTCAAATAAAGTTGAAAGGAATTTTAGGTTGTGAAAATGATTTAGAAGGTAACTCTGTGCAGAGCTAACTAAAACTAACAGGGTTATTGTTAGTCTGGGTGCACCTAGTATATGCCGGCTAGGGAATGTCCGCAGTGATTCCCTCCCTTCGCGGGATAGTATACCCTTCGGGGGATAGCCCTTCGGGGAACAGCCCTTCGGGGAACAGAGACAGATACCCTTCGGGGGATAGCCCTTCGGGGACAGAGTTACCCTTCGGGGGATAGTAGGTTCTGCATAGTTGTGACTTCGAGAAATAACAAAAGTTGTTTATGAAACTAAAAATGTGATTTTATTGAATGTTTTATGTCATATATGATGATTATACGGTTTTTCTGCCAAAAGTGTAATTTTGAGTAAATTGTTTAAAATATTTTACAATATGTATTATGCTTACTGAGTGTAAAAAACTCACCCCTCAATATTTTTCAGTATTTTGTAGAAAGTGCAGAAGTTAGAACAAAAAGGAGAACCTCATAGCCACCTAATTCAGAGGTATTACCCGGTTATTTTTGTTGTTCCGGGTATAGGATCGTACAAGTATTATTTTAGCACTTGTGGCCATGTAGTATATTATTTGGTATTGTAAATGTTATTTTTGGAATAGTTGCTCCGTTGGTTGTAAGTTATGAATGTTGGGATATTTATATGAAATATATGAAATTCTTGTGGGCATATCTCTTTATGATTGAAATAGATGATTGATGGCTTGTGAATGAGGTGATATAGTGTATTGTGAATGTATTGGAATTGTTTGGGCTGGCTGAAATTTTGTGCAGGTATTTTTAAATTTTTGGGAAATGTCCAAATACAGAGGAGATGCTGCCGAAATTTCGGTAGAAATTAAAGGAAAGTTAGGCTTACGTGGTTTGGGGCGGTTTATTCCACCTCGAACTACGTGCCGGTCATGGCCTTTAGGTTCGGGTCGTGACAAAGTTGGTATCAGAGCAACGGTTATGGGATTGTGATTATTTTTATAAGATTGAATTAATAAGTTATAGAATTAGTCTATTGTCTTAAACCACGGAGCTATAGGCTTTAACTTGTCATGGAATATTTATTATATCTTAATTTATGCCAGTGATTATTATTGTTTAAGTTAAGCATATATATATATGTTGCTTGTAGAAATGATAATAATTATGTTATTTGCTATTAAAGATGGCGAGATCAACTAGCGGCCGAGGCAGCGGCCGAGGCAGTAGGGGTGGAAGAACCCCAAATGCAGGCCGTGGCAGAGGTGGTAGAGCCCTAACTATGGAACGTGGTAGGGGTGAAAGAGCTCCAAGCAGAGGCCGTGGTAGGGGTGATAGAGCCCCAAGTGCAGGCCGCGGCAGGGGCGGTAGGGTTCCCACAGGCAATCCCTAATATAGCTATTCCTCATGTTACATGGGGTAGTAGACGTAGTAGACGGAATTTCACATCAGGTGAAAGAGAGACAGAAGCAGAAAGAGAGACAGAAGGAGAAAGAGAGACAGAGGCAGAGAGGGAGACAGAGATAGAGAGGGAGGTTGAGTCTGCAGCCACTCCAGGGCCACAGGATGTTATCCAAAGTTTGAACTTGTTGACACAAATTGTGGCCAGGCATGATAGATTACATGCCCAAACAGAGAGTGCACCATCCTCGTCGCGTGCTAAAGAGGATGAGGTGCCATTATCTGAATTTTTAAAGCTTAAACCGCCTGAGTTTGAGGGGAAAACAGACGAAGATCCTTATTCATTTTTAGAGGAGATTGACTCTAGATGTAGGGCAATGGGATGTAGCTCTCAGAAAGCAGTCCAATTGGTCGAGTTTCGTCTGATTGGAACGGCCAAGCGATGGTTCAAGATGGATAGAGTACCGAATTGGACATGGGAGGAGTTTAGTAAAGCTTTTATGGATAGGTTTTTGCCTGAGAGCGTTAGGGATCAGAAAGCGATGGAGTTCGAAAGATTGAAACAAGATCCTTCCATGACCGTTAGTGAGTACGATGAACGGTTTGTGGAGTTGAGTAGATATGCTCCCTACTTGGTTAGTACTGAGAAGTTGAAGAGATCACGATTTATAAAAGGTTTGGTGCCGCGACTCCGTGATCATTTGCTTTCTGCTAGAGTCACTACGTACGGAGAGGCTGTTGAATGTGCCCGACAGTTGGAGATGTCACGAATGGATAGTTTGGGAGAACAACAGTCTCGACCGAAAAAGAGCAAAAGCACAGGACAATTCAGTGGCCAGCAAAGTCGTGGCATTGTTATTGGCGGGATGAGTAGGGGTCCAGGTCATCAAAGCCAAGTGGGCCAACAAGGTTCTCAAAGAGAAAGCTAAGAGTCAAAGATCTACAGGTTATAGCCAGCAAGGATCCAATCAGTCTGGACAGGGTACCCGTCCTTCTACCCCGTGCTCCATATGTAATAGGATGCATCGGGGCACGTGCAGAGTTGGACAGAACGTATGCTATCGGTGCGGTCAAGAAGGGCATTTTGCCAGAGAGTGTCCGTCGTTCTTATTACGACAAGGCTCTACACAGAGGCAGGCATCTGTAGCTTCTGCTCCGAGTCATACTGTAGACCAGATGGAGGGAACCAGTGGACGAGGCTTAGGAGGTAGAGGTTTTGGAGGTAGAGGATTGATGCAAGCTGGTAGAGGTCAGCCAAATGCAGGTAGAGGTCAAAATACGGGGGCTCAAAGTTCTGTTGGGCGTGGACAGGCGAGAGTGTATGCCTTGACTAGACAGGATGCTCAGGCCTCTAATGCTGTGGTGTCAGGTACACTTTCTGTTAATTCTTTTGATGCACGAGTATTATTTGATACCGGGGCTACTCACTCATTTATATCCCCATTTTTGGCTAAGAGGTTGAGTAGACAGTCAGAAAAGTTAGATGAGCCTTTGGTGGTGTCCACTCCAACAGGAGAGAATATAGAGGTGAATTCCATATACCGATCTTGTGGGGTTAAGATAGGAAATAAAGATCTTCCAGCGGATCTCCTATTGTTCGGAGTAAGTGGATTTCGATGTGATATTAGGAATGGATTGGTTGTCTCAATATTATGCTTCCCTAGATTGTAATAAGAAGATAGTGAACTTTAATTTTCCCGGTGAGTTAGGGTTTCAATTTCAGGGAGACAGAAGTTTAGTTCCTTATAACTTTCGTGTCAATGCTCAATGCTAGGCGCATGTTGCATAAAGGATGCTGTGGGTATCTAGCTTTTGTTAGAGATGTGAACTCTTCGGAACCAAAGATAGAAGATGTACCGGTAGTAAGTGAATTTTTAGATGTGTTTCCCGAGGATTTGCCAGGATTACCTCCAGAAAGGGAAATAGAGTTTTGCATAGATGTAGTGCCTGGAACTGAGCCAATCTCAATACCACCTTATAGAATGGCACCAGCTGAGCTTAAGGAGCTGAAGGAGCAATTACAAGATCTGCTTGATAAAGGATTCATCAGGCCTAGTGTGTCACCTTGGGGTGCACCAGTGTTGTTTGTAAAGAAGAAAGATGGGTCTCTACGGCTATGCATTGACTATAGGCAATTGAATAAGGTTACAATTCGCAATAAGTACCCACTGCCTAGAATTGATGATTTGTTTGATCAGTTGCAAGGATCTCAATATTTTTCTAAGATAGACTTGAGATCAGGATATCATCAGTTACGTATAAGGAATGATGATATTCCAAAGACGGCGTTCAGGACTAGATATGGACACTATGAGTTTCTCGTGATGTCTTTTGGACTCACTAATGCTCCGGCAGCCTTTATGGATCTTATGAACAGAGTGTTCAAGCCTTTCCTCGATACTTTTGTGATAGTGTTCATTGATGATATTTTGGTCTATTCTAGGAGCAAAGAAGACCATGAGCAGCATTTACGCGTAGTACTTCAGACTTTGAGGGAGCATCAGTTGTATGCTAAATTCTCTAAATGTGAATTTTGGTTGGATAGTGTGGGATTTCTTGGGCATATAGTGTCAAAAGATGGAATAAAGGTTGATCCAAAGAAGATTGAAGCAGTTACACATTGGCCGAGACCAACGTCAGCCACGGAGATTCGTAGTTTTCTTGGGTTAGCCGGGTATTATAGGCGGTTTGTGGAAAATTTTTCGCGGATTGCTGCCCCACTGACAAGATTAACTCAAAAGAATGTAAAATTTGAATGGACTGATGCATGTGAGCAGAGTTTTCAGGAGCTTAAGACTCGTTTGACTACAGCTCCAGTATTAGCACTACCTTCAGGTTCTGGTGGATATGTGGTTTACTGTGATGCTTCAAGAGTTGGTTTAGGGTGCGTGTTGATGCAACATGGAAAAGTTATGGCTTATGCTTCTCGTCAGTTAAAGAAGCACGAGCAGAATTATCCTACTCATGATTTAGAGATGGCAGCGATAGTATTTGCTTTGAAAATATGGCGACATTATTTGTATGGGGAGAAATGTGAGATTTACACAGACCATAAGAGTTTGAAGTACATATTTGAGCAAAGAGATTTAAATTTGAGGCAAAGGAGATGGATGGAGCTGCTAAAAGATTATGATTGCTCAATCTTATATCACTCTGGAAAAGCAAATGTGGTAGCAGATGCTTTGAGTAGGAAGTCAGTTGGGAGTTTAGCTCATATAGCAGTTGATAGAAGGCCATTAATTCAGGAGTTACATGGGATTACATGATCAAGGGACTCAATTGGAGATTTGTGACAGTGGAGTATTATTAGCTCACATTAATGTGCGTCCAGTGCTTTTAGATCGAATCAAAGCAAATCAGGCTAAGGATGAGCAGTTAGAAAAGATTCGAGACGGAGTGGTTAAAGGTGACAATAAGGAGTTTAACATAGATGAAAATAATGTACTTCGTTGTGGTAATAGGTTATGTGTTCCAAATGTGGAAGATTTGAGAAAAGAGATCATGGAAGAAGCACATCAGTCAGCCTATACGGTACATCCTGGTTCGACCAAAATGTATCAAGATTTGAAGAAAATATATTGGTGGAATGGGATGAAGAGAGACATTGCAGAATTTGTAGCTAAATGCCTAGTGTGCCAGCAGGTGAAATTTGAGCATCAAAAGCCTTCGGGTTTACTTCAAGAACTCCCTTTGCCAGAATGGAAATGGGAAAGAGTGACGATGGATTTCGTAGTTGGATTGCCCCGTACGAGGAAGGGTTATGATTCAATATGGGTAATTGTGGACAGGTTAACGAAGTCAGCTCACTTTATTCCAGTAAAGACTACCTATACAGTGGCTCAATATGCTCAGTTGTATATTGACAAGGTAGTGAGTCTTCACGGGGTACCAGTGTCTATAGTATCGGATAGGGGCACTCAATTCACATCACAGTTTTGGAGGAAACTTCAGGAGGCCTTAGGAACTCGACTCGATTTTAGTACAGCTTTTCATCCTCAGACAGATGGTCAGTCCGAGCGAACCATTCAGACGTTAGAGGATATGTTGAGAGCATGTGTTATGGATTTCGGAGGTGATTGGGAGCAACATTTACCATTAATTGAGTTTGCCTACAATAACAGTTATCACTCGAGCATTGAGATGGCTCCATATGAGGCACTATATGGTAGAAAATGTCGGTCTCCTATTTGTTGGGAAGAAGTAGGAGATAGGAAGTTATTGGGTCCCGAAATTGTACAGTTGACCTACAGAGAAGGTAGCAGTGATCAGGGAGCGTCTTAAAGCGGCTCACAGTAGGCAGAAGAGTTATGCGGATGTGAGAAGAAAACATCTTGAATTTAGTGTTGGAGATCATGTGTTTCTTAAGGTGTCGCCTATGAGAGGAATTATGAGATTTGGAAAGAAAGGAAAATTATCTCCTAGGTATATTGGACCATTTGAGGTGCTTGAGAGAATAGGAGCAGTGGCGTATAGGTTGGCCCTTCCACTGGATTTTTCTGGAGTTCACCCAGTATTTCATGTGTCTATGTTGAGGAAATACGTGGCAGATCCTTCGCATGTCATTGAACCACAAACAGTTGAGTTGAGTGAAGATTTCAGCTACGTAGAACAACCAATTGCAATTGTGGATCGTCAAACCAAAAAGCTCAGGCATAAAGAGATTCCTATGGTTAAAGTACAATGGAAAAATCATTCCATAAGAGAGAGTACGTGGGAGTTGGAGGAGGAGATGCGAGACAAATATCCAAATTTATTTTCACATTCAGGTATGTAGTTATTTCAAATTCGAGGACGAATTTTTTTATTAGGGGGAGAGAATGTAATATCCAATATTAGTAAAGGGCAAAAAGGTCATTTGACCTAAAAAAAAAAAAAAAAAAAGAGAAGTGAGTCGGTGGGATTTTTCCCACAAAAAGCCTGCAGAATTTTCTGCAGCAAAAAGGAGAAAGAAGCTGCGAGAGAAAGAAAGAAAGAAAAGAAAAGAGAGAAGAAAGAAAGAAAAGAAAAGAGAGAAGAAAGAAAAGAAAGAGAGAAGAAGGAGAAGGAAGGGGAAAAAGAAAGAGAAGGTCCGGCCAGCAGGGAAGAGAGAGAGAGAGAGAGAGAGAGAGAGAGAGAGAGAGAGAGAGAGAGAGAGAAGGAAGAAAAAAAAAGGAAAGAAAAAGGAAAATTTGGATTTAGCTAAATAAGGTAAATTTTTATGCTTTAATCTTGTTTATTAAATAGATTATGATAAGTATGTGATGTTTTTGGTAGAAATAATAGCATGCATGGAATAGAAATTGAGTAGATAGAATTTTAGAGTTTAGGAAAATTTAGAGAAAAATGATTTCTTGGTATATCTAGAGTTAATAGTTTTATTATGGTGTTAATTTCTAGTAAGAGGAGTGAAAAGTTGATTTGAGAAGTTAAAATTGAGATTTGATTATGGTTTAGGCCGTGTAAGATGGGGAAGTGATTGAGTTAAGCCTTGGGGCTAGATTAAAGTTAGAATATTATTTTTCTAATATATTTTTAGTGGTTAATTTTGATGGTTATGTTATATAATAGATTCAAGAGAGCAAGTGGCGGAGGAAACCGCTTAAGAAGGAGACTCTACTACGAGATTTTGGTATATAGCCTAATTGAGGTAAGTGTAATACATATTATGAATCACTAGTACCATGTATTGCTTGCAAAACATTTTGTGAGTATTTTAAAGTATGCAAATTGTATAAATTGAAATTGATATACATATTTGTTGTTAAATGGATGTACTTTGAGAGAATGCATACAAAATAGTTTATTTTGTAAATGAAAGTTTAAATGAGGTTGCAAAGTAATTAAAAGTTGTCGATTTATGTTGAGTTATGAGATAACGCATTTGGCATATTTCGAAGTTTATTTTCATATATTGTTACGATTTTGACATAAAGATTGAGAAAGAAAATGATTGTTTATGACAATGATTTTTGTCAAATAAGATTGAAAGGATTTTAGTTGTGAAAATGATTTGGAAGTAACTCTGTGCAGAGCTAACTAAAACTAACAGGGTTATTGTTAGTCTGGGTGCACCTAGTATATGCCGGCTAGGGAATGTCCGCAGTGATTCCCTCCCTTCGCGGGATAGTATACCCTTCGGGGGATAGCCCTTCGGGGAACAGCCCTTCGGGGAACAGAGACAGATACCCTTCGGGGGATAGCCCTTCGGGGACAGAGTTACCCTTCGGGGGATAGTAGGTTCTGCATAGTTGTGACTTCGAGAAATAACAAAAGTTGTTTATGAAACTAAAAATGTGATTTTATTGAATGTTTTATGTCATATATGATGATTATACGGTTTTTCTGCCAAAAGTGTAATTTTGAGTAAATTGTTTAAAATATTTTACAATATGTATTATGCTTACTGAGTGTAAAAAACTCACCCCTCAATATTTTTCAGTATTTTGTAGAAAGTGCAGAAGTTAGAACAAAAAGGAGAACCTCATAGCCACCTAATTCAGAGGTATTACCCGGTTATTTTTGTTGTTCCGGGTATAGGATCGTACAAGTATTATTTTAGCACTTGTGGCCATGTAGTATATTATTTGGTATTGTAAATGTTATTTTTGGAATAGTTGCTCCGTTGGTTGTAAGTTATGAATGTTGGGATATTTATATGAAATATATGAAATTCTTGTGGGCATATCTCTTTATGATTGAAATAGATGATTGATGGCTTGTGAATGAGGTGATATAGTGTATTGTGAATGTATTGGAATTGTTTGGGCTGGCTGAAATTTTGTGCAGGTATTTTTAAATTTTTGGGAAATGTCCAAATACAGAGGAGATGCTGCCGAAATTTCGGTAGAAATTAAAGGAAAGTTAGGCTTACGTGGTTTGGGGCGGTTTATTCCACCTCGAACTACGTGCCGGTCATGGCCTTTAGGTTCGGGTCGTGACACGTCATTTTTCTTTCCCCTGCTCCAACGCCAAATTTATAATGGATTCATTGTTTTAAGGCAATAATAAGAAAATAAGAAGAGGAAGAAGTTCACATTGCCACTATTATCTACATCATTTTTTTCTGTCCAACATATTTATACCATATTAACTATCTTAATACCAACAATAATGGGCTTTGAATTTAATGTGGTCAAGGATGAAAATGAAAGTAAATGATTCTTGAGTTTGAAATTACAACCTTCATTTTAATTTTCTCAATTCAAAAGATTTGGGATTTATTAGTTCTATTAAATAAGACTTTTACAATATTGCAAGGTAACGGATTGACTATAACATGTGATTTCAATTTGAATGATAGCGGTAGAAGTGGTTATGAATGAGAAGAAGGAGAAAAAGGGGAATGAGTTGAAATCAAAAGTTTTTTTCAATTTATCCATTCCATTCTCATATTTGGTAGTAATATTATAAGTTGTAAAGTCTTTCCCACTAAAATGCTAACATGAACATTTTAAGTTGTGAAGCCTTTCCCACTATAATGCTCATTCTAAATTTTTTCTATAAACTCGTTCCACAACAATAGGAAAACCCTTTTCAACTTATCCTGGAAAGATCAAAACAATAGGAGTCAATTTTTTCATCATACACATTTATATTCATCATTTTTAAAACATTTACTAATTTTTTAAATTTAAAATAAAAAAAGTTAGGTTATTTATAACTTGAATTAGTAATTGTTTGTGATTTTTAACTCATAGGCAATTTAATATTATTCCATCTTAACATCTAAATATAACATACATATTTCTACTTATCATTTTTAACTTAGTAAACAATTACTAATTTTTTTAATTTTAAAATTAAAAAAGTTAGTATATTTATAACTTGAATTAATAATTGTTCGTGATTTTTAACTCACAAGTAATTCAATATTATACCATCTTAACGTCTAAATATAATTAAACCAAACATTGAAAGAATAATAGGCATTCTATTCTGACTTGAATTATCAAAAAATGGATTGAAAATATTTTTTTTTCCTGTCTGTTTAAGGTGAAAAGACATTTTAGATGGAAAGAACTTTTCATTGTAGACCATTCCAGTATACAACATGTGGAGATAATAACTAGAAGGTTAAAAAGCTTACAAATTTAATAGTTTGAACACCCGAATATTCTGTTTCCTTTCAAAATCACAAATATTCTTCCCACCTCTTTTGGTTTGTTTGTAAAATCACAATGGACATTTTCCATTAGCTTAATCACTCTATGATACTCATGATATTTTGCTACTTCTTTCTTTTTCTTTCACGGTTATCTTTTACTTTCTTTTTTATTTTTCTTTCCCACTTTATTTCCAAGTTAATTATCAAATATATTTATACTTTCAATACAATACAAATTTGTTGATATTTTTATTTGTATTCTCAAAATATTGAAGTTGATTTTCGAAAAATGGACTGTAATTTAATATCTTAATTCAAATTGGTAAGACAATGGTATAAAAAGGATTGGTCTATAAAGTGTTTTAAAGCTTTCTCTCTTTTTTTCATTTAGGAAATAAAGCTTTCTCTTCTAAACCTATGCAAAATTTTATAAGAAAATTATTCAACAAGACCTATGCAATTAGCAAGGTTGAGTTGTCAAAAGATTAACCAAAAACATTTTACTATATATTTATATCAAGTGACAAATTCATAAATATGATATGTAAAATATGCAAAATGGGAGGGGGAGTGGCAAATTTATAGATATGAGGATTAAATATGTAAAATGAGAGTAGGAGGGGCAAAGAAGTAAAATCGCATTGAATTTAATAATATAGAAGTTAATAGTTGATATGAATAAATTATAATATAGCACATTAAAATATCTGAATAGAATATATGACTATATACTATTATGTTAATGTTTAGTGCATCATTTTATATTATAATATCGAGTGACAAATTCGTAAATAAGAGATGTGTAATATGCAAAATGGGAAGGGGCAAAAAAGTGAATTTGTGTTGATTTTAGTAATATAAAAATGAATAGTAGATTTGAATAAAACAGAATATAATGCATTAAAATATGTGAATAGAATATATTGTTATATATTATCATGTTAACGTTTAATGCATCAGTTAATATTATTATCTTGATGGCAAATTCCTAAATATGAGGCGTAAAATATGCAAAATGGGAGGAAGAGGGGCAAAAAAGTGAATTCGTGGTCAATTTAATAAGATAGAAGTGAAAAGTTGACATGAATAAAATATAATATAATATATTAAAATATCTAAATAAAATACATTATTATATATTATTAAATTAAAATTCAGTGCATCACTTAATATTATTATATCGAGTGGCAAATTCGTAAATATGAGATGTAAAATACGCAAAATGGGAAGAGGAGTACTGAATAGTTACTATGAATAAAATATAATGTAATATAATTGATATGAATAAAATATAATATAATACATTAAAATATCTGAATAGAATATATTATTATATATTATTATGTTAATATTTAGTAAATCACTTAATATTATTATGTCAAGTCGCAAATTCGTATATATGAGATGTAAAATATGCAAAATGGGAGGGAGAGGGCAAAAAAGTAAATTCGTGATGAATTTAATAATGTTGAAGTGAATAGTTGATATAAATGAAATATAACATAATACATTAAAATATCTAAATAGAATATATTATTATATATTTTTATGTTAACATTTAGTAGATGACTTAATATTATTATACAGAGTGGCAAATTTGTTAATATGAGATGCAAAATATGCAAAATGGGAGAAGGAGAGGCAAAAAAGTAAATTCACGTTGAATTTAATAATGTAGGAGTGAATAGTAGATATGAATGAAACATAATACATTAAAATATCTGAATACAATATATTATTATGTTAACTTTCAATATATCACTTAATATTATTATATTGAGTGGCAAATTCGTAAATATGAGATGTAAATTTTGAAAAATGGGAAAAAGATGGGCAAAAAATTAAATTCTTGTTGAATTTAATAATGTGGAAGTGAATCGATGATATAAATGAAATATTTTATAATACATTAAATTATTAGAATAGAATATATTATTATATATTATTATGTTAACGTTTAGCACATCACTTAATATTATTACATCAAGAGGCAAATTCGTAAATATGGGATACAAAATATGTGAAATGGGAAGGGAGGGGCAAATATTTAAATCCGTGTTAAATTTCATAATATAGAAGTGAATAGTTGATATGAATAAAATATAATATAATATATTAAAATATCTTAATAGAATATATTATTATATATTATTATATTAATGTTTAGTAAATCATTTAATATTATTATATCAAGTGACAAATTTGTAAATATAAGATGTATAATACGCAAAATGGGAGAGGGTGACAAATTCATAAATATGAGATGCAAAATGTGTGAAATGGGAGGGGAAGTGGCAAATTCGTAAATATAATATGTAAAATATGCAAAATGGGAGGGGATGGGCAAAAAAGTAGATTCGCATTGAATTTAATAATATATAAGTGAATAGCTGATATGAATAAAATATAATATACTACATTAAAATAACTGAATAGAACATATTATTATTTATTATTATATTAATCTTTAGTAGAACACTTAATATTATTATATTGAGTGGCAAAATCGTAAGTATAACATATAAAATTTGCAAAATGGTAGGGGAAGGGGCAAAAAAGTAAATTTGAATTGAATTTGAAACTATAGAAGTGAATAGTTGATATGAATAAAATATAATATAATATACTAAAATATCATAATAGAATATCTTATTATGTATTGTTATATTAACGTTTAATACATCACTTAATATTATTATATCAATTGCCCAATTCGTAAATATGAGATGTAAATTATGCAAAATGAGAGATGGAAGGGCAAAAAAGTAAATTCACAAATATGAGATGTAAAACATGCAAAATGGGAAGGGGAAGGACAAAAAAGTAAATTTGCATTGAATTTAATAATATGAAAGTGAATACTTGATATGAATAAAATATGATATAATATATTTAAATTTATGAATAGAAAATATTATTATATTAATATTTAGTATATTACTTAATTCAACTATATCGAGTGACAAATTCGTAAATACAAAATGTAAAATATGCAAAATGGGAGGGGTAGGCAAAAAAGTATATTCGCATCAAATTTAATAATATAGAAGTGAATGCTTGATATGAATAAAGTATAATATAATATATTAAAATATTTAACTAGAAGATATTGTCATATATTATTATATTAACATTTAGTACATAGAATATATTGACATATATTACTATATTAATGTTTGGTACATCACTTAATATTATTATATCGATGGCCAAATTGTAAATATGAGATGTAAAATATGCAAAATGGGATGGGGAGGGGCAAAAAAGTAAATCCATGTTGAATTTAATAACATATAAATGAATTGTTGATATGAATGAAAAATAATATAAAATATTAAAATATCTGAATAGAATATATTATTATATTAATGTTTAACATATCACTTAATATTATTGTATCGAGTGACAAATTCGTAAATATAATATGCAAAATATGAAAAATGGGAGAGAAAGAGGGGCAAAATGGTAAATTCACATTGAATTTGATCAAATAAATAGTTAACATGAATAAAATATAACATAACGCATTAAAATATCTGAATCGTATACATTATTATGTTTTATTATATTAATGATTAGTACATCATTTAATACTATTATATCAAGGAGCAAATTCATAAATATGATATGCAAATTATGCAAAATGGGATGGGAAGAGGCAAATAAGTAAATTTGCGTTGAATTTAGTAATATAGAATTGAATAGTTGATATGAATGAAATATAACATAATGCATTAAAAATGTGAATATAATATATTATTATGTTAACGTTTAATGCATCACTTAATATTATTATCTTGATGGCAAATTCATAAATATGAGACGTAAAATATGCAAAATGGGAGAAGGAGAGGCAAAAAAGTAAATTCGCGTTGAATTTAATAATGTATAAGTGAATAGTTGATATGAATGAAAATAACATAATACATTAAAATATATGAATAGAATATCTAATTATATATTATTATGTTAATGCTTAATACATCACTTAATATTATTATATCGAGTGCCAAATTCGTAAGTTGAGATGTAAAATATGCAAAATGGGAGAGGGATTGGCAAAAAAGTAAACTCACATTGAATTTTAGTGAAAAACTGATATGAATAAGATGTAATATAATAGATTAAAATATCTCAATAGAATATATTATTATATTAAAGTTTAGTAAATCAATTAATATTATTATATCAAGTGGCAAATTAGTAAATATGAGACGTAAAAGATGCAAAATGGGAGGATGAGGGGCAAAAAAGTAAATTCACATTGAATTTAACAATATAGAAGTGAATAGATGATATGAATAATATGTAATATAACATATTAAAATATTTGAATAGAATATATTATTATATATTATTATATTAATGTTTAGTACATCTTTTACTATTATTATACCAAGTGGTAAATTTATAAATATGAGATGTAAAAGATGCAAAATATGAGACGAAGTGGCAAATTCGTAAATATGATATGTAAAATATGCCAAATGGGAGGATGAGGGGTAAAAAAGTAAATTCACCTTGAATTTAAAATATAGAAGTGAATAGTTGATATGAATAAAATATAATATAATAGATTGAAATATCTGAATAGAATATATTCCTATACAGTATTATATTAACGTGTAGTACAACATTTAATATTATTATATCGAGCGGCAAATTCGTAAATATAAGATGTAAAATTTGCAAAGTGGGAAGGGAAGGGGCAAAAAATTCAATTCGCGTTGAATTTAAGTGAATCGTTGATTTAAATATAATATAATATAATATATTAAAATATCTAAATAGAATATGCTATTATATATCATTATATTAATGTTTAGTATATCTCTTAATATTATTATATCGAGTGGTAAATTAATAAATATGAGACGTAAACGAAGCAAAATGGGAGGAGGAGGGGCAGAAAAGTAAATTAGAGTTGAATTTAATAATATTGGAGTGAATAGATGATATGAATAAAATATAATATAACATATTAACATATTTGAATAGACTATATTATTATATTAACGTTTAGCCAATTAATATTATTAGATCGAGTAGCAAATTCATAAATATGAAAAAAAAATTCAAACGACAAATATCATGCATATTATATACCAAAAATAATATTTACAGGTGGGTGAAGACCCAAACAGTTTATGGATTTTGGTCAATCCGTAATGGAAACACATCTTTCCATTCAATACCATACCTAAGATCAATAGCAAACCTTGCTATTCTATTACATTTCTTATTATCTTTTTTACCAACCAAATGAAAAGAGCATGATTGAAAAGTAAGACTCAAGTTGAGGATGTCCTCCAGGAGCACTTCTACAGCAGCATCCTTGCTTGTACTAGAGTTTAGTTTGTCAATGATTTCTTTACATGTTCCGAAAATTATCGTAGTCTCCTATCCTTCAACCGTGGCCTTGATCAGTGCAAATCCAATGATATTCGCTTTAGCTGCTCTTTTCTCCAGTATTCTTGATTCCTTGAGGGCCCAAACAACCTTTTATCTTCAAAAGCAATTTTTGGCAATGATTCCATAACCCATTTTATCTTGATGTTTATAGTAGCAAATATATTAATCACTATTGTGTCTCTATTGAGGATCTGTCTACAACTTTGTCTTTTCTCATATGAGTCACCACTGCTCCTATCGTTTTGTTGGGTTTGTATCTCCTCAAATTCTCTCCACTCTTCCACAACTTTTTGAATTGCAAAACTTGCTTTCTTTTTTTTCTTGATTGAATTGCCAGCTATTCCTTGCTTTCTAGATTTGCCACAAGATATAACAAGTAAGGCTTATGTGTTGGATCCCATCTTTCCGTATCTTTGCACAAGTGAGAGCATTCCACCACCTCCAAAACTCATACTCTTGATTAGCAATTCCATCCTATTGAAATGTAAAATATGCAAAATGGAAGGCAGAGTGGTAGATTTGTAAATATGAGATGTATAATATGTAAAACGGGAAGGAGAGGGGCAAAAAAGTCAATTCACCTTTATTTAATAATATAGAAGTGAATAGTAGATATGAATAAAATATAACATAACAGATTAATATATCTAAATAGATTATATTATCGTATATTATTATAATAACGTTTAGTATATCACTTAATATTATTATATTGAGTAGCAAAATTCATAAATATAAGATGTTAAATATGCACAATAGGAGGGCGAGGAGCAAAAAAGTAAACTCGTGTTGAATTTAATAATATAGAAGTGAATAGTTAATATGAATAAAATATAATATAATACATTAAAATATCTGAATAGAATATATTATTACATGTTAGTATATTAGTGTTTAGTACATTGTTTTATATTGTAATATTGAGTGACAAATTCGTAAATAAGAGATAAGTAATGTGCAAAATGGGACGGGGAGGGGCAAAAAAGCAAATGCGTGTTGAATTTAATAATATAGAAGTGAATGGTTGATATGAATAAAATATAATATAATGCATTAAAATATCTTAATCGAATATATCATTACATATTATTATATTAGTGTTTAGTACATTGTTTTGTATTATTATATCGAGCAGTAAATTCGTAAATATGAGATGTGTAATATCCAAAATGGGATGGAGGCAAAAAAGTAAATGCACATTGAATTTAATAATATAGAAGTGAATACTTGATATAAATAAAATATAATATAATACATTAAAATATTTAAAAAGAACATATTATAATATGTTATTATATTAATGTTTAGTACAACAATTAATATTATTTTATCAAGTGACAAATTCATAAATATGAGATGTAAAATATGCAAAATGGGTAAAAATACTTAGCTAGATCGAATCCACGGATTGGGCCGTGGACCTTTTGCTCCACATGCAACCACGTTGCCCATTTAGACCAAAGGGGTCACATGTGGACCAAAAGGTCGACAACCCCACTTCTAAACCCGATCCCCCTTAGTATTTTACAAAAATTGGCGGCGGAAGGGCAAAAAAAGTAAATAGTTGATATGAATAAAATAAAATAATATTATAAAATATATGAATATAATATATTATTATATGTTATTATATTAACGTTTAGTGCATCAATTAATATTATTATATCTAGTGTCAAATTCGTAAACATATGATTCAAAATGTGCAAAATAAGTAGGGGAGTAGCAAAAAAGTAAATTCGCGTAGAATTTAATAATATAGAAGTGAATAGCTGATATGAATAAAATAAAATACAAGATATTAAAATATTTAAATACAATATATTATTATATGATGTTATATTAACATTTAGCACGTCACTTAATATTATTATAATGATTGGCAAATTTGTAAATATGAGATATAAAAAATGTAAAATGGGAGGAGGAGGGGCAAAAAAGCAAAATTCACATTGAATTTAAAGATGTAGAAGTGAATAGTTGATATGAATAAAATATAATATAATAGATTAAAATATCCGAAGGCAATATATTATTATACATTAATATTTTAACGGTTAGTATATCACTTAATATTATTATATCATGCTGCAAATTCATAAATACGAGATGTAAAATATGCATAATAGGAGTGGGAGGGGCAAAAAAGTAAATTTGCTTTAAATTTAAGTGAATGGTTGATTTGAATAAAATAAAATATAATGTATTAAAATATATGAATAAAAGATATTATTATATATTATTATATTAATGTTTATTACATCACTTAGCATTATTATATCGAGCGGCAAATTAGTAAATATGACACATAAACGAAGCAAAAGGGGAGGAGGATGCGCAAAAAAGTAAATTAGCGTTGAATTTAATAATATTGAAGTGAATAAAATGTAATATAACATATTAAAATATTTGAATATAATATATTGTTGTATTGTTGTATTAATGTTTAAGTACATCACTTAATTATTATATCGAGTGTCAAATTCATAAATATAAGTTGTAAAATATGCAAAATGGGAGGCGAAGTGGCAAATTTGTAAGTATGAGATGTAAAAATATGCAAAATGGGAGTAGGATGGGCAAAAAGTAAATTCACATTGAATTTACTAATATAGAAGTGAACAGTTGATATGAATAGAATATAATACAGTATATTAGAATATCCGAATAGAATATATTATTGTGTATTATTATGTTAAATGTTTAGTACATCACTTAATATTATTATATTGAGTGACAAATTTGTATGTATGGCATGTAAAATATGCAAAATGGGAGGGAAAGGGGAAAAAAGTAGATTTCCATTAATTTAATGATATAGAAGTGAATAGTTGATATGAATAAAATAAAATATAATACGTTAAAATATCTAAATAGAATGTATTATGTTATATTATATTATTATATTGACATTTAGCACATCACTTAATATTGTTATATGAAGTGACAGATTCATAAATACGAAATATAAAATATGCAAAATGGAATGAGAGGGGTAAAAAAGTAAATCCGTGCAGATATAGAAGTGAATAATTGATATGATTGAAATATTATTACATTAGCATTTAGTTCACCACTTAATATTATTATATTGAGCAAAAAAAATGTAAATATGAGATTTAAATATGCAAAATGCAAGGGGAGGGGCAAAAAAGTAAATACGAGATATAAAATGTGCAAAATGGGAGGGGAGAGGCAAAAAAGTAAATTCGTGTTGAATTTAGTAATATAGAAGTGAATAGTTGATATGAATAGAAAATAGTATAATACATTGAAATATATGAATAAAATGTATTATATATTATTAAATTAATGTTTAGTGCATCACTTATTATTGTTATATTGAGCAAATTCATAAATATGAGATTTAAAATATGCAAAATAGGATGGGGAGGGGCAAAAAAGTAAATTCGCGTTGAATTTAATAATATAGAAGTGAATACTTTATATCAATAAAATATAATATAAAATATTAAAACATATGAATGGAATATATTATTATATATTAACGTTTACAACATCACTTTATATTATTATATCAAGTGCCAAATTTCTAAACATGAGATGTAAAATATGCAAAATGCAAAGGAGAGGAGCAAATTCGCAAATATAAGATGTAAAATATGAAAATGAGAGGAGGAGGGGCAAAAAAGAAAATTCGCGTTGAATTTAATGCTATAGAAGTGAATAGTCAATATGAATAAAATATAATATGATACGTTAAAATATTTGAATAGAATACATTAATATAATAAAGTTTAGTTCATCACTTAATATTATTATATTGTGTGGTAAATTCGTAAATATTAGATATAAATTATGCAAAATGGGAAGGGGATGGGCGAATTCATAAATATAAGATGTAAAATATGTAAAATGGGAGGGAAGAAGCAAAAAAGCAAAATCCCATTGAATGTAATAATACAGCGGTGATAGTTGCTATGAATGAAATATAACATAACCCATTAAAATATCTTAATGGAATACATTATTATAATAGTATTTAATACATTATTTAATATTATTATATCGAGTGGCAAATTTGTAAATAAGGGATGTAAAATATGCAAAAGTAGAGCAGGAGGTTCAAAAAAATACATTCTCGTTGAATTTAATAGAAGTGAATAGTTGACATGAATGAAATATAACATAATACTTTAAAATATATGCAGTGAATATATTATTATATATTATTATGTTAACATTTAGTACAACACTTCATATTATTATATCAAGTGGCAAATTTGTAAATATGATGCGTAAAATATGCAAAATGGGAGGGATGGGCAAATTTGTAAATACGTGATGTAAAATAAGCAAAATTGAAGGGGAGGGGCAATAAAAGAAAATTCGCATTGAATTTAATAATATCGAAGTAAACAGTTGATATGAATAAAATATAATATAATACATTAAAATATCTGAATAGAATATATTATTATATATTTTTTTGTACACGTTTAGTACATGACTTAATATTAATATATCGAGTTGCAATTTTGTAAATACGAGATACAAGATATGCAAAATGGGAAGGGGGAAAAAGAAAATTCGCGTCGAATTTAATAATAGACAAGCGAATAGTTGATATTAATGAAATACAATATACTATATTAAAATATATGAACATTATACATTATTATGTTAACGTTTAGTACATCACTTAATAATATTATATCGAGGGACAAATTAGTAAATATGAGATGTAAAATCTGCAAAATGCGAGGGGAAGGGGCAAAAAAATAAATTCGCATTGAATTTGATAATCTAGAAGTGAATAGTTGATATAAATGAAATATAATATAAAACATTAAAAAATCTGAATAAATATATTATTATATTAATGTTTAGTGCATCATTGGATATTTTTGTATCGAGTGTCAAATTAAAAAATATGAGATGTAAAATATGCAAAATGTGAGAGGAAGGGGTAAAAAAGTAATTCGTGTCAGTGATTAGTTTATTTGATTAAAATGTAATATAAGATATTAAAACATCTTAATAGAATATATTACATATATTATTATATTAATGTTAATTACTTCATTCTATATTATTATATCGAGTGGCAAATTCGTATTATGAGATGTAAAGATATGAAAAATGGAAAGTGAAAGAGGCAAATTCCTAAATATCAAATGTAAAACACGGAAAATGAATAGTAATAATATATTATTGTATATGTAGACACCAAATTTTGACACACCATTGATTTTTCAAACATTGGAGGTTTGTTTATATTTTTTTGGGTCAAATTCTAATTTTTCAATAAAAAGGGGAAGAAAATCAGTAATTTCGAGGGCAAAATAATAATTTTTAACTGTAAATATTTTTTATTAATTTTGGACTTTTAAATTCATACTTTGTACTTTCATGCGTATTTTTTAAATTTCTATGATTTTTTTTGGATTTAACTGGTATTTTTCTGTATTTCACCAACACAAGGGTAAAATGGTAATTTCGCCTCGTGAATACCATTTTTGCCCATTTTTTAGTACCAAATTTATTTTTCAAGTTTGTAAGCATGTTTTTAAATTTTTTTAATTTTTTCGGGGATGATCGCTATTTTTTCTGTAAATATCGCTTATAGGGGCAAAATTGTCATTTCACATTCCAAACTCATTTTTAACCAATTTTTGGGTCCCAAATTCATTTTTAAGTTTTTAAGCATGTTTTTAAGTTTTTCTAACTTTTTTTGGGGTGAATTTCTGTTAACAAATTTATTATTTACATTTTTCTTAATTTTTTTTATTTTTGTAAGAGAACATAGATTTTTATTTTATTTTATTTTTTGTAAGGGTACAGTTGTAATTTTAGTAGTCAAGGGCGTTTTGATCTTTTAGTCATTTCTTGCTTGGAAGATAAGTCATTTGTGCACTATAAATAGCCTAATTTTTTGGAGAAAGAGGAGAAAAAAAAAGCCTAGAGAGAATTTTTAGTTTTAGTTTTAGTTTTTAATTTTATCTAATACACCAAGAACACAAAAAACACACACTTTTTCCTACATTTTTCTTCAAGTTTTCACCAAGAACATCTACTATGTTTTTGTTCATATTCAAGCCTACACCTAGAACACACACTAGTGTATCTTTAAACCTACATCTAAAACACCTAAAACACACACTAGTGTATCTTCAAGCCTACACTTAGAACACCTAGAACACATACTAGTGTATCTTCAAACCTACACCTAAAACACCTAGAACACATACTAGTACATCTTTAACTACATACCTAGAACACCAAGAACACACACTCACATTCTCTCTCACATACTACACACACCATTTTTACTACTTTACACATTCACACATTCACATCCTCTCTCACACACTACGCACACTCACATTCTCTCTCATACACACTACTTACTCACTTTCTCTCTCACACACTGCACACACTTCCATACACTTCTTGTACTTTCTCTCTCACGCACTAGCTCATAATCTTACACACAATACACACACTCACACAAACCCACGACACACACATACACATACACACACATACACATAGACAGACACAGTAACCAACGCACATACACACATATCTGCACACATATTTCACTCAATTTCACACCTGAATCATAGAGTACACACTCAGCTACCATTACACACACTGTCACACACTTGAATGCACACACAAATACACACTCACGAACCATTTTCACACACAGTCATACACCTTATTGCACACACAATCACAAATCCATACACAGCCAGAACAAACACACACTTGCACACGCAATACACATACAATCAGATCGCACACTAAGACACACAATTTCACACATTACACACAGTCACCATACACAATCCACTCACGCATTCACACATCTAGATCACAAGTTCACAAATTTACAAATTCACACGCAGTCACACTATTTTCACAATTCTTCGCCCACCAATCCAAGATCATCAAAACATACATCAACACCAATCCACCAAACGCTTGAAACAACCTGTCCCTAGTCATTGTCAAAATCAATCCACAGAAAGCATCCCAAATTCCTCTAAAACAACAACTGTAACCCCAGTCAAATGACTAGAATCCAATTTATCACCCATTAACAGCCTCTCAGCAACCTCTGTCCACCACTGTCTCTGCCACATACCAAAACACTCATCAATTTCACAACCATTGTTGGCAACCTACAAGAGAAAATAGAACCATGCACAGCCAAATACAAACAATTCAATCTTCAATTACCACCCACACCACTCATCACCACCTGCTTCATCACCAGCAAACAAACCTGCAAAACAGAGAAACAAACACCCACAATATCTAGTTTATGGAGCCACCATCCCCAGTCACACGCAAAGTCACTGCCCCAAACTCTTCATCAACAACCGTCACCTCCACCATCTAACCCGCATCCTCCACAACATCACCACAGCATCTCCCCTGCACCACAACCTGCAGAAATAACACTAGCTACTAACAATCAAAACCACCACAGCTCCACCTTTCCCTGCCATTGCACGAAAACCTCAAGCACTCAAAACTACAACTCACAGCACCAACCCCGGCCAATTCTACCACCTGCAGCCAGCTCCACCACCACCATCACACGACTACGACCTACCCTCTCGGCTCTAAGACGGCACAATCACGACCCAACAGTAGACTTCTCCAAGTTGAGCCATCATCAATTAGCACCAAGCATTCATGTTACCGTTGAGTCCAGACCCACTGAAATCAATCTAAATCAACCACTGGCAGCAGCCTTTCACCATCGATTCATCACTAGTCCTGGCCACCCAAATCAGGTAAAAGTTTCTTACTTTATTTTAATTATGATGCATAGCCTATAATCACTAAAATTTCGGGAAGAACCTGACAATGAGATCGATTTAGTTTGAGATTGGAGAGATCTAGGGAACATGTGTGAAGCAATTGAGGATTTAAGGGCTCAATTTGGGAAACCAAATAAAAGGAAAGATAGAGAGGAATAGAGAGAATCGAAGAACAGAGAACTGAGAGAGAAACAGAGGAGAAAATTGGAGAAGAGAGACAAGAGAACCGAGAAGAGAATGAGAGAAATGAGGGAGAAAGCATGTCGTATGAAAAGAAAAAAAAAGAAGAGAAGGTAGAAGATGCGAGATAGAGAGACGATCAAGAGAAGAAGTCAGAAGCAGGAGAGTGAACCAGAGAAAAGAGCGAGAGAGAGAGAGAGAGAGATTCCAGTGAGAAGAAGCGCGAAGAAGAGAAGAAAGAGAAGAAATTAGAGAGACCAGAGAAGGGAAAAAAGGGAAACAGGAAGCAACTGAGAAATTGAGGGGAGGAAGAAAGAAAGAGAGAAAAGAGAAGCGTAGAGAGAAAGAAAAATGGAAAGAGACGGTAGCTAGAGAAAGAAGAAATGAGAGAATAGAGTAAAAGATGAGAGAATTCATAGAGAGAGAGTGTGTGAACCAAAGAGAACTGTAGAGAAATTTGAGGAGATATCTGTTTCTGGAAGAAGAAAATTGATTAAAGGGAATTTGTGATTTGATCAGTTGATCTGGTGAATTATTATACTAGAAAATGATTTAGGGATTTTCGGTTGAGGAAAACCGAGTGGGGAAAATAGTTTGGTTTTGTTTTGTCTTAGTTTTTAATTTGATTAAATAGTTTTGATTTGTTTTTTATGTAGTTTTATTTGGTTTATTTAGAAGTTAATTTGGTTAATATAAGTTAATTTCAGTTATGTATATTCTTTATTTATTTTTTATTTAGTTAGTTTGGACATTCCATGTTTTGGGTATTTTCATCATAAAGACAAGATTTATATTTTAGTCTTTGTTATTCTCAAGCATTATTGATTTGCCTCAAAGACTTTTGGTTTTATACAGTTAAGTCCCTAAGGTTTTGTAGATTGACCCTCCCAAATTTTTGTTTCTTTTTAACTAGGTCTCATAAATTAAAATCATGCATTCTTACTTGCTTGAATTAATATTTTTTGTACCCCTTACTTGTTAGAATTTATGTTTTGCCCCCCAATTTATTTGAATTTGTATTACTATCCCTTAGATGTGTTTGAATTTATAATTTTACCATTTAATTTTGTATAGTTCATAATCTAATCTCCTAAATTTGCTCGAATTTACATTTGACCCCCAATTTTAAGTATTTCATATTTCATACTTTAAATAGTGGTATCTTGACTTATTTGTTCATTTTGATAGCACTAAGCACCGGATATTCAAGAAGTATCCCTACTTTTCATTAATTTTCTTTATGTGCTCTAATGTGCCTTACGTGATTTTTATGATTTTTTATTCATATATTTCCTATTTTGCATGCTCTTTGTGTGTTTATTTCTTTTTTGCTATTTAATTTTAAATTTTATTATTTTGGCAAAAAGTGTAATATTTTTGTATTTAGCTAGTCAATGCAATAGTTAGATTACATTTATCGTATTTTTAGCAAAATTTTGTATTTAGATAGCAAGTGTAATAGATAGGCCATTTTAGTTTTTTCCCCTTTTAATTGTAGCTAAATTTTCCGGTGTAATAGTTAGGGCTTGTGTGCTTTTGCGTGCTTATGTGCTTATAAGTTTTATCGATTTGCTTAGAATTTTGCATCTAGAATATTATGTTTACGTGTTATGTACTCCTATACATCTTTATATTTTTACTCGCTTTCAATTCATGCTTCATTGCTTTAATTCACGTTTTATCAGTTTTATTGTTCCTTCACCACACTAGTCCAACACTAGTTGTACCTTTATCGTTTCCTGCTAGTCCAACGCTAGTAGGAATTCCTAGAAAAGGCTAGTTCAACGCTAAACCCTTAAAACATTTTAGTGCTAGGTGCTCTTATACATGTCATATCATTTCAAACACAAATTTTTTAAGAAAATTTCATTTTTTGCATGATTTGTATATATTTTATTATCTATTATCTATTTTTGACAAAAATTCAGTGCATGACATTCAGGTTGCATTTTCACTTAGAATTTAGGTCATTTTGTGCGATCCGACTAGAAATAGTCGTCTACTCACGTGGGAAGCGTTGGCGTACATGCCGTTTCCCCCTCCGTGAGTAGGAATATTCAGTCACGAGTTATTAGTCCCCCGTACCCGTCATGTTCTTTGATTACTTATTATCTATATTACTATTTTTTCTTTTCTTCTTGCATTTTATTTTTGCATCTACACTCGTGACTCCCTTGAGGTGTCGACTCGGATTTTGCAATTAATGCAATAATCCCAACCAAGTCTCGACGAAACATTTCGACCCTTTCGATACTCACATTTAGATTTAGGATTTACATTCATATAGATGCATCCAAAGGCGATAGAACTTAGGGTTAATTTAGAAAAATTTGATTAAACCTCGCAACTAGCCTTGGCTAGGTAGAAAGAGTGTCTCAGGCATGAGCATTTGCATTCCTTTTCTTCAAATGTGACTCCTGGACCTTTTTCTCTCGTTTTTCGTAGACCGGAGTAGAAAAAGGGTTTTAAATATGTTTTTCTAAAATTTTTATTTTTGTTTTGTTAAACGATTTTTTGGGTGACTTGGTACCTATACCTTAGAGGTTTAGGGTTTGGGGTTTGGGGTTTGGGGTTTAGGGTTTGGGGTTTTAGGGTTTAGGGTTTAGGGTTTAGGGTTTAGGGTTTTAGGGTTCTGGGTTTTGGGTTTTGGGTTTAGGGAATTATATGGCGAGGTTAATGAAATCCATAATAATCGTGATTGGAAAATTTGAATCAAAACGACTCTTAAGACTTTATAATTAAGAGGAATTCTATTTAAAGCTTTGGCTATATATATATTTAATGTTTCACAATATAAGGTTACCAATATGTTTTAAATGAAATACAAACTTACGGTTTTGTAATTAAGAGCTATTAGTTATTTTTCTAATAAAAATAAAAAGAGAAGCATGTGTACGCACACATACGCACATATATAGAGAGAGAATCCAATAACAAGTAGCTATCTCAGTTCGTTTATGAGTGTATAATTGATTAAAGTAAACCACGTGCACACGATTTGTAACTTGACAGCAATTGTTATTCTAAACCCATATGTGCGCACGTGTGTGTGTATGTACGGGTATATCTATGTATATACGTATATATACATATTTATGTATATGTGTATGTATGTATGTATACATGTATATACGTGTGTATACGTGTGTATGTATGTACGTATGTATACGCAGATACACACATTTACATGCACACATTTTTGAAAATGAATTAAAAAAGGTTTGACCTAGGGGGGAACAATTATCCGCTCAAATAATTGCAACCCGTCGTCCAGATCAAGAATCGCAAAATGTAACCTTCAACAGTCAGAATAACATGACAAAATTTTTTTGTTTGTTTTTCAAGTTTCACAGAAGAGTTGTTAATTTACGGGCTTGAGTTTTTATCAGCGGTACTACATTAAAGATTGTCTTAACTAATTTCGGTAGGGGTCTGTGAAAAGAAACCACATCAGCATGTGATTTTTATCAAATTCATTCTAAATTTATCATAATGAATACTGTTTCGCACAAATTCTGATACCCATATTTCTTTCTCTTTCTTATTCATTGACGTTCTGGGTTGGATGTCGAGTCTGACGGTGGCGGTTCTTCGGTGGGTAGGAGGGCTCGATGGCCGTTGTGGAATTGGGTCAATAAAAAGACCAAGAAATTGCGTTAAGCTTGTGGGAAAAAAGGAAATTGGAGCTCAGAAATGAGAGCACGAGATGAGAGAATGGGGGAAAAGTGCAAATCAAGCCAAGCCTAGTCGATTACTTAACGACATTTGGTGATTGGACCCCCACTATTGCCATGTAGCAGCATACGTGGATGCGATTGAGGATTTGAAGTGCTGTGCCGTTTGAGTATTTTCATCAGCGTGTCATGGGTGAAAAGGCCATTTTTGGGCCCTTGATCGGGAAAGGCTTTATCATCCGTAGGCTGGGTGATAATTGGTCTATGAGGACAGCCGAGTGCATTGGCGTGTATTTGTTGGAAATAAAAAGATACTTCATCGTTTTGATCCCTCTGACATGATGTACGCCTGAAAACTTTTGATACTGTGACCAGATAGAAAACACAAAGGAGCGTTTGGTTTAAATTTCTCGATCACTATTGTTATAAGTATCATTAATTTTACTATGAGTATGGATTTAGATTATTCCCTTTAACATGTTTAGCTTACTAATGGAATATGTATCATTATAAAAATACTTGTTTGGTTTTCTAGAAAACTGAAGTAGATTTTAAAATTTTAAATCTTTTATTTATGATGGACATATTTTTATATTTCTTATTTTGTATATTTTTAAAGAAAATTTCTAAAAAATTCTTGAATTTTAAATATAGCCATGCTTTTATTTGAGTTTTTTGCAAATAATAACCTTAAGAAAAAAGTCAATTTTATTGTATTAACAGAAAATATTATATATCTTTGATCTTCAATCCAAATTTTTATTCAAAAAAAATTGAATGTAAAAAAAGATTTATTAAAAACAATTTTTGTAAAAAAATTTTAAAATACTAATAAAAATTATTTAAAATCAAAAAACAAAGCAGAGAGAGAGGAATAGTATATATAGGGGGTGGGTAACTCCAAAAATATATAGTTTTTTAGTGGGTGTGTTTTTGCTCTTAATCATAAGAGTTAACGAGTTTGATAGAATAGTATTTTGAGGGGAACCATTAACACCCTAATTAATCACTATCATTCCAATTAAATGATAGTGATAGTTGTTTAACAAACACCAACAATGGGTATCGTTACTTATGATACCCATTCCCCTCCATGATTCCCTTAACCAAACACCCCCTAATTTAATGTTTTGCTTACAATTCCCCTATTTTCTGCAAAACTTTTTAATTTATGACTAAATCATAAATAATCTCATACATTGTTAAGCTAGTCCACGCTTAATAACTAGATAATAAATAATCTTGTAATTCCTTAATTTATTTCTGATAAAAATTCTTCAATAAACTCTTTAAGTCAATGCTAGTGTACTGGGCACGCTCTTGAAGTATACGCTTATGTTAGTTATACATTAGTTATTGAATTCGTTTGAAAAAAATTATGGTATTAAATTGAAGGTTATAGGAGAGAGTAAAGAGGATGTATATGGTTAAATTAACCATCAATTTGGTATTGCATAAAGTGATAAACAATGTAGTTAAATTCCTTATTAAATTTTTTTTCAATACGTTAATTATAACTAATTTAGGAATATAAGTATTCTGTAACATGTTAATATCGACGCCCATTAAAACAAATTGCAGATAACATATGCAAATGTGTTATTTGTCTTTCTATGGGTGTACAATCTAGTAATGTTTATCCAGCATGTTCACCAAACTTTCTAACATCTTACGTAACTATGTTCAGATTCATTTTCTCATTGAAAAGATCAATTGACTTGCGTAAATTTAGATGAGTGACCAAAGTGACCCGCCAAAAGCTATAAATTAAATTTGATAGAATTATAAAATTTGACTAATGATGTATGAATATCTACACAGCTAACTTTGAAGTACGATATTTAAATTTAAAACCCAATCATTCATAGACAAATCGAAAAAACAATACCCATAACCCAAAATCATAAGCACTAACACATAAGCCAAAACCCTAAGCACTAAAACTTAAATCGGAAACCCTAAGCACTAACATTTAAATTCAAAACCCTAACGGTTTAAAGGTAAATTGGAAAATAATTCCGAAAACCAATACCTAAGCACTAACACATAAGCCAAGAAGCCTAAGCACTAACATTTAAATCCAAAACCCTACTCATTTAAAGATAAATTGAAAAAACAACACCAAATATGCAAAACCCTAAGCACTACCACATAATCCAAAAAGTTCTTGATATTGCTAGAGCACCAAATTTATTGCCAGAGCAAATTCTGATTAAATGACAGAATTGCACCTCTAGTAATTTTGATCATCGCATTAATTTGATTGGTGGGCCCCACCGTTATTTCCTTTGTCTCCTACCTCGCTTCCTCTCCTCTCCTCTCTTCTCTCTCTACTTGTGCTCGTTCTTCACTTTGTCCTTTCACTTTCTCCCAACCATTTTCTTTGCCCGGGAAGAGTAATTGGCTAGCTGTTTGGCTAGTTCTTGCTGCCCTCCTTCTCTCCCATCTATGCCGTTGCTTTTCTTTATTTACCCTTTTTGATTTTTTTTTTCTTTCAAGCAAGATGTTTTATTTTTGCCATTAAACCTAAAATTTGATTTTAATAGAAAATTTGATTATTTTTCAATTTCCAACATTTTCATACAAGAATTTATACATGTTGGTTTTTTTTTAATTTTTCAACTTATACGTTTAGATTAAAGTTTTTCTTGTAATCAATGTTTTATGAAATTGTGATAATTATTTGGTTGGAGTTAAAAAAATTTATTTGGGCTTCTTCTGGGTTTAAATTTTCGTTTTTGTGTAGTGCTTTTGGATTAAAAAAATTAAATTTCCTATCCTATTCAGTAAAGAATTTCCTTGTTCGGCAAATTTTGAATTACTGTTTTTCTTTAGCTTGTAAGCTCTGTAATGGAGTATTGTGCTATTTATCTATTTGCCTATGACTGGGTACTATGATGGGTTTTTGTAATGATGCATACCATGATTAGGATAGTAGCAGATGGAGTTTTTTGTCCAAAAGTCAATTTGTTCTTCCTTTCTTTGCATCTCATTCATCAAGTTTTGAATTTGAACAATATTTTTACATACACTGCTACAGTAGTTCGGAGGGAAGGGGAAAGGTTAAACAACACTGGAGATAAAGAACAAAGACTAGGGCGAGGATTGGAGAGGGGGAAGGGTTGAATGGAAAAGGAAATTGGTAGGATTAGTTTATAATTAATTTAAACTTAGTAAATTTCAAGTGGAGGGCAATTCAGCCATTTAGAAGAAATTTGCTCTGGCATGATAATTAATGCTCTGGCAATAACCCTAGCCAATTCGAAAACCCAAAGCAATAAAACTTAAATCCAAAACCCTATTCATTTAAGGATAAATAAAAAAAACACATGGTAAGACAAATCACTATATCAGTTAGTTATTTTTAAATTTACCAACCACGTTTTAGACCAAATACCCTTCAAGATTATTAAGACCAAATCCAACTCACTTTATCAAACTTCACTAGATTAGGTCTTCATAATACAATCCTAATTATTTCTAAGTGTAATGAAATTCGTTGATAAAATTATACAATTTGGTTGAACTTAGTAAATTTTACTACGATGTTCATGATTATGAAGCACTAACTCTTTCTACAAAAGTATTAAGGTAACAATAAGTTCAATTGAAATTTAAGATTTCATATTAATGTTATAAGATTGTGCAATCAAGTAGCTTTTAAACATGTATCAAAATTAAATGAAATTAGTAAGTTTTACCACTATATTCCTTGTCCTTGATAACACTTGGTATTGGAGCTAATGATTGTGCAATCAAATACTATAATATAATTAAATTTAATTTTTTAAAACAATACATGTTGTATTATTAACTACTAATCCAACGGTAATTTTAATTTGAAATATGGTAAACTTTCATAACCAACTAAATTCGAAAAAAAATTGTAAGTGGTACTTGTTGATAAAACCAATCTATCTATAGACGTTGAATGAATAGTATCTAACGAATTATTAAGCAATGACAAAATAACGGTGACTTGTTGTAATTGGCAAAAGGGAAAAAACATGTCGAGGAAAAGAAGAATGAAACTAAATAGCATGATGGACCCAATTATAAATAGCTTTGGTCACCGTCAAAATTGAAGCTCACCGTGAACATGGGCCGCCGGATTTGAACTTGAGTGCCGTCAATTTAGGCCAAATTTTTGGAGGGAACAAACTTGGGTGAAATAATTTTTAATTATTAAAATAAAAAAATTAAAAGCAATAGTACAAGTCAATTTCACTCTCATAATATAACCATAAATTTTAAATAATATAGTTGCATATGTAAATATTATTCAATGAATAAAAAAATTTAAAGTGTTCTTTAATGTTGTCCCGTCTATATATTTCAATATAGATTACCTTTCTGTACAAGTACAGGCACATTTATTATACATGTATAAATGTATGTATACGTACATATCTACACACAAGTGCACATATACGCACATATCTACACACAAGTGCACATATACGCACATATATGTATATATACATATGTATACGTACATCTACGTATACATACGTTTGTATGGATATGTGTGTATATGTATATATATATAAGTATGTATACCATATAGATATGTATACTATATAGATGCGTATATACATATTTATATAATATACATATGTACACATATGTATGTATCTATACACATGTCTATGTACACATAAAAACGTACACGTGCATATATTTATGCACATATATAGACACACATGTACACGCATGCACATAAAGGGAAGCACCACTTATTCAGTGTTATTTTCATTTTTATCGTTATTTTTCAAAAACTTTAAAAAATATTTAGATACATTGGTAATTGCCCATAATTATAAATAACAAATAATAATTACTTATTAGCAAATTTTAATTTCATAAAATTCTCTATGTTCATTTTCAAAATGTAGAGTTCATTTTTATGAAAATTAATTTTTACACATGATCTTAATTTTTGTTTTTTACACTCTTTCTATTTCTGCTCTCTCTATTACTTATTAGGGTTTTGTTTTCTACTCTCTCTCTCTCTCTATTTCTGCTCTCTCCCTCCTCTTTTTCTCTGATTCCATTCTCTTTCTTTATTGCTTTCCCACTCTCTTTCTCTAATCCTCTGATCTCTCACATTGTTCGTTCTTTTTTCCGTTTCTCCTGGATCTGCTTCTTTCCTCTATCCGGTCTTTTCTTTCATTTTCCCTCTTCTTCCCCTGCTCTCGCCGGCATTTCTCTTCTCTAACCTCTTTCTCTCTCTTCTCCTCTAAATCTTTAATTCTCTTTTGGCCTTTTCTCTTATTCATAACAACAAATCTACTTCGTCCGGCGGAAGTTTCACAAAAATCAATTCCCCCCCCCCCCAATAAAGAATCAGACACATCAGATTTTGTCCATGGGGATTGACAAAGGATTCAAGAACTTCACTTGGTTGGGAGGTGCAAAGGCGGGAGTGTGGGTGGATTCCAGTTGGTGCTTTGCGGTGAGGAATTGGGATTTGGGAGAAAATGTTAGTCATAGGCGATGGTTTGGGGATGTAGGTTGTGGTTTTTTGTGTGGGTTTGTAGGTGATTTGGTGGTGATTGGGGAATTGGGAGCGGTGAGTTTGGTGCTTCTGACCGGCAATTAATGGTTGTTCTAGTTTGGTTTGCGATTTTGCATGTCTTGCAGGTGGGTGGTGTATGGTGGAAAGGAGGCAGGGGAGGGTGGTAATTTGATGATGAGCGGTTGAAAGGGTGGGTGAAATTGGTTGTGGGCAAAGACGAAGGTGGATTTGAGGGCTGGTTTACGTTGGGGGTATGTCACTGTAAGGATGATGGTTCCAGGTGAAGGTTGGCGTGTTGGCTTTGTTTCGGTAGGAACAGGGGAGTCGATGGTGATGTTATGGTGAGGACTTAAAATTGGCTGTTGTTGAGGCTACAGTTGTGCGGTGGAACAGATTGGGGTCTTTGGTTTTTGGTTGTTCTGGGGCTGATAATGACCAATTTGGATGTATTGGTGATTGGACGTGTCACTGACTGTGAGTGGCTTTGTGAGGGAGTCGAGGTGTCTTGTATTTGTGGTTGTATTTTGGGAATGGAATTGGGTGGCCGTTGATGGTTTTGGGTGATTGGTGGTCAGGCTACTATTTGGGATGGTGGATTGGTGACAAAGAATAGGGCTGACTAGGTGACTCTGGTGGGAGAGATTGGTTCAATTGGTGGTGATGGACTGGGTCGGTTGTGATTTACACTGGCAGTTTGCTGGGAATGGCGGTTTTGAGTTGTTTGTTCCAGAAGTTTTTGGTTGTTCTACTGGCTATGGTGGTTCCAGGTAGAAGGGAGAGAGAGAGAGACGGTGATGGAGAACAAGACGGAAGAAGAAAGATTCAACCTAGGAAAGGAAAACAAAACCCTAAGCACGGAAACTGAAACTAAACACCCTAAGAGATTAAAGTGAAATCCAAAACGCAATACTCTACATCAAAAACCCTAAGCACAAACACATGAACCCAAAACCCTAAGCACTAACACCTAAATCCTAAAGCCTAAACCCTAATCACAAACAATTAAATCCAAAAACCTAAGTACAAACACCTAAACTAAAAAGCCTAAGAATTAACGTTAAATCCAGAACACAATAGTCTATATCCAAAGCACTAAACACTAACACACGAACAAAAAACCCTAAGCACGAACACATAAACCCTAAATCCTAACTATTAAACCCTAAACCCTAAATCACAATACTCTATGTCTAAAACCCTAAGTACTAAGACTTGAACCAAAAATCCTAAGCACTAAGCCATAAGCTGAAAACCCTAAAAACAAACAATTTTATGGAAAGACCCTAAGCACTAAAATTTAAACTAAAAACCGGGAGAGTTTAAAGTTAAATCCAAAATACAATACTCTACATCCAAAACCCTAAGCACAAACCCATGAACCCAAAAAAATTAAGCACTAACACCTAAATCCTAAAGCCTAAACCCTAATCACAAACAATTAAATCCAAAAACCCTAAGTACAAACACCTAAACCAAAAAGCCTAAGAATTTAATGTTAAATCCAAAACACAATAATGTATATCCAAAACACTAAACAATAACACACGAACCAAAAACCCTAAGCACAAACACATAAACCCAAAACCCTAACCACAAACAATTAGATCCAAAAACCTAACTATTAAACCCTAATCCCTAAAGCACACTACTGTATGTCTAAAACCTTAAGTACTAAGTCTTGAACCAAAAACCCTAAGCACTAAGACATAGGCTCAAAACCCTAATAACAAACAATTATATTGAAAAACCCTAAACATTAAAACTTAAACTAAAAACCTAGGGAGTTTAAAGTTAAATCCAAAACACAATACTCTACATCCAAAACCCTAAGCACAAACAGGTGAACCCAAAACCCTAACTACAAACAATTAGATCCAAAAATCCTAAGCACTAAAACTTAAACTATAAACCCTAGGAGTTTAAAGTTAAATCCAAAACACAATACTCTACATCCAAAACCCTAAGCACAAACAGGTGAACCCAAAACCCTAACTACAAACAATTAGATCCAAAAATCCTAAGCACTAAAACTTAAACTAAAAACCCTAGGAGTTTAAAGTTAAATCCAAAACACAATACTCTACATCCAAAACCCTAAGCACAAATGCGTGAATGCAAAAACCCTAAGCACGAACACATAAGCCCAAAACCCTAACCAGAAACAATTAGATCTAAAAACCTAACTATTAAACCTTAAACCCTAAATCACAATACTCTATGTCTAAAAGCCTAAGTACTAAAACTTGAACCAAAAACCCTAAGCACTAAGACATAGGCTCAAAACCCTAATAACAAACAATTATATCGAAAAACCCTAAGCACTAAAACTTAAACTAAAAACTCGAGGAGTTTAAAGTTAAATCCAAAACACAATACTCTACATCCAAAACCCTAAGCATGAACACATAAGTCCAAAACCCTAACCACAAACAATTAGATCTAAAAACCTAACTATTAAACCCTAAACCCTAAATCACAATACTCTATGTCTAAAGCCCTAAGTACTAAGACATGAACCAAAAACCCTAAGGGCTAAGACATAGGCTCAAAACCCTAATAACAAACAATTATATCGAAAAACCCTAAGCACTAAAACTTAAACTAAAAACCTTGGGAGTTTAAAGTTAAATAAAAAACACAATACTCTACATCCAAAACCCTAAGCACAAACACATGAACCCAAAAACCCTAAGCATTAAAACTAAAACTAAAAACCCTAAGAGATAAAAGTTAAATCCAAAACGTAATACTCTACATACAAAACCCTAAACAAAAACACATGAACCCAAAACCCTAAGCATTAACACATAAACACAAAACCCTAATCACAAATAATTAAATCCAAAAGCCCTAAGCACTAAAACTGAAGCTAAAAACCCTAAGAGATAAATGTTAAATCCAATGCATAATAGTGTATATCCAAAAGAGTAAACGCTAACACACGAAACAAAAACCCAAAGCACAAACACATAAACCCAAAACCCTAACCACAAATAATTAAATCAAAAAACCTAACTATAAAATGCTAAATCATAGTACTCTATGTCTAAAACCCTAAGTACTAAGACATGAACCGAAAACTGTAAGCACTGACACACAGACTCAAAACCCTAATAACAAACAATTACACTGAAAAACCCTAAGCACTAAAACTTAAACTAAAAACCTTGGGAGTTTCAAGTTAAATCCAAAACGCAATACTCTACATCCAAAACCCTAAACAAAAACACATGAATCCAAAACCCTAAGCACAAACACATGAAACAAAAATCCTAAGCACTAAAACTGAAACTAAAAACCCTAAGAGATTAATGTTAAATCCAAAGCACAATAGTCTATATCCAAAACCCTCAGCACTAACACATAAATGCAAAACCCTAATCACAAAGAGTTAAATCCAAATACCTTTAGCACTAACAAAGGAACCCAAAATCGTAATCACAAACAATTAAATCTAAAAGCCTTAAGCACTAGAAATAGAACATAATCCAAAAACCTCAATATTTTAAGTTAGAGTAAAAACTAGATACCTAAAATCCTAAGCACTTGTGTAAATAAAAAATTTCAAGCTTAAAAAGTTAAACCCAAAACCTTATACATTAAAACCCAAAACTCTAGATGTTAAATCCTAGGTTGTAACAACTAGAAGGCAAATCATAATATGCAAAATGCCAAAGCAATTAAAGTGAAATTTGAAAGTGAATACACAAGACCTTAAAGACAAATACCTAAATCCAAAATGTAAATTCAAAATTTTTAAGCACTAACATTTAAAGTAACAAGTGCACTTAAAAATGTTTCTACAATTGAAATTGAATTTGAAATTTAATAACGGATAAGTATTTGTTTTGGAATTAATGAATGTACGGTAAAGTTTTAAAAAGTTGTTAATAGTAATACAATTTTGTAGAAGGTAAATTGTAAGATAATATAGGTCAAATGGAAAAAAATGGAAATTTTATTAATGAAGTGCCTAAGTTCAAGTACGGAAAAGTTTAGGGGCCAAAGTGCAAATACGAAAAATTTTAGGGGCGAAAGTGCAAATATGGAAAATTTGGGGGCAAAAGTGCAAATATAAAAAAATTTGGGGGCCAAAGTATAAATATGGAAAAATTTGGGGGCCAAATTGTAAATATAGAAAAGTTAAAGGGCTGAAAAGTAAATATCAAAAAGTTGAGGGGCTGAAATGTAAATAGGAAAAGTTTGTCCGTACAGTTGAAATATAATAATATATAAAGTGAATAGTTTATGAGAATATAATATGGTATAATATATTATAATATTCTATTAGAATGTATTATTATATATTAAAATATTGTGGTGTAGTAGATGATGATGCATTATTCTATTGTAATATTATATATTATTAATTTTTTTTGAAGTGCATGATTGTGTATTATTATTATTATTATATTGGAGGGTGAAATTTTAAATATGGAAATCTAATTTTGTTGATAATTAAGCATTACACATGAAACATAGTATCATATATTAAATATATTAGAGAATATTTCGTTAGAATATTCTGTTGGACAGAATATTCCATTCTGATGTTCTTGATTGAATATTCTGTCCGTGAAGGAATATTCTGTTTTATAACTGTCAGTAGAATATTCCATTAGAATATTCTGTCAAGAGAATATTCTGTTAGGGTTTATTTCTTCAAGGGAATATTCCGTTTAGGGTTTAGGGTTTAAAGTTTATTGCACAAACAAATAGAACATTTGAAATATCTATTATACACGACGTAAAAGTAGTATGGTAGGTATAAGTTGAGAAATTGCCATATCATCTGTATTACGTCTCTAATGTATATGTTATTATTAGTGGTACAATACACCTTAGGTGTTTGCACTTAAAAACTTTGAAAAAGAAAAGATGAAAGTAATAGAAGGATGAAAATTACACTAAGCTATTGTCTGAAAATACTAGTGGTATGACATGTCAAAATAGAGTGGTCCACAGAAAGTATAATTATCAACGAGATGCAGATAGATATTGCAGTAAAAATATTGTATCGCTGATCCAAGATGGATAATTAAGACTTACTAAGCCACAGCATTGAACAGAATGATTAAATTTATCTAAATTTAAAACAAATAAAGCAGATGCAGGCACAGTGATCTTCCAAAGCGAATAGTAGTAAATCACATTTTTTTAACATACCTATAATATTACTTAAATTTTTCTTTTTTTTAAATTTTTATCGACACCTGTACATGCAACTCCCTTATATATATATATATATATATATATATATATATATATATATCTCTATTTTGCTTACGCGTCTAAAAGTAGTGGTAACTAAACTTTAGAATTTTGAAAAACAAACGTCACAGAGACCGCGCCATGTGAGAAGAGAAAGTCAATGTTTTTAAAACCGGACCGGACCGGCCGGTTCGACCGGTTGAACCGCGAACCGGCCATGTGTCCGGTCCGGTTCCATACAATTTACTGTAGAATTTGAAAACCGTGACAAACCGGATTGAACCGGCGAACCGGTATTGAACCGGTGAACCTGCGAGCCGCCGGTTTTTGACTTTGACCTTGACTTTAGCCTTTTTTTCCCAAAAAAGTTACTGTAGCGCGGGTGGGAGGTCTCGAACTTGAGACCTCCCACCAAACCTTCCAAGAGTGAAACCATCAAGCCACCATCCAAGTTGTTGTTCTAAATGTTACAAATATTTTATTTATTCTTTCTTTAGTTTTTCTTTAATCATTTTAATAAATTAATTGATTATTACATTTTTAGTTTCTTTATTTCCTTTTGATAAAATTAACTCATTCTTACTTTTTTAATTTCTTTATTTTCATTAATCACATTTATTGAATTTAATTGATTCTTACTTTTTTTGGTTTCTTTTTTTTTAAATCATGTTTAATGAAATTAATTAATTCTTACCCTTTTATCTTGGCATGCCAAATTCATTATGTTAAAGAAATCTTAGATTTACTTTAAACAAAAACTCTCCCATTAAGATTAGTCTTTTATCTAAATTATTTAATTATTCATTTATATGCCCAAAACATTCTCCTAATTAAAAGTTTAAATTGGTATTTTTGTAAGGTATTTGTGTAAATTTTTTAATTATGGCTAATCATTATTCAATAATAAGCACCTATGACATTTTGAAAGTAAGTGGATCGAAAGTTATTTTCTTTATTAAAAAATTAAAAATCAGTTCAGATTATTAAAATCATATTTTTCTATGCAATATATTGATTCCAATTATTATAGCATCACATATCTACCTTTTCTTGACATACTAAAAGAAAATGTGTAAATTAAACATAAGTGATTAAATTAAGAACTAATAAGCAAATAGATTTACTTGTTAGTTTTATTTTTAAGACTATTATACAAAGTCAAATTGACTCACTCAATAGTCCAATACGTCAAAAATAAAATTTCTTTTGGAGAGAATACGTCTAAAGTAAAGCCTAAGAACCAATTTTAAATAAAGTTTAAGCTCTTTTAAGAAATTCTTGATTCGTACAAAATTGTTAGAAATTACCTCTCGTTAGATGTTAACAAAAAATGTAAAAAACTAAAAAATTTAAAAACTAAATAGATCTAAACTAATAGTAAGATAATCAAATTGAAATTTGAAAATCATTTGATATGTGAACCTACCTTAAAAAATAGGGCAAAAGAAATTTTTTTATTTAAAAAAAATTACATTTACTCGAAGCCGCCCTATATACAAAGTTAATTGTATTATTTGGTACTAAAAATAAATTTGAATTTTATATTGAAAAATAAGTCTTGACAGGTATTAAAAAAGTAGAGAATGTGAAAGCAAGCAACAAATATGATTTAAAAATTTAGAATATTCAAAATTGTAATTTAAAATATTTTAAAAATATAAGAACATACTTTAATGGTAAATTTTATAGTTATTATATATTTTATACTTGTAATGCTATTTTCTTTGTTAATTTAATTGTTATAGACGTAGAATATTTCATAAATTTTTTACCAAATATAATAAATTCATTAACTTGTGAATTTGAATATAATAAATTTATTAATTTGTATAGTTGAATATAATAATTTATTAATTTGTATAGTTGAATATATTTAAACAATTAATGGGTTGACTAGTTCAACAAGGTGATATATATCTAGTATTTATTTTATATTATACATTAAATTAAATTAAAAAAGAAAAAAATCATTGAACCCCGGTCGGACCGGTCCGACCTTGAACCCCTCCCCCTCCGGTTCATTAACCGGTCCGGTTTTTAAAACATTGGAGAAAGTCCATTTAGTGAGTCAAAAAAGCGGGGCCCGCATGACTAGCACATGTTAGTGGGTGCTCGCAAATTCATACAGCGTTAGCATTAGTCTGATCAGTTTCTGTTTTTTTTATAGGCTAGCTTCGTTTTGTCCGCTACTGAATCACCACCCTGTGGACCCCACCCAAAATAAGTATTCACATTCCCTCTATGCTCTTCAGCCTCACTTAGTCAAAAGTCCATATAACTTAAACTTCCTCAAACGTAGAGTCAATTCAAGTCAACCCCCTTTGAGATTCGGGTCTAAACATTTAAATTATTTAAATTAGGTTACAACTAAGTGTCATGATTTATTTTCTGAGATTTGATTTAAAAACAATATTTTAAATATATACAATTTATGGTGCATGATATAAATTCTTATCCTCCCATATAAATCATCTATAAATATTGCTAGAATTGGGAAACACTAGATGCGTGTGTTTTTTATTAAAAAAATAAATATAAGTTTATTACATAATGAAACATAATAAGGTATTTTTTTGGTTAGTTGTTAATTTATGAGTAATTATGGCTCATGAGTTACAAGAAATCGTCAAACTAATTGGTGGTCTCTTTTTAAAGACAATGGATACTTATATTATTTAAAACTAAAATGACATGGGTACTTTTATTAGTAGTCAATGAAAAGGAAAAAAAAGTTAATTACTACTTCCCTTGAGGTTTGACTAAATTTGCAATTAGCCCCTCAAGCTTGGCCGATTACAAGTTAACCGCACAATTGCACATATTTATAGATAGCACACCGTCACCATTAATTCCATAAGGTTGGCTGCTTAGGTTTTCATGAAGTAGGTATACTTAGCTAGACATAGCCGGCCACAATAGTTTGTGTTTGCCCGCATCCCTTAAAGGACTCTGAACAACCTTCCATAAATATCTTGAGGAAGTTTCTGCCAACTAGAGAGTGCTAGTGGCCAGACCCCTAGCACCCTTCTCTTTACCATCAAGACTCCCAAGTTCGATCTAATCTCATCGTCTCTTCTATCTCCAATCCCTCTTCTCTCTCCTCTCTTCCCTATCAAAAACACAAAATCACAAACAAAAGCAAAGCCTTGCCCACAAAATCAGATCTGGTTAGCGGTGTGAAAAGAGGGGTAGTGGTCTGTCTCCTCCCTACCAAAGACAAAATCACAAAACAAAAGCTTACCCAAAACCTAATATTATCCGAACTGCATGGCATCAATCAAAGAGACGCTATCTTTGGAGGTTTTATCCTTAGTTTGTTGAGGAACGGAGGACCAGAGCTTGTCGTGTTGGCAATGGGACAATGGAATTTGTTACGTAGCATGTGGAAATAACTTATCGCAACTTTTCCAGAATACCCCGGGTGGTACTTGTCGAAGAGGATCTAGTAGTGATACATGCCTCCGGCGTTACCTCGTCCTCCAAGATGTTTCCGAATCTTCCCAATGGCCTGCGCTGACGTGGACCCTCTTCTTTCAGTTCTTCTTGAACTTGCTTGTTAAATGGTCTAAGTGATTCTATAAAGTATAAATGGGTGCGTTAAGAAAAAAAGTATAAATGGTAATTAATGCTGCAACTCCACATTTATTAATGGTCCCAATTTTTTACTTTTTTTTTTTTCAATTACGAGTAAACACTGGTTCAATTTGGATATACATTATTTGAAGAATTATTCAGAATAATTATTTAGAAGCTTTTGTTGTTCTTTTTGAAAAATTAAAAAAGTGTTTGAACTATAAAAAGAATTTTTTTCTAAAAGTTAAAAAGTGTTTGAATTGTGAAAAAAATTTTGATTTGTTTAAAACCTCTGTAACAATCTTAATGATTTTTTATACAATTATTTACAAAAATAAATAAATTCATCTTAAAACTTATTTAAAAAATTAAAAAAATGACAAATTGAGATATATCATAGGTGAATTTTTTGAAACAAGTACTGATCAATTTCTTTTTTTTTTTTACTCATCCATCACCGCCGAAAATTGACCCCAACCTTAAATCTCTAAATCTAAAGTGCCATCGCGGTACTTCAATAACTTTTGCTTTTCATGTGACCTGACAAGCACGTGACTTTTGCTATGAATCTTTTTAAGTTGTTGGTTACCCTGATTTTTTCATAATGTCTTAAAATTTATTTACGATTGGTTGTGGTTGCTAAACCTCCTATTACAATTTTTTTTTTTTTGCCCATTCCATATGCTAGAAAGTACTCCGTGAGACTACTACCTCAATCGTCAAACCACTGTACCATACTAAATACTCGTCCTAGTATTTATAGACCTAGTTGTATCATCCAATTTCTGTTCAGGGTCGATCGCCCTGAACAGAAAGTGGCAACCAACTATTAGAAATTCCCCCACCAACGCGACTTTTCCTCTATTCATCACATTCCCGTTTGAAGGTTCATTTCTCGGTCCTGAAATTGTTAAAATATTTGATTTTGGGGGGAGGCCTTGAACTCCATGCCAAATACGAAAATTCGACTGCTATCCTCGCGTAATGATTCAGTCTGTCAACCGCCTTCCTTTTTGTCGGGTGGTTTGTCAATTCTACTTTCTCCTTGGTGGGATACCAGTGAAGTACTTCCTAGAGTCTTGGAGGCTTGTAGTATTAACTACCTACTAGCTAGATATAGTAAGATGTTTTTGGCTGATCTTTTAACTATTCCATAACCTCGCTGATTGCATTTGTTTTTTGAATAATTTTGTCTTAAAGCGCGCTATTCAGAATTGTAAGCTTTAAAAAGCACGCTATTCTATATGCATGTGTATGTATATACACGTGTGTATATCTATATACACACACATATATACATATACATATATATACACATATACCTATATACACACACACACGTGTGTATGTGTGTGTATATCTAGACACATATATATATTTATACACACACATACATACGCATATATATATATACATATATATACACATACATATATACATTCATGTAGATGTACACACACAAATATATATATATTTCAGCCCTCACTCGGAACTTCTCACATATGCGTGGAATGATTGCTTTTGCTCTTTAGGGGGCATTTGGTTCACACTCAGAAATTGGAATCGAAATCGAAATCTTTATTCATGGGTTTTGAATGAAACTGGTAGTTCCAATACACGTGTTTGGTTCAATATCTATAATGGGTATCATTACTATAATTACTGTTTGGTTTAGTACCTATAATGGGTATCATTACTATATGTATATGTGTATGCATTTGTATATATATAAATAAATATATATACATGCACGTATATGTATATATACGTGTGCATATGAACCTGTACATATCTACATAGGTATATTTATATGTATGTATGCATGTGAACCTGTACATATAAATATAAATAAATAAATAAATATATACATACACACGCATGTATATGTATATGTATGCATGTATATGTACATGTACAGATATATGTAGGTATATGTATATGTGTGTGTATATATAAGTAAATAAGTAAATAAATAAATACATAAATAATATATATAATTATATATAAATAGGTAAATAAATAAATAAATAAGTAAATATATGTATGTATATGTATGTATGTATATGTGTATGTACATATATATAAATAAATATACACACACACACGCATATATGTATGTATATGTATGCATGTATATGTACATGTACAGATGTACGTAGGTATATGTATATGTGTGTGTATATATATAAGTAAATAAATAAATAAATACATAAATAATATATATAATTATATATAAATAAATAAACATATATAAATAAGTAAATAAATAAATAAGTAAATATATGTATGTATATGTGTGTGTACATATATATAAATAAACATATATAAATATATAAATAAATATATACACACACACACATATGTATGTATATGTATGCATGTACATGTACATGTACAGATATATGTAGGTATATGTATATGTATATGTATACGTGAGTGTATATATAAGTAAATAAATAAATAAATACATAAATAATATATATAATTATATATAAATAAGTAAATAAATGAATATAAATATATTTATATATGTATGTATGCATGTATATGTACGTGTACATACATACGTAGGTATATGTATATGTGTGTGTATATATAAATAAATATATAAATAAGTAAATAAATAAATATAAATATATCTATAAATAAATATATGTATGTATGTATGTATATGTACGTGTACATATATACGTAGGTATATGTATATGTGTGTGTGTATATATAAATAAATATATATATCTGTGTATATATGTATGTATGTATGTATGTATGTATGTATATGTATGTGTATATATCTACGTAGGTATATGTATATATGTGTGTGTGTATATATATAAATAAATAAATACATAAGTAAGTAAATAAATAAAAATAAATATATCTATAAATATATAAATACATATGTATGTATGTATGTGTACGTATATATATGTAGGTATATGTATATGTATACGTGTGTGTGTATATATAGAAATATATGTGTGTGTATATGTATATGTATATGTATTTGTGTGTGTGTGTATGCATGCATGTGTGTGTGAATTTGGGAATCAAATTTAGGTTTTGACAAAACCCCCCAAAATGGTTGGGTTTTGGCAAAACCCAAATTTTTGGAATTCAGTTCCAAATTCCAAATCCTATCCCCCTAATCCAAACTCTCATTATGAGTTTCAATTCCATTCTTAATCCCAAACCTCTCTTACCAAATGCCCCCTTAGTCTTCTCTCCAGTATTCATTTGTCTTCCATATGTTGCTTTGAGACTTCTTTAATAATTTAATACCATAGTTTGACTATTCTAGCATCGAGTACAACATGGATGGGCAAGCACCATGTTACTTTTATGATAGATATATAATCATTTATGATATAAATATCATGTTTCTTGTTCATTTTTTTATTTAATTCATTTAAATTCCAGTAATTTATTTTATTGAAATTTTTTTTAAAAACATTTTTAAAAATTATTGTAACGTTTGAGTTTTTTTCCTTAAAATTTTCCTCTCTATCAAAACAAGAGTATTTGTGTCATTTAACTATTTAATATAATTATATTTTCTCTCACCTAACGAATTAGGGGGCAAAATATATATATTCAAAGTCAAGGGAGAAAAATGTGACTTCCTTGTACCTTTAAGGGGGGCAAAGTATTATTAACTGTAATTGTTTTTAACAATTCAACCGGGCCATAGAGTATCGACGCGGTTTGGGGAAAAACTACCGGACCGATTACAAGAATGCACCTTTATATTGTTTAAAAGAATTTGAAAGAATCTTGGTAAATTGATAAAAACTAAAACGGAATAAAGCACTTTTTGACCTTGATTTCAAGATGTACATTTGTAATGTTGTAATAGGAGGCTTTGCCAGAGTTTTCAAACTCGTGGCCTTCTTTTTCAGAGCGGTATGTACTTTTATGTTCACTTTCGCTTCTCTTAAACTCTGTCGATGCCAGTCATAATTTAATAGTTATAACGGATTGAAAAAACCGAAACAAAGAATGATGTTAAACAGGAGTGAGTATTGCATGCAACACGCGCGTTATGTGGCGTGTCACGTGGTGTACTAAAATTAATCACACATCGTCAAATAATAAAAGATATGACCCACCATTGTCACATGGATATAAATTATTGGTTCTAGTACACCACGTGGCAATGCACGTGATGTATTGTATACTTTTCTGTTAAATAGTTGTGGTGGGTCCTGAACAAAGAATTGTCAACTAATCAGTTAATAATTAGTCACGATCCATGATCTCGTTGCAGTTACATTTTTTCCTCTATTACTGTGGTTGGTGGATATAATTTCGATTAGAAATCATGTCATTAGATAAATTAGTCTTTTTAATAGAATCTTATGTAATTTTAGTCAATTTTTATAATTAATTTGAACAGGATGGATTCAATATATAATCATGTGGCAGACCAATTACCAACAAAGAATATTAGTAAATAGAGAAAATTCCAAAACTAGATCCTATAACCTATAGGGAAAAAAGGTTCATCAAACAGGGAAAAATGTGAGAAAGAGAAATTTGGTAAAATAGGAAAGGAATGTTATAAAAAAATAAAAAGGTAAAAAGAAAATAAAACCCTTAAAATGAACAAGAAATTGTGGTGCTCTGCCCTTCTTACTCCGCCGTGGGTCTGCAGATATCAACCTCCTTCATTTTTTTTCCCTTTCCGGTTTCTCCTTATTGTACTTTAAATCCATATGGTTTAGTATGGTTTCAACTTATTTGAATTAGTTAGATTATAGATGTTTAGATAAGAAAGTAATATCATGAATTTTATCAAATGAAAAAGTAATTGTCATATAAATAAATATTATAATAAGTTTCAAGTATACAAGAATTTGATGTGGGACTTGGATAATTACAGGAGATGATATGATTTTTTGTAGTCACACAGACTAGGAGGGAAATGGAGGGCTAATATATTTTTTATTTACTTTTTTTTTTTTTTTAGGAAAGAGCTGCTACTCATTGTGACATGTATCAGTTTAATATTAGTCAAATTTTTTTAATTTTTTTCTAAAATATGGCCTGAAAAGCACGTGATGAATCCCTCTCTCTATCTTTATAATCTAAATTTGTCTCGCCAATCCCTCTTCCTCTTCCCTCTTTAATCTCATCTCTCGGTCTCTTATTTCTTCCTACACTGCTGACAAATCCTTCTCTCAACTCTTCATCCTCATCTTCAATTCTTTATCACTGCCCAGATTATTTAACTCTCTCCTTCGTTTTCGGTCCTTCAGTCCTATAAGCAATCTCATAGTAATAGATGGTTCACTTGAAGCACTTTTTCTCCTCTTAGTTTTCCTTTTTTTGGCATTTACTGATTTTGTATTGCAGGTGAAAAGTCAACAATTTTTTTTTTTACAGATTTACTTTCTTTGCCCCCCTTTCAGGTGAAAAGGCAATATGTTAGTTTTTTTTTATTTAAATTTTTTGACTATTCTTTGCAACGTTAAAATTTCAATTTTTTATAATGCTGGTTGTCGAGAAATTTCGTTGGTCTTTTTGGTTTTCCTTTAAACTCTCTTTTTCTCCCCTTAGTTTTAGATTTTTTCCCCTTTCTTTTGGGTTTTATGAATCTAATTAGTTTTGATATTATAGGTGGAAGGTTAGAAGTCATTTGCAGATTCACTTTCCTTTTTTTTTTTTTAATTTCGGATTTAAAAAAGTAATGATAATCTACTTTAGTTATTTTTTTTTCATTTTTTGACGATTCTTTGCTATTGGAATTTACTCTTTATTTTATGCTGATTGTATTCAATTTTCATTGGTTTTTTCGGTTTTGCTTTAAATCTCTTTTCGGATTACCGTTCTTGACCCGGCTTCATCTTTATCCACCCTCGCAACCCCAGCCCCAATCAATTATTTCCTCCCACTCTTCCTCTTTTCCTTCTCTCTCAGATAATTCCCCAAACCCTTCTTCCCTGCTCACTCTTCTCCCTTTTCCCTTACCGTTGCAGATCTCCCTCATCTGTCTCCACTTTCTCAACATATTCCCGTTCTCCATCCTCCCTCCTCCAACTTAAACTCCACATATTCTACTCTCTCAAGGCTGCTGCCACCACCTCTTCCATTACTACTGCATCTACATCCTCTAAATCGGGCCCTCATTGTCAAACCCCGCCGCCTCCACCCTGCCAGGAGATGTTGTGAAAATAGTATCATAAACTTAAAAAGCGAATAAAACATGAAGTTCTTTAAATTTTCAGAACACATAAACTCATCCAATTTTCAATCTGTATTGGTACTCACACAATGTCCTTCTTCACCTATGTAATCTATTTTGTTTGTGTAATATTAGTTAGATGATGTTTATGGATTGATATTTCTGTACGTTTGTATTGATGTGGTGAGAATTCAGAAAAGCGTTGAAGAGATTAGGCAAAGAGAGACGGAGTTGATGGTGGTTGGGGTTAGGAGGAAGGGAAGGGGAAAATCGTAGGGTGTGAATTTGAAGCATCAGTTTTTTGTTTTTGGAAAATTTGTTTAGCTCTAAATCCTAGACCCTAAATACAAAACCTTAATCATTTAATGCCAAAACCATAATCATTTAAGATAAGCACAAAATACAATACCTAATATCCAAAACCCTAGGCACTAAAAGATAAACAACAAACCCAAAGTACTAAAATAGAAGCCCAAAACTTTAAACACTGACACTTAAATCAAAATACCGAAGCATTTAAAGTTAAATCCAAAACACGATACCTAATATCCAAAACCATAAGCACTAACAAATGAAAATTAAATCCTAAGCATTTAATGTTAAATCCAAAATACAATACCTAATATCCAAAATCCTGTACAAACACATAAGCCAAAACAGCAAAGCACTAAAATCAAAACCCAAAACCCTAAGCACTAATACTTAAATCCAAAACCCTATTCATTTAAAGATAAATTGAAAACACAATACCCAATATCCAAAATCGTAAGCATTAACACATAAGCCACAAATCCTACGCACTAAAACTTAAACCCAAAACCCTAAGCATTAATACTTAAATCCAAAACCCTATTTATTTAAAGATAAATCGAAAACACAACACCAAATGTCCAAAACTCCAAGCACTAACATATAAGTCATAGACCCTATGCACTAAAACTTAAACCCAAAAACTTAAGCACTAACACTTAAATCCAAAACCATACTAATTTAAAGACAAATCGAGAACACAATATCCAATAGCTAAAACCCTAATTATAAGTTACAAACCCTAAGCATTAAAACTTAAATCCAAAATCCTAAGCACTAACACTTAAATCCAAAACCCTATTTGTTTAAAAAAAAATAGAAAACACAATACCCAATATCCAAAACTCTAAGCACGAGCATAAAAGCCACAAAACCTAAGCACTAAAACTTAAACCCTAAACCCTAAGCACTAACACATTAGCAAAAAATGCAAAGTACTAAAACTTCAACCCAAAACACTAAACACAAACACTTAAATCCAAAACCCTATTTATTTAAAGATAAATAGAAAACACAATACCCAATATCCAATCGAAAACACAAGAGAGACCCTACCCTATATAAAGAGTTAAACGCCCCCCCTTCTTTTCTCCTGCTCCTCTCAGCTTTCCACTTTTTCTCTCACAAGGTATTAGGGAGCGTTTGGTTCAAATTCCTTAATCACTATCGCTATGGGTATCATTAACCCTATTATGAGTATGGGTTTTGATGATTCCTCTCAACATGTTTGGTTTAATAATGGAATGTGTATCATTATAAAAATACCTGTTTGGTTTACTGGAATGACTTTCAAGTAAATTTTAAAAATTTTAAATCTTTATTTATAATATACATATTTTTAGATTTCTTATTTTGTATCTTTTTAAAGAAAATTGCTAAAAATATTTCTTCAATTTTAAATATAACCATAATCTAATTTGAGTTTTATGCAAATGATAACCTTAAAAAAATCATTTTTATTGTATTAATAGAGAGTATTATATATCTTTGATTTTCAGTTCAATTTTTTATTAAAAAATTTTGAATTTAAAAAAAATTATTTAAAAGAATTTTTATAAAAATTTTATAAAGTACTAATAAAAAATATTCAAAATCAAAAGACAAAATAGAGAGAGAGAGAGAGAGAGAGAGAGAGAGAGAGAGAGAGAGAGAGAGAGAGAGAGAGAGAGAGAGAGAGAGAGAGAGAGAGAGAGAGAGAGAGAGAGAGTATATTGGGGGGGGGTTGTGTAACTTAAAATATATGTATTTTTTTAGTGGGTGTGTTTTTGCCTTTAATCATAAGGAGTAATGGGTTTGATAGAATAGTATTTTGGGAGAATCATTAACACCCCAATTAATCACTATCATTTCCATTAAATGATAGTGATAGTTATTTAACAAACATCAATAATGGATATCATTACTTATGATACCCATTCCCCTCATTGATTCCCCTAAACCAAACACCCCTTAGTTTGGGATCAAAGGCCAAAGCAATTGTTCCACTGTTTGTATCATAGTTGAAATGGTTGATAGTGAAGACTTTATAGCATTTCTCAAAAAGAAAAATTACAAATTTCAATCAAATCATGTATACTAATTTAGTTTGCAATGGTTTAATACTAATTAATTCAGTTTTTGAAATTGGAATTTTTATTTAATTTTTAAATTATGAAATATTATTTATTTTTAAATAGTTTGTACATTACCAATGTAAATAGACCCTAGGTAAGAGCATCCATAACTATTATCTGCCTTTATTGATAGGGTGGGTCCATCAAAATGAATATATGACAATCACAATTTCTTTGGACTTGTATGATGAATACCATCAATTTATACTAGAATAAACAAAGTCAATTGCAATTTTATATTGTCAATAACCAACGGTTGAGATTTTCCAGATGCAGAAATGTAAAGTGTCTCCGTTAGATTTACAACTGCATGGTGGCACGGTGTTCGATTACTATTTTGAAATGAAGTTATACATAGACTCTAGGAAACAAACAAGTCCAAGCTGACAACAAATTAGATAGTTTTAAGATGGGCATATGGAGTAGTGGGCGGAATTTGGACCGTTCAAATGAAATAATCAACGATAGGCATAAGAAGGACACTGATAGTTTGAGGAAAAACTTTGGTCGCTGTCACAAAACTTCGGAGAAAGAAAGCATGGACCCACGCTTAATTTTTGGCAGCATCTGCCGATCCAAAAATTATTTCATCGCGTCGGCCTAACTATCATTTGTCATGTTCTTTTGTAGACGTGTGGCGAGAATGTGTGCAGACGTGTTATGGTTCCCCATTTCACCTTCCAGGCTCATGAATTTGTTTATGGTATAAAATTTACTTCGTCCCACAACTCCACGTGGGAGGAATTGTCCCATGCGTTCACGCGAAGTGCCCTTGGTTTCTTCATCCCACATGATTTTCGTGTGACATTAATTGAGGGAAAATGAAAAGAAAATAAAATTGGTCACGTGATTGGTTAAAAAAAGGGCAAAAAAGAGAGAGAATCTTCCCTTCTATATCGGTTTTTAATTGAAAGCAACCTTTTTTTTTTATTTTTTTTGTTTTTTTAACTAAACCATTTTTAACCCAAATACAAACCCAAAAGCTAAGCAGTAAAACATAAACATAAAACCCACTTTAAATTGGTGTTAGATACCATTTTTTTAAGACGTTGTACATCCAAATTTTGGTGTCTAAACTGCTTCTTCTTTGGTAGGAAGTTAGTTCATATACATGCCTAATTAATTTTTTTTTTATATAATTCTCCCTTCTTCCAAATAAATTATATATAAATATAATATTTTTATTCAAAACAATGTTTAGTTGGAGCTAACTCGAGCAACTCACCCTTTAATATGATAAACATGAAAGGATCAAAATTAAAGTAAATTTGTTAACACCTTTAATGGTGTAATTTTTTTTTCTTTCTTTCATTTTCTTTTCTATAAGAATCAATGCTTCTAAACTATAAACAGTAACGGCTAAATTCAAACTATAAACAATTCGTAACCACGGTGGAATTATAATATGTTAATATTCTTAAAATGAGTTATATAGGTATCTAAAAATAGCTATCGAATAAAGGCATTTTAAATTAGATAAAAAACCAAATGCCTATTACTGAAAAACCCTAAACAATAATAGATAAACCAAAAAACTTAAGCAATAAATCATAAACCCAAAAACCTAAAGAATTAAACATAAACCCAAAACCCTAAGCAATTTAAGTAAGATAAAAAATCAAATGAACCAAAAAACCTAGGCAATAAAGCAAAAACCCAAAAACCTAAAGAATAAAACATAAACCCCAAAACCCTAAGCATTTTAAGTTATATAAAAAACCAAATGCCTATTACTAAAAAATCGTAAACAATAATAGATAAACCTAAAAGCCTAAGCAATAAAGCATAAATCCAAAAACCTAAAGAATAAAACATAAACCCAAAACCCTAAGAATTTTACTTTAGATAAAAACCCAAATGCCTATTACTCAAAAACCCTACACAATAATAGATAAACCAAAAACCCAAGGCAATAAAGCATAAAACCAAAAACCTAAAGAATAAAACATAAATAAAAAATCCTTAGCATTTTAAGTTAGATAAAAAACCAAATACTTATTACTGAAAAACCCTAAATAATAAGAGATAAACCAAAAAACCTAGGCAACAAAGCATAAACCCAAAAACCTAAAGAAAAAACCTAAACCCAAAAAACTAAGCATTTTAAGTTAGATAAAAAACCAAAATCCTATTACTCAAAAACCCTAAACAATAATCGAAAAACCAAAAAACCTAGGCAACGAAGTATAAGCCCAAAAACCTAAAGAATAAGACATAAATCCAAAACCCTAAGCATTTTAAGTTAGATAAAAAACTAAATACCTATTATGCAAAAACCCTAAACAATAATAGATAAATAAAAAAACCTAGGCAATAAAGTATAAACCTAAAAACTTAAAAGAGTAAAACATAAACTCAAAACCTAAAGCATTTTAAGTTAGATAAAAAACCAAATGCCTATTACTCAAAAACCCTAAATAATAGTAGATAAACGAAAAAATCTAGGCAATAAAACATAAACCCATAAACCTAAATAATAAAACATTAGCCCAGAACCCTAAGCATTTAAGTCAGATAAAAAACCAAATGCATATTAGTCAAAAACCCCAAACAATAATAGATAAACGAAAAAAACCTAAGCAATAAAGCATAAACCCAAAAACCTAAAGAATAAAACATAAACTGAAAACCCTAAGCATTGTAAGTCAGATAAAAAACGAAATGCCTATTACTTAAAAATCCAAAACAGTAATAGATAAACCAAAAAACCTAAGCAATAAAGCATAAACCCAAAAATGTAAAGAATAAAACATAAACACAAAACCCTAAGCATTTTAAGTTAGATAAAAAACGAAATGCCTATTACTCAAAAACCCTAAACTATAATAGATAAACGAAAAAACCTACGCAATAAATCCTAAACCCAAAAATATAAAGAATAAGACATAAACCCAAAAGAATAAAATATAAACCCAAAACCCTAAGCATTTTAAATTAGATAAAAATCAAATGCCTACTTACTCAGAAACCCAAAACAATAATAGATAAATGAATAAACCTAAGCAATAAAGCATAAACCCAAAAACCTAAAGAATAAAACATAAACCCAAAACTCTAAGCATTTTAAGTTAGATAAAAAATCATATGCCTATTAGTCAAAAACCCGAAACAATAATAGATAAACGAAAAAACCTAAGCAATAAAGCATAAACCAATAAACCTAAAGAATAAAACATTAGCCCAGAACCCTAAGCATTTTAAGTTAGATAAAAATGAAATGTCTATTACTCAAAAACCCAAAACAGTAATAGATAAGCCAAAAAACCTAAGCAATAAAGCATAAACCCAAAAACAGTAAAGAATAAAACAAAAACACAAAACCCTAAGCATTTTAAGTTAGATAAAAAGGAAATGCCTATTACTCAAAAACCCTAAACCCTAAACTCTAAATCCTAAACCCTAAACAATAATAGATAACCGAAAAAACCTAGGCAATAAAGCATAAACCCAAAAACCTAAAGAGTAAGACATAAATCCAAAGCCCTTGGCATTTTAAGTTAGATAAAAAACCAAATGCCTATTACTCAAAAACTCTAAACTATAGTAGATAAAGGAAAAAACCTAGGCAATAAAGCATAAACGCAAAAGCCTAAAGAATAAGACATAAACCCAAAACCCTAAGCATTGTAAGTTAGATAAAAAACCAAATCTGTACTAGTAAAAAACCCTAAAAAATAATAGATAAACGAAAAAACTTAGGCAACAAAGCATGAACCCAAAAACCTAAAGATAAGACATAAACCCAAAATGCTAAGCATTGTATGTTAGATAAAAAACCAAATGGCTAATAGTAAAAAATCCTAAACAATAATAGATAAGCAAAAAAACCTAAGCAAGAAAGCATAACCCAAAAACCTAAAGAATAAGACATAAAGCCAAAACGCTAAGCATTTTAAGTTAGATAATAAAAAAAATGCCTATTACTCAAAAACCCTAAACAAAAATAGATAACCGAAAAAACCTAGGCAATAAAGCATAAACCCAAAAACCTAAAGAGTAAGACATAAACCCAAAACCCTTGGCATTTTAAGTTAGATAAAAAACCAAATGCCTATTACTCAAAAACTCTAAACTATAGTAGATAAATGAAAAAACCTAGGCAATAAAGCATAAACGCAAAAGCCTAAAGAATAAGACATAAACCCAAAACCCTAAGCATTGTAAGTTAGATAAAAAACCAAATCTGTACTAGTAAAAATACCCTAAAAAATAATAGATAAACGAAAAAACTTAGACAACAAAGCATGAACCCAAAAACCTAAAGATAAGACATAAACCCAAAACCCTAAGCATTGTATGTTAGATAAAAAACCAAATGCCTAATAGTCAAAAACCCTAAATAATAATAGATAAGCAAAAAAACCTAGGCAAGAAAGCATAACCCAAAAACCTAAAGAATAAGACATAAAGCCAAAACCCTAAGCATTTTAAGTTAGATAAAAAACCAAATCTGTACTAGTAAAATACCCTAAAAAATAATAGATAAACGAAAAAACTTAGGCAACGAAGCATGAACCCAAAAACCTAAAGATAAGACATAAACTCAAAACCCTAAGCATTGTATGTTAGATAAAAAACCAAATGCCTAATAGTCAAAAACCCTAAACTATAATAGATACACCGAAAAACCTAAGCAATAGAGCATAAACCCAAAAACCTAAAGAATTAACATAAATCTAAAACCCTAAGCATTTTAAGTTATATAAAAAAATCGAATGCCTATTACTCAACAACCCTAAAGAATATTAGATAAACAAAAAAACCTAGGCAATAAAGCAGGAACCCAAAAACCTAAAGATAAGACATAAACCAAAAACTCTAAACATTTTAAGTTAGAAAAAAACGAAATGCCTATTAGTCAGGATCCCTAAACAATAACAGATAAATGAAAAAATCTAGGCAATAAAGCATAAAGCCAAAAACCTAAAGAAAAAGACATAAACCCAAAACCCTAAGCCTTGTAAGTTAGATGAAAAACCAAATGCCTGTTAGTCAAAAAACCTAAACAAGAATAGATAAACGAAAAAACCTAGGGAATAAAGCATAAACTCAAAAACCTAAAGAATAAAACATAAACCCAAAACCCTAAGCATTTTAAATTAGATAAAAAAACCAAATGCATATTGCTCAAAATTCCTAAACAATAATAGATAAACCAAAAAACCTAGGCTAAAAAGCATAAACCACAAAACCAAAAGAATAAAACATAAATCCAAAAGCCTAAGCATTTTAAGTTAGATGAAAAACCAAATGCCTATTAGTCAAAAACCCCAAACAATTTTGGTAAAAGTAAATCCAAGATTTCTTTCATATAATGAATGATTAAACAATTTTGGTATAAGGGCTAATCTTAGTAGGAGAGATTTTGGTAAAAACAAATCCAAAATTTCTTTCATATATTGAATTTGGATGACAAGATAAAAAGGTAAAAGTGAATTGATTTCATTAAAAATAATTAATAAAGAAAACAAAAAACTAAAAAAATGTTAGAATCAATTAAATTCATTAAACGTGATTAATGAAGATAAAGAAACTAAAAAAAGTAAGAATGAGTTAATTTTATCATACATGATTGATAAAGGAAATAAAGAAATTAAAAATGTAATAATTAATCAATTTTGTTAAAATGGTTAAAGGAAACAACTAAATGAAGAACAAATAAGATATTTCGCAACAACAGGGCCGTTAAATGAAAATGGCTTAGTGGTTTTCACGCTGGAGCTTTTCACAAAAGGTCCCAGGCTCTAAACTTGTTGCTCGCAGCAATGGTGGGCAATTTTTGGAAAAAGAAATTGGAGAGGGCGGGAATTGAAATCAACAATTGGCCAAATTACTTTTAAACATCCCTCTTTTTTTTTTAGAGCAGTTTGCTGAAACCATATTTTAGACCCCCGTAACTTTCCACCAGAAAATCACATAACTTTCCACTCTCTCTCGGCCCTCCCTCACTGCAGAAACACACATTCAGGCAGTCAAGCACAAACCTGCACACACAAGCACACATCCTGCATTTCGCACGCCACACACTCAGCTCACCTCTCACAATTGCACACAAACTCTCTGGCATTCTCTCCATCTCTGCCCTCATTCACGGAAAACTCACATCACCACTTCTCACAGTACACTTCTCACAATTTACTCATTCACATCATAAACACACACACCACATGCACTTCACCTGCACAATCACTCACAACCATTCACAAACTAGAGACCAGAACATACACAGACACACACCAGAAAACCAGTCACAGCCACGGCATACACACCGAACCACACACACATCGCAAGTCACTCATAATCACAATTTGCACTCTGACAACCAGCCGAAACACAGACAGCTTCACACACGGATACACACAATATACACACAAAATACACACGCAAGTAACTGGTCCAAGCTCAGTCTAAGGCACCTGCCAACAAAAAAAAAAAAAAAAACACATACACACACAACCAGAAACCACCACAAATAGCTCCCACCCAAAGCCGACCATTCACAACCTCAAATCCACTAGCTCACCTCCACCTGCAATCAGTCAAAAAACTGCCAAAACCGCAGCAATTCAGCCCCCTTGACTGAAAAGAACAGCCCCAATGCACTATCTCTAACCACCACATCAACATCTACAACTAACACATGCACCTACACAATCAGGAACACACTCACAACAACAACTAATTCCCATTACACCACCAACTCCACCAGTTCCGCCAGGATCTCCATTCAAGCCAGATCATCTTCTTCTTCGGCCAAGGCAGGTAACAACTCTACCGCCCTCTCCTTTATTTCCCTTGATTTGTCATTAAATCAACAGAATAGGTAGCTGTATGTGAGTAATCTATTGATGGTTTGAGGGTGGAATTTGAATTTTTTATGATTAATAATTTTGGGTCTTGGAAATTGAAATAATGAAAACGAAAAGAGAGGTAGAAGTAGAGAGAAATTAGAATCAGAGAGGAGAAGCGAGAAAGAGATGAACGAGAGAGGAGATGCGAGAAGAAGAGAGAACAGAGGAGAAAGAGAGAGAGAGAAATAGAGAGAGATAGAACGAGAGAGGAGAAGCGGGTTAGAAGGGGGGGTCTGGAGGTTGAAGACGACGGAGTGGGCGAGGGAGTTTATTTTTGGGTAGATTTTAAGATTTTGTGGTTTAGTCTTTATATATAAAAAAAAGCTAGTTACTGAAATGACGTTTTTGGTTTGATTCTTTCTTTCTAAATCATTTTACTATCAGAATTGATAATTATACTTTAGCCCCTAGGATTCTGATTAGCTTAGTGTTATGCTTGAAATACTTTTGATTATTGTACTTAGGTCCTTGATACTTGTAGATTGACTTTTAAAACTTAAGTTCTCTTCATTTAAGTCCTATTAATTTAAATTTAATCACTCATCTTTTTTGGATTATTTTTTTACATCAAAGGTTGCAGGACATTGCATTTTTGTCTCCAAGCATTGATGCAAATTATGATTTTAGCCCCTAGCTTAGGGTTTAGGGTTGAGTAAATTCAAACCTTGTTTTAGTTTCAATGAAATTATGGAAAGTAAATAGGTACTGCTTTTTTGTTGATAAAGTAATTCCCGTTCCTATTTTTAATCATTTGATGGACAAAGGAAGCATTAAATTATAATTGAGTTCCTGACCTTTTTATTACTAAAGTGCAACTTCGGAAATTTTGGAAAATTTGGAATGACCAGAGGAAGTTTAACTTCTTGAGGAAAAAAAAAAAAACCGTCCTAGGAAAAAAAAATAAGGAAAGAAAATGAAGATAAAACATAAATAAAAAACCCTAAGCATTTTAAGTTAGATAAAAAACCAATTGCCTATTAGTCAAAAACCCGAAACAATAATAGATAAATGAAAAAACCTAGGCAATAAAGCATAAACCCATAAACCTAAAGAATAAAACATAAACCCAGGACCCCAAACATTTTAAGTTAGATAAAAACTCGAATGCCTAATAGTCAAAAACCCCAAACAATAACAGATAAATGAAAAAACCTAGGCAATAAAGCGTAAACCCAAAAACCTAAAGAATAAAACATAAGTCCAAAACCCTAAACATTTTAAGTTAGATAAAAAAGGAAATGCTTATTACTCAAAAACCCTAAACAATAATAGATAAACCAAAAAATCTAAACAATAAAGCATAAACCCAAAAACATAAAGAATAAAACATACAGACAAAACCCTAAGCATTTTAAGTTAGATAAAAAATGAAATCCCTATTTTTCAAAAACCCTAAACCATAATAGATAAACCAAAAAACTTATGCAATAGTGAATAAACCCAAAAACCTAAAGAATGAGACATAAACCCAAAACCCTAGTCATTTTAAGTTAGATAAAAAACCAAAAGCCTATTACTCAAAAACCCTAAACTATAATAGATAAATGAAAAAACCTAGCAATAAAGCATAACCCCAAAAACCTAAAGAATAGGACATAAACCCAAAACACTAAGCATTTTTAGTTAGATAAAAAAATCAAATGCCCATAGTAAAAAACCCTAAACGATAAATCGAAAAACCTAAGCGATGGAGCATAAATCCAAAAACTTAAAGAATTAACATAAACCCAAAACCTTAAGTATTTTAAGTTATATAAAAAAACCAAATGCCTATTATTC
>CM045558.1:5348430-5392527 GCA_024721245.1 Mitragyna speciosa
TAATATACACGTACATGAAGTGCTCTGAATTATTGGCTTTAAAATTAGAGATTTGTTGTCTTGTGTTGAAAATGAATTTTATGAGGAAGCACAAAGCTTTTCAAAATGACGAAGATTGAATCAGAGCCTGATTCTGTCACTAACGTGATTCTTTTATCATTGTACATATAATCTATTAACACATATTATGCAATGCAGCTACATTTATTAAAGCAAGGATTTGATTCCACCATAACTCTGGGTAACTCACCTGTAAATGTGTATGCCACAATAGGAAAACTGGATAATATTGTGAAACCAATTTGAGAATATGGAAGCTTGGGATGTAATAACATAGAATACAATTATAGCTACTTGTGGTCATTGCAATGACTGTAGTTTAGCTTTAAGAACAGTCAGTAGAATGCAGAATGAAGGAATTACTCTTGAGGTAGCTACAGGTGCCAAACAAGAAGCAAAAGAGTTGCATGGCTGCATTTTCAGGCTGGATTTGAAATCAGAGGTATCAATTGGAAATCCAGTGATTGAAATGTAATCCGAAAGTGGTGTGCTGGGGAACTTCATAAGAGTACTATAGCACATGCAAGCTAAAAAAGACTGCATTGATCTCTGCATATGGAATGTATGGTAAAGGAAAGAAAGCTCTAAGAGCTTTTCAGGAGATGAAGGAAGTTGGTATCACTCCTGATTGCTCCTGATCATATTATGTTTGTTGCCATATTGTTTGCGGTATAGCCATCCTGGTAAGGTGCAAGGACAGGCTTGTTTACCAAATGAAGAAAGACTATGGCATTGAGCCAAGGAAAGAACATTATGCTTGCATAGTTAATCTTCTGTCTCGATCTGACCTGTTAACCGATGCAGACAATTTTATCCTTCCAATGCCATTAAAACCTGTTGCAAGTATTTGGGGAGCTCTACTTAGTGCTTGCTGAGCTAGTGGTAATCAAGATCGCTGAGCGCGCATCAGAAAATCTGCTTAAATTAAATTGAGAGGATCCAAGATATCATGTTTTGGCATCAAATGTTTATGCTGATTTATATGAAGTGGGATCAAGAGAAAATGATATGATTCCATGAGCACAAGAAGTCTAAAATGCAACCTGGATTTAGTTGGTTGGAGATTCAAAATAGGGTTTATATTTTTGGCACTGGGGGAGAGGTTCTTTGAACAATACCAAGAGGTCACTGATTTACTAGGCATCCTTTCAGATCTAATGGCCGAGGAAGGTTATGTTGCTGATCTAAGATATGTTTTGCATGATGTTGAAGAAGATGAAAAGTTTGACCTGCTTTGTGGGCATAAAGAAAGGCTTGCCATAGATTTGGTTTGTTGAATACAAAACCAGGTTCTCATTCGCAAACAATGAAGAATCTACTTGTTTGCGGGAATTGCCACACTGCAACAAAATATATATAGATGATTGTGCAACGAGAAATTTTATTAAGAGATAAATTTCATTTATTCAAAGATGGAACTTGTAGTTGTGGAATTATTGGCAATTTCATTGATTGTACAGGAATTCTGATGGAGAACTTCCCTGAAGAAATTCAAAGAACTATGCACGTATGATATATGGCTTACCATGGACAAAGGTGAGATAAACTTACTACTTTTTCTTATCATTGTTTGTTTCATATCAGTTTTACCATGTTTATGTGTGGTACTTCCGAGTATTGGCATTTGAGAAACTACCCAGGGCTTAAATGCATCTGGTTTTCATTGTTTCCACCTGATTTGCTGTTTGAACAGTTGCATATATTATCAGGAATCTTCCTCTTTTTATCCTTTTCTTTTGTGGTTCTTTCCTGTTGTTGTCAGATTTGCCTATTCTTTTCTTTTTTTTATTTGTCGGGGTTCCTTTTTTATTTTTTATTTTTGGGAGAGAGAGGGGGGGGGGGGGGGGGGGGGGGGGAGGTGGAAAAAAACAGTGTGACCACATTGCGTGCCAGGGTTCTAGTGGGGGGAAGCAGGAGAGGGAAGTACGGGAAGCGAAGATGGCATGACAGAATGTTTATTTTTTGCCTTAGAAGCACACGGGCACACACACACAGAGGTGTGCTCAGATATGCATAAAGTTTGGAAGAGGCACCTTCAATATGTTTTTTGCAGAAGATTACTCAAGTTAACACCCAAACGTAAAGAAAGCTACTAAACCTGTCATACTGTGTATTTCTGAAGATTGTTTTGGTCCTTTCTGTCATGGAAAACTTTTGTCGTGTAGGAGGATTAATCTAATCTCCCTTCAATGTGCTTGTGTCTTGCATTTTCCCTTATTTTTCTTTTCCTTCTCTCTTTTCAGAGGGAATTTTAGTTGTTTCTTCATATGATTTTCTGTAAATCATCAGTGTGATCTGTAATGACCTGGAACGGCATACCCAGTGGTTAAGATTCCTTGTATTTCATAGAGTGAGTGTCATCGTAAATGGCATTAAGTGGACCTGCTATGGGTACTAGCCCATTCTATAACACTGGATTGTGTATTCGAGTACTGTGGGACACTTTGTGTGCTCCTTTGCCCCCAAAGAAAAGGGAAGCTGAAACGTGGGCCATTGATGTTCCAAATGTTAGGAACCTCCACGTAGTATATCAGGACTTGGAGTTGATACTATCAAATAAGAAGTTTTGCAGCCAAAGCAATTTATGTTTTCAATTTATTCTTATCTATTACAGATGATGTTTACTATAGCAGATAGGTGTTCAGTTACTTAGGAAATGGAGTTCCAGCATTGCTGCTTGGCACCTCAAAGTCTTCCTATAATTATTTACAATATTTTGAAGTAAAGTAATAGTTGTATTACTTTTACTTGAAATTTCTGACATGTAAAATGTAACAGGGCCTACAAGTTCATCCTTCAATATTTCCAATTGCAGCCAGGCAGCTTAATATCTGTAATTCATTTTCTCCGTTAAGGTTTGGAAGTCAGATTTTTGTAGTCTTTCAGTGATGGAGATTCCAACAATTTCTTTTCTTGTGATTGGTTGGCTGAGAGATGTTTGCATTTTGCATCCATATTACAGAAAGGGAGGCAACTAAGCTGCTGTATGGCAGAATACAACTTCTCAATTATCTTCTAATGAGCGATATGACAGAGATGAGCTACATTCAAATCTTCTCTACCCATTTCTGACCTTAAAGGAGTGCGTCTGTTCTGAACTTACAAGGCCATACGATTTTGATTCTCTGGCATGTCTTATCCAATCTGAATATATAATATGGTAATTAATTATTTCTTTATATGAGTCTGCAGGTCCCAAAACATGGTGTGGATGACTTGTCTACCTCTTCTTAGAAAGAGGCAATCACTAATATTAGCGCCATATTGCTGTTATCTATATCAGCAAAAATTTGTTACATGGAGAAGAGCCCAAAAAGGACATTGGATTGATTCAGCACAATAAAAACATTTGCAGAAAGTTGCAAGGTTCAGAATGCATGAAATGGACCTACTGTTATGTTACATGCTTGTTTTTCCCTATGGTAGCCAGTGGCTTATAATAATCTTATAGTGTAAGCATGCTTCTTAACCTAATAAGTTTGCACCTGTTATTTTACAGAAATCTTTTTTTTTTTGTTTTTTTTTGATTTGACAAGATTGAAGGCACAAAATTTAGATAATGTTTATTATGACTAATCTTTCTAGGTTCAGCTTCACTTGGGCACAGCTGCTGTGAGATACTTCTCACGCATAACTCTTTTTTTTTAGAGCATTCTCACGCATAACTTGGAACTTGGTGATCATTCTGTCTCGCGGTGGCCAGCAGTCTTTAATTACTGGAGCATCCGAGAAACGTTGGATCCATGATGACAAGTGCGGGAATCTCTCTGCATCAACCAATTTTAGACCAGCTACTTCTTCTAGGATGCTAATTAAGTTAGCCATCAAACCAAGTGCGAGATCAAGGTATCCAATTGTCTCTCCATGGAAAAATTTCTTGTCTACTAGTTGCTCTTCAACGAATTTTAGGTTCTCCAGTGCAGTAACTGTTGCTACTTCTTGATCCTTTTCTTGTGCAATGAAAACGTTCCATATTGATTCCAGAAGCTACCCTTGCAAAGGTTAAACATCTCATAATAGGCTATTTTCAAGAGTAACTTCAGACACTAACCAAGAATATTCGACTAAAACATCGTGCTTACTGATGTTTCATATAGCAGGACATGTGAATTAGAATATTCGAGGAAGCAAAGATTTCATACCTTATCATCTCCAAACTTTGCCCAAAAACGTGCCGTGGCTTTCTCATAAGGATCTTGTGGTAGCAGAGGATTCTGTTTCCATGTCTCATCAATATACTCAAGAATCACAAAAGATTCACAGACTGGTTTACCATCGTGCAAGAGCACGGGAACCTTTCCGTAAATAGGATTATACTGGAGGAGTAAAGGGCTCTTGTTGGTGAGATCCTCAAAGATGGTTCTCATAATCTATTCCTTTAAGCTTCAGTGCCCAGACAATCCTCAAAGCAAAAGGACTAGACCATGTCCTGAAAAGCTTCACTTCCTCAGCCATAGTGCCTGGGAAAAGCAACTTGGAATGGGCAGTTTATATAGATAAAAGGTTTCCCCTGCTTCTTTGTTCTGAGCATATATGTTTTGTTCTTCTTGCCTTGTTTTTATTTTAATTTGCTGTATTTTGATGCTGGCCTCCTATCATTGTCACAAAGACAACTGATCAAATAATTAAGGTCTTGTGGAAATTTCTTCGGGGGAGCACATCACAAAGTCCACGTGGGTATTTGAGTTGTCAAGTAATTCACAGTTTTGCCTATGATTGGGCAATGCATTTGATTTTTGTGGAAGGATATAAAGAGAATCCGATTTGAGATTCTTTTGTTGACAATTACACTGTGGAATAATCCAAAAAGTAGAACAAAATCTTGAAGCTTATATTCTAAAATTAATAAATTTACTGTTTCTAAAAGACCAATTCAAATTACAACTGCAACAAGTTTACAATGGATTTTGGCAACCATTAAATTGTCAACGGATTCTGTTGGTATTACGAATTTATATAAATTAACCCGGTCATTAACGAGTTTAAAATGATTATACTTGGATATATATTTGGATCTGGAAAGCTGGCAAACTAAGTGAATTTGGCTCCTCCTGAGTTAAAGCAATTTTTTTTGACATGTATGAACAACGTTGCTAGAAGGATTTAGTGCTTTTAGCCGACCAACGTTTCTATGTCAAATTGCCAAGTTGGATTCTTTGGAAGCTATGGACTCTTTTTCGCCGACACCGAAAGAGTAGGACAACAACACGGGATGAAAACAGAGAATGTTGTTTTGCTCTTGGATTAACCCCCATTAGTAGTTTTTTTATTTTTATTTTTTGGGGTTTTAATTCAATTGCTTTGGGTTTCCAATCCTTTTGAAGCTATCAAAATTTGATTGTTCCTGTCCTGACATATTACTGAGCCTCCCAATGCGTTGTATGAGTTAAGGGTTTGTTCTTAATAATTTTTTTCTACTTGATTTTAGATTTTGATTTTTAAGAAATCTATTTTGTGATGTTTTCAACTGCTTTTTTTTTTATTATGTTTTTGGATTTTTTAAGTTAAAAATTAGGAGCAACTGATTTTTAGATTTTCTAAAATTAATTTTTTATATAAAAATCAGAAGCTATTATGAATTATTTTATTTGTTTAGATGATTTAATAATTGTTAGACCAACACAATTTAAGAAATTTTTACTTGTATGGATAATTGTCTAGCACTCATAATTACTATCCATGATGGATTTCGTGTCTATAACTTTTAATCATTCCTCTTCCTTGCTTCATTTGGATGGTTATTTCTTATAATTTTGGAATAAATGTTTGAACACAACCCAATTGTAATTTTATCCATTTATTAGGATAGCCAAACGTTGTATTAACCAACTGTGATTCTAGGCGAATGCTGATAATAGTTTTAAGTGAACTAAACGAGGAAAGAATAATCAAATGTTTAAGGATCTATCTAGGTGGATGAGGTTAATAATAATCAGGATTTACTTTTCTGATTATTATTTTTTGCCCATTTGATGGGAAAAGTAGAGAAAATTGTAGAGCCATAACATGAATTCCTTAACAAAGATGATTCAACTCGAGGGACTTACAATTTGTTTTAGCTTAAACATTTGTCTTTTTATATCTAGGGATAATTTCACATACTTCCCCTAAGATTTTCCATAATTACTCTCACCTCCCCTCAGGTTTTAAAAATTACACTTACATTCCCTGTATTTATATTTTTCATAACAAAACAAGTCCATTTTAATAATGTAACCCAAAAACACCAATCAACCACCTTAAAATATGCTCAATTACTTTTAAAAGATAAACAAATCTTAAAAAATTAATTAATTAGTCATAAAAATGTCAAAAGTACTTATATTCTTACATCAAATTTTCAATCTCCACCAAATATTATTTCTTTAAAACTCAATTATCTGACTAATCTAAATAAATTTACTTTATCTATTAAAATTTTGCAAACAAATATATTGATAAAAAAGAGATGACCAATTTAAAATCAATTAAGCATATTTATGTGTTTGGTTAGTGTTTTTGGATTACATTATCAAAATAAACTTGTTTTGTTATGAAAAATATAAATACAGAGGGTGTAAGTGTAATTTTTAAAACTTGAAGGGAGGTGAATACAACTATGACAAACCTCAGTGGAGGTGTGTGTAATTATCCCTTATATGCTACTCCAATTAAGTTGTTCAAGATATATTATCAATTATCACATTTCATGATATGAGAGAAAATGGTACGATAATAAATCTTCTAAGGATGGTAATTGTTCTGTCTTCTGGACAAACGATCATTTTGGAAGTGTAGACAAGTTGTATCGAGTAAATTAAAATTTCTTGTGGGCAGTGACCTTACAAAAAATGTAATGACTTAGTCATGTTTGTAAACTTAAATATTTATTTTAGAGATAATTTCACATACTCCCCTGAAGTATGTGATAATTGTAGCTAGCTCCCCTTTAGTTTAAAAAATTATACCTACGTCCCTTTATCGTTTAAAATGACCATGCTAACCCTCACTACACTAACCAAATTTCTGAAAAGAGAAAAGCCATTGCCAGCAAAAAAGCAAAGGTCCAACTTTGCAAGTCCAGCAGCAGAACACCATTCTCTTAAGCTAGAGAACATACCTACAAATCCAAAATTCATCTGCTATGTAATACGCCTCTCTGTTCTCTTCGCATGCCCAACATACAATCCCTTCGTAAATTTCAATCACTTCACAATCTTTATTCTTGAAGAATCTAGTTTCCATTTTTTGATCTCCATCCCCAACTTGTAAGAAATCAATCTCTCTCTCTCTCTCTCTCTCTGGTAATTGTCCATCTCTCCAATCTCCCCATCCCTCCATAAAACCAATGTCAATCCATATAACCAGTATGCATAAAGTCTAAATCAGATGAAATAATACAAAAGAAGGTGAGGCATATCAATTAATGAAAAAATGCATACTCATCAATTTTGGAGCCTATATTTCTTTTCTCCCTTCTTGCTTATTGTTGTTTCACACAAGAGAAGTGGAACAAATTGGTGGCAGGCGATGGTGCCGGATGTACCTACGTCATGCATAGTGTTTGGTGATCGTTGTTTCTCGGTTGTGGCTCCAATTAAAAGATGTCTAATTTAGTGAGTAGATTGCTTTGGATAATTGATTAGAGAGCTATGGGCTTGGAATTTGAGATAATCTTATGGTTGTTCAAAGGAGAAAAATAGGGCTTTAGGAAGTGAATCGGTGACAGATAGTTGGCCTAAGGTCGATAATGGTGGGTGACGGTGACTGGAAGAAAAAATTATTTATTAAATATAGACAAGGATATTATCGGGTATTCAAGAGGAACTTTTTGCCATGTCATCATTTTGGGTGCGGTTTGTAGTTTGAAAAGTTAAAAGATGGAATGTGTGTGTAATTTTTTAAACTAGAGGAGAGCTAACTGCAATTACCACATATATCAGGGAAGGTATGTGAAATTATTCCTTTATTTTATAGTTCAAAATCTTTAAAACAGCATAATTCTACGAAGTATGAGAGATGACTCTAAGAATGCTATTGAATCAAAACTTTTGTAAGAGTTGGGACATTTTAATCAATCTTTATATACTTAATATATATTGTCACTTGATTGCAATTGAAAACCTAGCACATAAGCATCTACTTAACATGTCCAAATCATAAATTACATAGTATGACAAGTACTCAGGTGTCGCTAATGTTCATGTTCTGATCAGAACCTGTGAGAGTGTTCTCTAAGACAGTGCTCAACTGTGCTTCAGAGGCACTGTAGTACTGACCAAAACCATCATTCCCCCATCGTTGGCAGATCTCTTTCAATTCTTTTAGTGTTCTGAAATCATCTTCTAGGTAACGTGTAAAACTATCATGATGAAGTTTCAATTAGCTCAAAAAGTTATAATAGCCAGAGTGTAATCAACTTCAAAGGTTATTAGTCTTTCCAACAATCTGCATTAAAACAGAAGTATTCTAATCACTCAATTAAAAAAATTTTCAAATTAATTTCTTTTTCGATGTCTTACGTATTTTAAGTTTGAAAATTGGGATTTTCGGTAAAAATGCAAAGTAAAACTTTTCCTTGAATCGGAATTTTGGGTTTTTTTTTTTGGTGTTTTGTTTTTTGGGTTGTTGGGTGGGGGGGGGGGGGGGACTCATGGCTTTGAGAAGCAATATGGTATCAGTATATTTAAACTAAGTACATTATTAGCCAAACGAAGAAGTTGCAAGACTACCATGACAAAGAAAAAAGAGTTGGTTATATAAACTACTATATTTTTAACACTATATTGACAAATTTATTACTCTCACGCTAGTCAGTGTTTTAAGTAAGACGCGAATTGGCAGATGCAAAATGCCTACTACTGATGCTCCATGATTCCAGTAAAGTTATGCTCGTCCATAAAAACAATTCAACAAAATTAAGGTAACATTTTAAAATTCTACAAACTAGCACAACCCAATAATTTTTTATATGAATAAGAACAAAAAAAATTTGCTAAAAACAGAGTTTAAAACACATATTATGCTGAAAGTTTTTTGCTTCTTAAATACAAATTCATTGCTATATTGATAGTGAAGATGGTTGCTTATATTAATGGGGATGAGAAACAATATCAATGACATGAAATTGCTTTCTTGTATCAAAAAATCAGACTGATTAATTATTAGCACAAGTTACTTACACTTGATAAAAATTCTTCTAAAATCAAACATAGTACCTTATTTGCCTTCTGAGGAACAACATTAGTCATTAAATACCTGCCTTGAAGCTTCTTTCCTGAACTAAGCAATGTCATTATTCTCGGGGAAGCGTGACCTTTCCAAGTTGACTTCCAAGCTTTAATCAAGTTGCTTGCAATAAGACGGGTAAATGCCCTAACAAATATGTAGTTTTGGTTTTGTAATTTTGTTTAAGAAAAATGCTAAGAATGGTAACTATTTAATCTTCTTTTTTTTTTTTTCGTGGGGCCCCTCCGGGGGAGGTGGAATAAACAGTGTGACCACATTGCGCACGGAAGTTGGAAAATATTTAAATGTACTCAATTTACGGATCTCACTTGTGTATCCAACGGCTTGAATTAAGTCACAAGAGTTTTTGGACCTCTCGAATCCTTGTGGCTTAATCTAAGCCGTTAACTTCACGAGTCCATAAACTTTTAGGTCCACTTAAATATTTTTCGCGGAAGTTCTGGTGGGGGGAAGCTGAAGTGGGAAGTGCAGGAAGCCACGACAACATGACAGAATATTTATTTTTTGCCTTACAAGTACACAGGTACACACACTCAAAGGTGTGCTCAGATATGCATAAAGTTAGGAAGAGGCACCTTCAATATGTTTTTCACAGAAGATTACTCAAGTTAACACCCAAAGGTAAAGAAAGCTACTAAACCTGTCATACTGTGTATTTCTGAAGATTGTTTTGGTCCTTAATGTTATGGAAAACTTTTGTCCTGCAGGGCGATTAATCTAATCTCTGTTCAATGTACTCGTGTCTTGCATTTTCCCCTATTTTTTCTTTTCCTTCTCTCTTTACAGAGGGAATTTTAGTTGTTTCTTCATATGATTTTCTGTAAAATCATCAGTGTGATCTGTAATGACCTGGAAGGGCTTACCCAGTGGTTAAGATTCCTTGTATTTCATAGAGCGAGTGTCATCGAAAATGGTATTAAGTGGACCTGCTATGGGTCATAGCTCGTTCTATAACACTGGATTGTGTATTCGAGTACTGTGGGACACACTGTGTGCTCCTTTGCCCCAAAGAAGAGGGAAGCTGAAACATGGGCCTTTGATGTTCCAAATAAGTAAGGTTAGGAACTACTGCGTTGTATATCAGGACTTGGAGTTGATACTATCAGATAAGACGTTTGCAGGCAAAGCAATTTAAGTTTTCAATTTATTCTTGTCTATTACAGATAATGTTTACTGTAGCAGACAGGTGTTCAGTCACTTAGGAAATGGTGTTCCAGCATTGCTGCTTGGCACCTCAAAGTCTTCCTATAATTATTTACAATATTTTAAAGTAAGGTAATAGTCGTATTACTTTTACGTGAAATTTCTGACATGTAAAATGTAACAGGGCCTACAAGTTCATCCTTCTATATTTCCAATTGCAGCCTGGCAGCTTAATATCTGTAATTCATTTTCTCCGTTAAGGTTTTGAAGTCAGATTTTTGTAGTCTTTCGGTGATGGAGATTCCAGCAATTTCTTTTCATGTGATTGGTTGGCTGAGAGATGTTTGCATTTGGCATCCATTATTACAGAAAGGGAGGCAACTAAGCTGCTGTATAGCAGAATAGAACTTTTCAGTTATGTTCTAATGAGCAATATGACAGAGATGAGCTACATACTAATCTTCTCTACACATTTCTGATACTAATCTTCTCTACACATTTCTGACCTTAAAGAGTGCGTTGGATCTGAACTTACGAGGCCATACGATTTTGATTCTCTGGCATGTCTTATCCAGTCTGAAAAGTGTGGTGATTAATTATTTCTTTATATGAATCTGCAGGTCCCAAAACATGGTGTGGAATACTTGTTTACTTCTTAAGAGGCAATCACTAATATCAGCACCTTATTTCTGTCATCTATATCAGCAAAAATTTGTTCTAATGGAGAAGAGCCCAAGAAGGACATTGGATTGATCGCTAGTGTTCAGCATAATAAAAACGTTTTGCAGAAAGTTCCAAGGTTAGAATGCATGAAATGGACATACGGTTAATGCTACATGCTTGTTTTTCCTATGGTTGCCAGTGGCTTATAATAATCTTGTAATGTTAGCATGCTTCTTAACCTAAAAAGTATGCACCTGTTATTTTATGGAAATATTTTTTAGTTTGACAAGTTTGAAGGCACAAAATTTAGATAATTTTTATTATGACTAATCTTTCTAGGTTCAGCTTCACTTGGGAACTGCTGCTGTAAGATACTTCTCACGCATAACTTGGAACTTGGTGATCATTCTGTCTCGCGGTGGCCAGCAGTCTTTAATTACTGGAGCATCCGAGAAACGTCGGATCCATGATGATAAGTGCGGGAATCTCTCTGCATCAACCAATTTTAGACCGGCTACTTCTTCTAGGATGCTAATTAAGTTAGCCATCCAACCAAATGCAAGATCAAGGTATCCAATTGTCTCTCCATGGAAAAATTTCTTGTCTACTAGTTGCTCTTCAACGAATTTTAGATTCTCCAGTGCGGTAACTGCTGCTACTTCTTGATCCTTTTCTTGTGCAATGAAAAGGTTGCATATTGATTCCATAAGCTACACTTGGAAAGGTTAAACATCTCATAATAGGCTATTTTTAGGAGTAACTTCAGACACTGACCAAAAATATTCGACTATAAACATTGTGCGTACTGATATCTCATAAGATTGTGTGAATTAGAATATTCGAGGAAGCAAAAGATTTCATACCTTATCATCTCCAAACTTTGCCCAAAAACGTGCCGTGGCTTTCTCATAAGGATCTTGTGGTAGCAGAGGATTCTGCTTCCATGTCTCATCAACATACTCAAGAATCACAAAAGATTCACAGACTGGTTTACCATCGTGCACGAGCACAGGAACCTTTCCGTAAATAGGATTATACTGGAGGAGTAAAGGGCTCTTGTTGGTGAGATCCTCAAAGATGGTCTCATAATCTATTCCTTTAAGCTTCAGTGCCCAGACAATCCTCAAAGAAAACCGACTGGACCATGTCCTGAAAAGCTTCACTTCCTCAGCCATAGTGCCTTCGCAAGCAACTTGGAATGGATAGGTTGTATAGATAAAAGGTTTCTTCTGCATATATAGATAAAAGGTTTCTTCTGCTTCTTTGTTCTGAGCATGTGTGTTTTGATCTTCTTGCCTTTGTTTGTGTTTTAATTTGCTGTGTTTTGATGCTGGCCTCCTATCATTGTCACATAGAAAAAGCTGACCAAATAATTAAGGTCTTGTGGAAATTTCTTTGGGGAGCACATCACAAAGTCCATGTGGGTGTTTGACTGGTCCAAGTAATTCACAGTTTTGTCTGTCATTGGGCAATGCATTTGATTTTTGTGGACGGATATGAAGAGAATCCGATTTGAGATTCTTTTGTTGACAATTATACTGTGGAATAATCCAAAAAGTAGAAGAAAATCTTGAAGCTTATATTCTAAAATTAATAAATTTACTGTTTCTAAAAGACCAATTCAAATTACAACTGCAATAAGTTTATAATGGATTTTTAGGAACCATGACTTAAATTTTCGGCGGATGTTGTTAGTATTTCGAAATTTATATAAATCAACCCAGTCATTAACGAGTTTAAATGATTATACTTGAATGTTTGGGTGTTCAAAGCTGACAAACTAAGCGAATTTAGCTCCTCGACTTAAAGAAAATTTTTTTTTTGACATGTATCAATAACTTTGCTAGAAGGATTTAGTGCTTTTAGCCCACCAACGTTTCTGTGTCAAATTGCTAAAGTTGGGTTCTTTGGAAACTATTGGACTTTTTTTTTTTCCGCCGAAAGAGTAAGGACAACAACAGTGGATGAAAACGGAGAATTGTTATTTGGCTCTTGGATTTAACTCACATTAGTTTTTTTGTGTTTTGTTTCAATTTTTTTTTTATTTTTTGAATTGCTTTTGAATTCCAATCCTTTTGAAGCTATCAAATATGATTGTTCGTAATCTGACATATTACTGAGCCTCCCAATGCCATTGTCTAAAAATTATGAATTATTTTAGTGGTTTAGATGACTTAATAATCATTAAAACCAACACAAATTAGGAAATCTCTACTCGTCTTGATTATTTTCTAGCAAGCATAATTACTAGGGATAATTACAAAAACCTCCCCTGAGGTTTTTGACAATTTCACTTGGCACCCCTCAATTTTCAAAAATTACACAAACCTCCCTTGGTTAACTAAAGTTCCAATAATACCCTTTGAAATCAATCTTTTACCAAAAAAGGTTCATAAAAATAGAAAAAGTCATTTGGGTTGACAAATTATTTGAGTTTGTTTGGGATTTATGTAGTCGGGTTAGATTTCAATATCTGGTTAAGGAATATCTCTATGAATTTTGCCTCTATAATTCGGTTGCTTACGGTGGTAGTGACTAACGAAAATGGAGCTAGCGTGATATGATAGTGGTTCAAGTGGTAAAAGCCAGATAGATCTTTTATTTTTTATTTTCTTAATTAGTTGATAGTGATGTACTGGTGTTGATGGGATTGTTTTTTGGTTACTAGTGGCGGTGTTCATTAAGTTGGTGGCAGCGGTGGTGGTATGATGGTTCAAGTGGTAAAGAAATGATATTTTTTTATTTTTTCTTTTGTAGATTGAGAAGGGCATTATGGGGTTTTCAATTAAAATTTTTATTAAAAGGGGAGATCTTGTTACCAAAATAGCAAATGCAAGGGAGGTTTGTATAATTTTTGAAAATTGAGGGGTGCCAAGTGAAATTGTCAGAAACATCAAGGGAGGTTTTTGTAGTTATCCTTAATTACTATCCATGACGAGTTTCAATTACGCAACTTAATCATTTCTTCGTCCTGTATCTATTGCACTTTGTTTGGGTGGTTGTTTTTAAGATGTTTTTTCAAGAATATTAGCATAGCAATTTTGAGTATTCTTCCTAGTAAAAGGATAATTAGAAAATGTGTTTGGAGTAATCTAAAAACATGTTTTTGGACATTGGAAAAAGTCTTTGAATATAACCCCATTCTAATTTTATCCATTTCTTTGGACAGCCGAATGTAGTATAAACCAACTGTGAAACAAGGTGGCTGCTGATAATAGTTCCAAATGAACTAAACAAGGAAAGAAGAATCAAATGTTTAAGGATGTATTAGGTAGATGAGGCAAATAATAATCAGGATTTACTTTTCGTCATTATCATTTTTTGCCCATTTGATGGAAAAAGGAGAGAAAATTCTAGAGACAAAACAATGGATTCCTTAACGAAGATGACTCAGCTCGAGGGATTTACAGATTTGTTTTAGTTTAAACATTTGTCTTCTGTATATCTACTCTAATCTAGTTGTATTATTAATTATCACATTTCATGATACGAAAGAATATGGTACAGTAATGATGTAAATCTTCTAATAATGCTAATTATTCCGTCTTTTTGGACAATTGATCATCTTAGAAGGGTAGACAAGTTGGAGTAAGGACGCACAAACACTTGTACTATATCAAAAGTTTGAGTTGTATAAAGTAAATTAAAATATCTTATCGATAGTGACCTTACAAACAATGTAATGACTAAGTTATGTTTCTAAACTTAAATGGTTATTTTATAGTTCATTTTTATATGCCTGTAATATCAATTCTAATGTTTTATTTTTAGGAATAAACGTTATTAAATTTAATTTTCATGTAAAACAGAGACTCTAATTTAGAAAAAATATAATGGCTTAGTTATTCTAACTTAAATGCTTATTCTATTGTTCATATGTAAAATTTTATTAAAGTTAATTTCTATGAAGAATAGAGACTCTAATTTGAAGGAAAAAAAATGAGGTACTTATGTTTCTAACGTTAAATACTTATTGTATCGATAATATGGTTATGGTTGTAGTATCAGTTTTGATATATTTTTCTAAGAATAAGATTTCATTGAAGTTATTATAGATCCAATTTGACATGAAATATCTTTTTATCTACATTTGTTATAGCTGAGAGAAAATATAGTTAAAATAAATAGTCAAATGACATAAATATCCTTAACTTGGTAGGAGGAAATTTTTGAAAAAAAAAAAAAAACTCATCTGTTACAATATTTTCTGAAAATATTTCTGAAAAACTTTCAATTAAGAAAAATTGTTGAATTTTAGATGAATTAAATACGAGAAATAGCTAACAAGAAATGTGACAATGATATAATAAAGATTATATTTCTAATATTATTAGAGAATACCTCTATTAATTTCTTGCTAACGAAAATTTTACTATTATGAATGCAAAGCTAAAACCGATATTTTTGATGTTGTAGGTTAAGAATTTTCCTTAAACCAAGAAAAGAAAAAGTTAAAAAAAATTCAAAATTTTCTAACTTACCCTTGTCTTGGTGGAGAGTTTCAATTTTTTTTTTTAACCTTTTTCTTCTTATTGGTTTAAGGAAAATTCTTAACTTACAACATAAAAAATCTCAATTTTAACTTTGCATTCGTAACAGTATAATTTTTATTTGGTACAAAATTAGTAAAAGACCTCTCTAATAGTACTAGACGTCATTGTTACATTTCTTGTTAGTTATATTTAATTCATCTAAAATTTAGCAATTTGTTTTATTTGGAAGTTTCTTAGAAATATTTTTAAAAAATACTGTAATAGCTAAATTTTTTTTCAAAATTTTCTTCTTTGCCAAGACAAAGGTATTCATGTCATTTGACTATTTTATTTAACTACATTTTCTCTCACCCATTTATTAGAGGGGCAAAATGTATACATTTAAAACCCAAGGGGTGACTAGTCCATATCTTCGGCAAATTTGTTAGAATATTGTTAAGAAAAAAGAAAATTCGGTAATTGTGGGTGTTAGGGGGGGTTTTTGGGAATCTAGGAGCATCGCGTTTGGAGAAAGTGACGTTGAATTTTTTTTTTTTTTTAATTTTCAAGCGCCGCATTTCCCAAATGCGGTGTTACTGTTCATACACTGTTTGTGCACTGTTCACTTCTTTTTTTTTTTTTTTTTTGTAGAAGAGGTTAGGGTTTTTGATTTAAGGTTTTTTTGAGTTATTGTTTAGGTAGATTTATAGGATTTAAGTAAAAGTAATTGAGATAATTCAATGTTTGAATTGAAAAATTTTAGATTTAGAAATAATAAAGTTATAGATACCAAAATTTTATATACCATTTTCTAATATCTTGTGGCCTATTTTTTATTTTTCGTATGCGAAATCTAGTTTTTAGAGAAAGTGTGCAAAAGTCTTCTGGCAAAATTGTAATTTCAGCATGTAAACATATTATCGCCAATTTTTTATTTTTAAATTCATATTTTATACCCTTGTACAAATTTCTAAATTTTGCATTTTTTTGGATTAATCGCTATTTTTCTATGTATTACGTCAATTCAATGGCAAATAGTTATTTTTAATTCGTGAATATCTTTTTCGGCTGTTTTTGAATTTTAAATTCATTTAAGCATATTTTAAATTTGTGATAATTTAAAAAAAAAAATTTAGCGCCGCGTAGATTCCCAAAATCCCCTAACACCCACAGTTGCCGAATTTTCTTTTTTCCTAACAATATTTTAACAAATTTGCCCATATCTTCAGGGTGGCAAAGTTATTAACCCTTTAATATATATAGCCCCACTAAATTGCATTGAAAACCTGGCACACAAGCATCAACTTGAACATGTCAAAATCACAAATTACATACCATGACAAGTACTCAGGTGTCACTATTGTTTATGTTCCGATATTCAACTTCGTATTTCATAACCTGTAAGAGTCTTCTCTGGACAGTGCTCAACTGTGCTTTAGAAGCACGGTAGTACAGACCAAATCCATCATTCCCCCATCGTTGGCAGATCTCTTTCAATTCTTTAGTGTTCTGAAATCATCTTCTAGGTAACGTGTAAAACTGTCATGATAAAGTTTCAATAGCTCAAAAATTTATGATTGCCACAGTATGATCAACTCCCAAAGCTTATTAGCCTTTCCAACAATCTGCACAAAACAGGAAGTATTCTAATCACTCAATTACAGAAAATTTCAAAATAATTTCTTTTTCGAAGTCTTACCTATTTTAAGGTGGAAATTTGGGATGTCGTTAAAAATACAAACTAAAACTTTTCCTTGTATCCGAATGTTGGTTTGGGGTTTATTAGCCAAACGAAGAAGTTGCAAGACTACCATGACAAAGAAAAAAGAGGTGCTTATATAAACTATATTTTTGACAAATTTGTTACTCTCACGCTAGGCAATATTTAAGTAAGACATGAATTAGCGGATGCAAAAAGCCTATTACTGATGCTCCATGATTCCAGTAAATTTATGCTTGTCCATAAAAACGATTCAACAAAATTAAGGTAACATTTTAAAATTCTAAGGACTAGCACAACCTAATAATTAATTTGTGATATGAATAAGAACGAAAAAAAAAATGCTAAAACAACAGAGCTTGTAACACATATTATGCTGAAAGTTTTTTTGCTTCTTAAATACAAATTCATTTATATATTAATAGTGAAAAATGGTTGCTTATATTTATGCAGATGGGAAACAATATCATTGAAATGAAATTGCTTTCTTGTATCAAAAAAATCAGACTGATTAATTATTAGCACAAGTTACTTATACTTGATGAAAGTTCAGCTAAAATCAAACATAGTACCTTATTTGCCCTTTGAGGAACAACATTTGTCATTAAATACCTCCCTTGAAGCTTCTTTCAACCAAGCAATTTCATCATTCAGGGAAGCGTTACCATTCAAAGTTGAGTTCCAAGCTTTAATCAAGTTGCTTGCAATAAGATGGATAAATGCCCTAACAAATATGTGGTTTGTTTTTGTAATTTTGTTTAAGAAAAATGCTAAGAACGGTAATTATTTCATCTTACTAGACAAATGATTGTATTGGAAGTATAGACAAGTTGGAGCACACATGCAGACTCATGCGTGATCCTTTAATAAACTAATGTTTGTTTGTGAGTTCATTTTGGGGGCTCACTAGAAAACATTTTCTTAAATTATCTACACACAGTTTGCTGAGGTTGTCTTGTCATCTCACTAATCTTTTCATTTATGTTGAGCGAACCCTTACTTGTTAGTGTTTGTGAGATTAGTTAATTTCATTTATACAATGCTCTTCAGTGAGTTTCGAGTGTTTAATCTAACTTCTAACTCATTTAACAATTTGACAAAACAAATAGTGAGGCAGAGAATAAAATCACTACAAATTTTAAGCAAATGCTTAGAGTTTGCAGAGAATAAAATCACTACAAGCTTCAAGGACTACAATGTTTAGTGTCTACCGTTGTTTTGATGTCCATATTTAATTTTTTTTTAGCTTGTACATTATCTTGAATAATTTGAAGAGTCAATTGTCTTAATCCCTACTCCTCGCATTAAAACAAGACATCAACAACCCTCCTTGATTACATCATTTTAGGTATTTGGTCAATTCTCATTTTCAATCCTTAGTTACAGCAATCAGATAATACTTTCTGATATTTCATAGTTATAGTGACTAATTTGTTCCCTTCCTGAAAAATTGTATGATTACTACATTAATATTTAATAAACGTAGCACTTTCTCAGTCTTTTAAATCTTGAAGGAGAAAAGAAAAGTCTGCAACTAATGTTATGATGTGGCAGAAAAAAATGATTAGCAAATTTTGTTTTGCTTTGTTGACAGATGAATAGTAATTTCTTATGCTTATCCTAAGTTGGTTCTTTTTTTTTTTTTTTTGGGAAAGATAGTTCAGTTCTTATATTACAAATGAGTTTATGGAAGGTTCACGTTACTATAAAATTAGTCATCTTGGTACCATTTGATCAGAATTGTATTAATTTCATAAACGGGAGTTTCCAATTTCTGTACATTAGCTTAAAATTATCAAAAAAGAGAAACAAAAATGCACTCACTTTGAAGATAGAGGCAACAAACATGTTATATGTATATATGAATACAAAAGCTATTGCAAATGTACTGTCATTGAAATTTTCCAAAGAGTTGATGTGTGGAATGTTAAAGAGAAAATTTGAATAAAAAACAAAAGTAAAAATGAAATGTGTCTTGAGAAGTATTTTTAGATTCTCATCTTTTTCTAGGACAGAAAATTATAGAATGAAATGCCAGTCAATAAAGTTAAAAGATCACTTTTCTGGAGCATAGGAAGTAAGATCTTCTCCATCAGGATCTAATTTTGCCAAGGCCTGCATTCTTCATCCCAAGTTAATTAAAATCAAAACTTTATGTCTAACTAATTACACTGACACACTAAAATGATTATGCATAGTAAAAAAAATAAAAAACTAAAATTTGCACTTAAACTAATTTTGAATAATTAATACATGATTTAATGACTGTATATTTTGTTATATCTTTATATGTAACGGTAGAAGGCTCAATAACTAAAGTACCTCAGAGAAACAAGAGAAACTTGAGAAGGGAGACATAAATAAATACAAACAACTGTCAAGAAGTCGAAGAAATATAGTGGCTGTTGGAACTACTGCAGATGCAAAGAAACAGAAAATACAGAAATTACGAAATCAGGAGTTTGTTACTTAAAAAAACTAGGTGAATCGTTTAATTTTACAGGAAGTTACAAGTCTTTAATGCTTTTACATTCTTCAGAAAGATGTTCAAGATCTCTGCATTCATCAAGACTGCAACTTTCTTGAGGAATGAACACATTTGTCCATCCAGGTTGTTCACTGATGCTGAGTTCCCACCGCTATTACCGCTCCACCCACAGTAGAAACTTGGAAGAAAAAAATAGTTGGTGATATAAAGAGCAAAAGCAGGCAATTGTTTTGAACTTAATGCTCATTGAAGAGGCCAGGACAAAGAAAATTACTATTGGATGAGAATGTTAGCAGCCCAAAGATTCAAACAGCTCAGATTAGGAATGGCAAATTGGCAATGGCGAACAAGCCGGAATGCGAAAATCAAATTTTTGCGACAGCTCTTTCTATTGCAAGGACGGCCAAGAACTCAAAACAATTTCTCCAAAAGGCGCTATAAAAAAGAACTTTTCCCGATTGGATTGAATTACACATAAAAAATGCCACTCGTATAGCAATTTTAACTAGAAGCAACTGGAAACAGCAAGATTGATGATTGATTGCTACTCTCACTGCTTATTTCTCCTCAAATAGATAGCCATGATTTGGTTCCAGATTCAAGTTTAATGACAACAAAATGCAACCTTAAATCACAGTCGATTGAAGGAAATAACATCAACTTAATTCAAGTTACAAGAGGAATTAAAAACAGTGTAGGAATTACTTGAAGAGAAGACAAATTATAATGTCGAAGAACCAAAATCAAGTACAAAAACTACTGCTAAAATCCAACCTATTTATAAAGCTTTTACAAATAAAATAGAAGCTAAAAAAAGATAAAGATATTGCAGACACATCGAACTGAAGGAAACTTGCCAAATTTATGGACGGTGATCTTGTAGGTTGCTTCATTGTTCATCAGTATGTTCATCTTCCCATCCCATTTTTAGTTGCTTCATGACTATGGTTCGAGCAACACCTGGAGATCCACGTTTCCCCATTTGCCCTGTTCTTCCTTTATCTTCAGAACTGAACTTTTAGCAGATACGTGACAGCAATACACCTTAATCATTTGAAGAGTTGTAATCTCCCCTAAACACGAAGGGACCTCTTCCAATTTCCCGCAATGCTGCAACACTAATTTCTCAGGACAGGGAAAATGATCGACACCATTGGTTCCGGTCCATCTGTTAATTCTTAAAGAATCCAATTCCAAGAATTTGAGGGCAGGGAATTCCCATTCCTCATTCATGTCCCAAGTATCCCACTCAAATCAATGCTTGATAATTTGAGTACCACAAGATTTGGAAATTCTCCTCTTTTTGGAATTATACATGAAGAGAATTGTGACAAGGTCAATTTCTTTAGATTCTCGGGAAAACGAAACCTGATCTGGTGCTTAATAAATTGATATAGTCTCAGAGTGAGGGATCCTGGTTCAAGTCTTAGGCTGAGTGATTCTAGTTGTCTTAAGAAGTCCAATACCACAATTCTTTTGTAGACCGGAATATATTCGTCTTCTGTGAAGAGTAGGCATTTGAGTCTGCGGATGTTTGGCAACTTTCTCATTATCTTTTCGAGTCTTTGATTCAAAAAAAGTTCTAATGTGGAAAAGGTGTCTAAGTTGGGTAAACTAGAACAGGTTTCAAGATCCAAATAAAGAAGATAAAAAAGTTTAGACCACAGCACCTTTACTTTTGGCATATTCCAGATGGCGTTCGGTAAGGAAACTTCATGTCCATAGACAGGAAGAATTTCTAAATTTGAGAGGTTTGCTATTGTTGATGGGATGCAAGTGAACGTACCTCGAATCGCCTAAGTATCTCAACTCAACAAGCAATGTTATTTCATTGGGAAAGTAAAACCTAGGTTGATATTTGTCAAATCTAACACTTTAAGAAGTTTAAAAAAATGAAAAATGAGTGAGACATGATGACAGTTAGAATCATCATCTACCTTAGCAAAGATAAGAAGAGAATGTACACCTGGACAAAATCGCTTGGACTTCTCAAAATCTTGTGCAATAGAATGCACACACAATGGTTGTAGACCACATTGCCCAAGAAAGGTGAAAAGCTCATCATGCTCATTTAGTAAAAACAAAAACTTTTTCCTTTTAGCTTTTACCACACAAACTCATGCAACAAATCATGAATTCGGCAAGTTTTAACCCCTCCTACAGATCTTTCCTCAGATACCATAACCAAGTTTCTGCCAATCAAATCATTAATGTAGCCTTTGGCCATATCCTCTAGGCTCTTTAGCTCACTTTTTTCAATAAATCCTTCAGCTATCCGAAACCAAATCAACTTCTTAATAGGAATCTCTTCATCTTCTGGAAATGATCCAAAATAAAGGAAGCATGACTTCAGATTTTGAGGTAACTTTTCTGAAACTCAACTTCTAACTATATCCATGCACTGCTCTTATCAGGACAGAGCACTTAAACTTAGCCTTCCTTGCAATCCCTTCCCAACTATCTTGATCTGAATTTGCAAGAATTCCTGCTACAGGTGACAACTGTGAGAGGTAGTCCCCTGACAATTTTTTGCTATTTTCATCCCCAAATCCAGAGGATAGCCTCTTTATGCTAGATAACTTCTTTCTGCAATAGATCCAAGTACTCAACGTTGGTGAGTGAGCGAAGAGCGGTGAGGTTCACGATTTCGGATTAATTTTCTTGGTCATCCTCAGAATTTCGACTTGTTAAGAGGATTCTACTTGAATTGGCATCATCTGGAAAGGATATTTCCAAGTAACTCCATGCCTCTATGTCCCAAACATCATCTAATACGATGAGATACCTCCTTCCCAGTAAACATTTTCTTAACTTTTCTTTCAGCCATTGTTCATCCTTTTCCAAATATTTATCACCAGAAAAGTTAGGATCAACAGAATCCAAAATCTGAAGTGACCAATCTTTCTTTTTGTATGCTTGAGAAACAACACACCATGCACTAACATGAAAAAGGTCTCTAACTGAAGGATTATCATAAATATTTCTGGCTAAAGTTGTCTTTCCCAATCCCGGCATGCCCACAATGGAAATAATGTCCAATCTTTCTGATCTTCCTGTAAGATGTTCAATTATTGTGTTTGCCTCATCATCCAAAGTCACCACAATTTTGTTGATTGCTGGCGTATTACCGGTGATGGCAAAGGATTGGAATTGTTTGTAGCTTTTTGGGCTTCAGAATTTGAGTTATAATGATTGTCATCAATCTTCAATCTCTCCAGCTTGATGAGATTAATTTCTTCTATGATGGTTCTAAATTCCAATGGAGAACAACTAGGAATATCTTCGACCACCAAGGATAGAATGATAAATGTGTCTTGTATGCCACCTCCTACAACACGATTCCAAAGACTTTGGAGCTTTCCATCGTGCTTGCGATATCTGGAATACTCTCCAAGAAAGATCTTAGGGATACAAGATCTTCTTGGACTGTTTGAATTTGATCCTTTGCTAAAAGCAATCGAATCAACCTTGCTAGACGGCAGTTCCTTCAGATTTTCTAGGAGAAAATCTATAAAGCCATGCTCATTGCTCTTGGAAAAAATGAATGCTGATGTTATTACCTTAATAAGCTTAATCTTTTCCAGAAAATTAGGAGTGCAAAATCTATCTCCTTAACCAAGCCTTCTCCCAATTCGTGCACAGGAAATGAGCAAATTACGATTGCTGCCTCATTGACTGCTAGCTCCAATGAGATCCTTTGCCTTTTATATGCAGCTCATCAATCTTCTCTAGGTGCTTCGTGAGAATAGTTCTCAAAAATCTTAGTCCCTCATAGAGTGTTGGCACTTGATCCTTCAAGGAAACCATGTAACTGTCGCTGTACGTGAGTGCTTCCAAAATATAGGGCAAGAGAGCATCAATAAAGTCCCCCAGTACATGCTTGTCCATCTCCAGAGTGAGGACGTGTGATGATTGAGAAACATTTGAAGCCGTCAAGCCGTATACGTAAATCTCACGGATTTGGGGATCAGCAGGCGCGGGCAGTTCAGAGAAATTTAACTCAAATTCACCAAGAAACTCCTCATGATATCTAGGTGGGACAAACGGCCACTGATAACAGAATCTTGCTGCATTGACAGCCACATCATGTAAATAAGTGAAGAGAACTTGCAATTGACAAGGCTCAAAGCCCCTCAATTCTGCAAAACGAGCGAACTTTATGAGCAATACCAGCTTGTTTTTGAGGGTGTCAATCAGATTTGAACTTTGCCTTTTTAAGAAATATGAGTGTATCAGGATATCCGCCATATTTACTAGCAGGGAGTCGAAGAATCCCTTCGAGTGGTGGACGGATTGCCGTGCCCATTAGCTCGACAAAGTGATGTAAGAGTCGATGATTTCTCGGCTAAAATATCTGAGGCAATCTTCCAATTGAATGATCGCCTCAGACAGACTGTGGTCCCCTTCTTGTAAAAGAAAAAGATTACGAAATTTCTTGCCATTATGGATAAGTGAATCTTCAAGCCTACTCAACAAAGATCCCATCACACTACTCAACAAAGATCCCATCACACTACTACTACCACCACTTCTTGCGCACAAAAGAAATGTTCTCAAATTTCTTAAACACACCTGTAGATTCTTCACTTGATATTCGCTAGAGAGAAAATCTTCCCCCATCAACTCTATATCTTCTAAGGTTCCATCAACGTAAGCGGATGCCATTGTCATCTCTCTCAGTTATAGATTCTGAAACTTGAACAAGAACAGCTCTGCAAGTGGGATGCAGTTATTTTCCTCTGAGTCTCTTACTTCCAAACTTTTTTTGTTTTCCCTTTTTTTTTTTAGTGGGTAATGAAGGGACATATATTATATTATATATCACTAGCCATCGCTTCCCACAGAAACCTCTTTTATTTATTTATTTATTTTTGTTTTTTGACTGATCCCACGTGAAACTTGGATGTTGAAAATATAGAGTTGTTTGAAATCTAAAGTTGTGAGAAAAGGTATCTACTTTGACTACTCATCTATATTGTTAAATTAGTACCTCTGTTTGTTTGGTTCTGTTTTTTTAAATACATGTTTTTTTAAAATTTTATACACATTTTTAATTAAATTTTTATTTCAAAAATATATTTATCAAAAATAATCTTTAAAACTACTATAATAATATTTTTTAATTGTGTTTTCCCACACTTGTTAGGCCAGTATTATACTTTGTTTTTGTAATATTGATTTAGTGTTCACTATCACTATTAAACTAATATCTACATTTATTAAATTTGTATTTTCCTACATTTGCATACTTTGTTTTTACTAGTGTAATAGCACGTGCGTTGCACGTGGTAAGTATTTACTTTTGTAATTAATAACGTGTTGTTCTAGGTTGATTAAGAAAAAGAAAAAAAAAGTTCTAATAATTTAAATCATTTTGTTACTCGATTACAATTAATAAAATGCATTGAAGGCTACTATATAAAACATATGAAACACTTTCGAAATGTTTTTATTTTATATCTTAGTGTAAAATTTTAGGAAACTAATGAAAAGTAAACAAAGGAAAAAGGGGAGCAAGGACTATTTAAAAATTCAAAATTAATCTCATACACTTTAGTGTGACATTTTTTTAGTTTAAAAAATAAAAAAGGTATGATCCCCATCAATCTTATTTTATAATGGGTAGTATATTCTCTTAAAATAGAAGTACAATAAGTTTTGATAATCAAAATACTTGATCTAAAGGTTTATATATAAAAAACAAAAAAGAATAATAACTTTATTTAGAGAAAGACGGAAAAAATCTCAACACTCATGTCCTCAACTTTTGTTTGTTGTCTAGGGAATAGTGATTCTTACTTTGAGTTGATGCCATAAAACATTTTTAAACCCAAATTGCAATTTGAAATACATATGCTCTTTTCTATTTACTACTTTTACAATACCACAAAAACTCATTGGCAGATCTCTCTAGTCATTGAAATCCCAACCCATTAAGTTAATTTGAGTGATGTATTCACAATTGGTAAAGGATGTTTACAAATATAAAACTCCATTTTCAAGCTTATTGAACTATGTACACAAATATAAAAGCTTAAAGTGGAAATTTAATATTTTGAGCAATACAAATTTATTAATAAATATAATTGTAAAATGTGTATAATTAAGTTGTAAATGAATAACACACAATTTGAAAGTAATCGAAATAATTTGGATTATACTATAAGATGATATATGCTAATGTTTTGGTGCTATCATAGGGATATTTAGTAATATATATGCCAGTTCATTTAAAGCATAAAAAATAGAAAAATATGTTGGAATGATAAATCAAATGTTAAAACTTAATAACTATACAAATCAAGTAGATATCATATATTTAACCAAAGATAAATATTCATGTGTTCTTGGTAGTTGCATCTTGTTATAAATCAAAGTGAGAAAACAAATTTCAATTTTCTAATTTATCAATTTACCTATGAGTATTGAAAGCTTAAATTTGATCACATTAGATAATAAAATGAATATATGAATTTAGAAAAATGGATCATCCTCTTTTCTAGGGGTGCGTGGTTCGTAGATCAGAATCAGAATCGGAATCATTCACTTTGGAATTGGAATGAAGTTTTTCATTCCAATATCCTTGTTTGGTTAGATGTTGGAATCAAAATCAGAATCATTCACTCTTGAAGACTTTATGGTCCTAAACCATTTATTTTTATTAATTAACAAATAAATGATGGTGTCTACTAAAAGTTTATCACAACAAAACAAATGAGAAATCAAAAAGAAATCAAAGTTGCAAAATTTTTAGAAATGATTCCAATTTCCTCCAATTTAGTCAAGAATGGAGGATTCCCAAATTTTCAGAAATGATTTTGATTTTTCGATTCCTATTCCCTCAAACCAGACAGCCTATAAGGTATTCATTCCGATTTTCGATTCTGATTCCCAAATGTTCTCAAATTTCTTAAACACACCTGTAGATTCTTCACTTGATATTCGCTAGAGAGAAAATCTTCCCCCATCAACTCTATATCTTCTAAGGTTCCATCAACGTAAGCGGATGCCATTGTCATCTCTCTCAGTTATAGATTCTGAAACTTGAACAAGAACAGCTCTGCAAGTGGGATGCAGTTATTTTCCTCTGAGTCTCTTACTTCCAAACTTTTTTTGTTTTCCCTTTTTTTTTTTAGTGGGTAATGAAGGGACATATATTATATTATATATCACTAGCCATCGCTTCCCACAGAAACCTCTTTTATTTATTTATTTATTTTTGTTTTTTGACTGATCCCACGTGAAACTTGGATGTTGAAAATATAGAGTTGTTTGAAATCTAAAGTTGTGAGAAAAGGTATCTACTTTGACTACTCATCTATATTGTTAAATTAGTATCTCCGTTTGTTTGGTTCTATTTTTTTTAAATACATATTTTTTTAAAAATTTCATACACAACTAAATTTTTATTTCAAAAATATATTTATCAAAAATAATCTTTAAAACTATTATAATAATATTTTTTCATTGTGTTTTCCCACAGTTGTTAGGCCAGTATTATACTTTGTTTTTGTAATATTGATTTAGTGTTTACGATCACTATTAAACTAATATCTACATTTATTAAATTTGTATTTTCCTACATTTGCATACTTTGTTTTTATATTTGTCAATTTTGCATCAGATTGGTTCTGCAACTGTGGAGAGTTGAATCTTTGCATGCAACTAAAACAATACGTACATTATACCACCAATTAATGTTATATTACGAGTTACTGCTTCGGATTTTCTATGCACTAACTTATCAAGATAAGATTATAAACGTATGCGTGTCTGTTTTTAATTGAATAAATGGCTGTCAAACATATAAAATTTCGTTTGATTTGATGTCACAACAAATGCAATAAATTAGTATCAACCTCTTTCTTGCTTTCTCCAAATGAAAATAACATCGAACAAAGATTTGTAGATTCACCGCCAAAATGGGCTTAAATTCCCGCCAATTAATATTATATTACTGGCAATCACTTCCCGCAGGGAGGTTTCTTCATAAGTGCGAGCTAATTGTCCGGTGTAATTCCTTCGAAAAAATAGTAGTATGTTGAAAATTTAGATTTGCTAGAACTTTAAAATCGTGTAGGAAAGCGTATCTTTTTTTTACCATTCACTTACACTTATTAAATTAGCATCTATATTTGTAATTTTGTGTTTTTTTACATTTGTTGAGTAAGTATTATACTTTGTTTCCATGCTTGTTGAATTGGTGTCTACAATTACTATTGAGTTATTATCTATATTTGTTGAATTTGTATTTTCCTATACTTGTTAGTAGGATATACTTTGTGTCTATGTTTACTGATTTCTCATAAGACAATTGCACCTGCAATTATTGAGGCGTGAACCCTTTGCATGCAACTAAAACAATGTGTACCATTATATATCACCAACTAATATATATTATTAGTAGTTGCTTCGCACTTTGAGTGCAACTAAAAAAATATGTACAATAATTTAACTTATCAAGATAAGATTATGAATATTTATATGTCTATTTTTAATTGAATCAGTGGCTATCAAAACATATAATAGAATTTCATTTGATTTGAGGGCATAACAAATGTAATACATTAGTATCCTCTCTTAAGTTAGAGATTAAGGCTATAGGATTAGAGATGTAAAAAAAATCAAGGATAAGGCTATAAGATTAGAATACTTGGTTTAAATCTCTCTAAATGTGAGTTTAGTCTAAATATATGTTAGTTTATATCCTGCCATTAGTTACTTGTGAATTAGTGTAATGTTGCTAAATTGTAACATTTACACACATACACGCAAGTATGTACCTCTATGTGCGTGCGAGCGTGTTTGTGTGGTTTTTTTTTTTTTTTTTTTTTTGGGGTAAGGGGTAGAGGTTATGGAGTTTATGGACTCAGTAGTAAAGTTCATGTCACTATGAAATTATTAGCTTTGAATTTTTATAAAAACTGATTTAGAAAAGTTAAAAATTGATTGTTTATGATTTTAGCTTTAAAAAATTAAATATATATATAAAAAAAAAGCAGTTGAGGACATTACAAAATAAATTTTTCAAAAATTAGAAGCTAAAGTAAAGTAAAAAAGCTATTGAGAACATGCCCTTAGTCACTGTGGTAGCATTTGATCAGAATTATTGAGCCTTCCAGTTTACGTATATTAGTTTAAATTTTTCAAAAAAGAGAAAAAGAAAAGAACGCTACTTTGCGGATGGAGGCAACAAATATTTGTACACTATAATGCAAATCTTCCGTTCGATATTAGTTCCAAAGAAATTGATAAATGGAATGTCAAAGAAATAGAAAATTTACAATAAAAAAACAAAAGAAAAAACATAAACTACTTAATTAATAGTGTATATTCAAGTTAATTACTTCAATCATATATTTAAAATCCTCAATTTATGCAGATATACCTCTTATAATTATATTTTTCCTAAAAGCTAAAAGTGCCCAATAGATCATCATACAAGAATCAATTATTAGAAAACTTTGTATTAAAATATAAAAATGTTTTTTGTAATAAGTTAGGAAAATAAAAATGTATCAATTAGAAAAACTTCAAATATATAATCCATAAAGGTTTGTTCCTAATAATTTTTGTAAAAACAGGGAGAAGCTTAACCTTGTTATGTTTGTGTAATATCATTCTCACAACCAAAATACATCTCATTCATTTTTTTTATCAAAAGAATTAGTAATCAACTCTGTCGACAAAGTTCTGAAATCGATTTATTCTTTGCAACATTTTTTAATATGTTAATTGATATGAGAGAGAGAGTGTGTGCGTTTTATTCTCAAATGATGATGTAATCATATTGCATTTAAAAATACATACTTGATGCTTTTGATATATTAATCACGACGAGCCTTGCATTTATTCTAAATTATCAAGAATCTGATATGTATAAAGGTACCATTATTTTCCTCTCTTGTTTTGGATATACATTCATATTTTTTATTCCCCCCTAGAAACTACTTTGTATATTGATCCAAAAAATGCTTTTCAAAAGTAGTACTAGAAATTCTTTTGTTGAAGATTTAAAAAGAGAATGAAATGTATCTTGAAAATTATTACAAACTCTTATCCTTTTTTTTTGGGCTAGTACCAAAAATTCTAGAATCAATTGTAAGTCAATAAAGCTAAAAGATAACTTTTCTAAAGACTTTCTTCATTGAAAACTGATTTTGCCAAAACTTGCGCTTTCCACTACAATTTAATCCCTCAAGTCTTCCCTTAAAAATACACAACGTGAGAATATTGCTTCAAAAAAAGTGTTAAATGCATCTGGTGCGTTACCAATTGGTACATTAAAAACTAATAATTTATTATCATGTGGTGATAGTGAACCACACTATATAATACTTGGTGATATGTGATTGATTGTAGTACGTCACGTGACGTACGTAGTTCACCTAATACTTACACCAGCAAGTAGCTTGGTCCGTGGATTGGTTATAAGCAATTCAAGTGGATAATTTTTTATAGCTCTATACTGACCGTGGTTCATTTGTCTCCTTTCGAAAAAAATTTACATATATGCTGAAAATAAAAAGCAAAGCCTGCAACTTTTCTTTCTTTTGATTAATGAATTGGTACTTTTTTTTTTTCATTGAACAGTAAATGGTTACTTCGCTGAAGTTTATACTAGAAAAATCTGTCCTCAATAGTGCATTTTGATGGTGCAAATCAACAGAAAACATTTTGGGGAATTGTGTCTGCGGAATTTGCTAATGTTATCTTATCATCCCACTTAATCTTCTTATTTGGAAAAGAGGGTTACCAGCAAAAGTTTTCCTCAATTAATAGAGTAATGTTTTATGTAGTTGTGAGTCCATTTTGATTGCATAAATCACCTGAAAACATTTTTGTAAATTATATATACGAAATTTGCTTATGTTGTGTTATCATCACCCGATCCTATCTTTTGAAAATGAGAGTTGATACCTAATATTGTAGTGTGGTAGAAACAAAAATTACTAAACTCTATGAACGTTTCTAATATTCATGTTAATTTAATTTCCAGTAGATACATTATCTTGAACAAAGAAAAGTGTCAATTATTGAATCCTGATCTCAGCCTTCCATGTTAAAAAAGGCATCAACAACCCTCCTTTCTAACCTTTTTGATTTTTTATTCAATACCATTTTTATAAATATTAATTCCAACTACTGTCTAATCCATTATTATTAGCGATTCAGGCGGGCTGTATTTTATGGTTTCTTTGTGATAATGGTTTATTAGTCCCTTTCTGGAAAAATTGACATATTAGCTATATTATTATTTAATTAATGCATCACCTTCAAAAACTTTCAACATATGGAAAAGAAACAAATTACTTAAACTTTTCTTTCTTTGACTAGTAAATGACTATTTCACCGGATTTTTTTTTTTGTTTTTTTGTTTTTGGGGGAAGGGGGTGGGCGAGGGTGGGGTTGTGTAGATGTTACTCTATTTTTTTTTTCTTTCAAATTAATCAACAATTGAGGAGTATTAGAAAGAGGAGATGTTACTCTATTAATAGAGTAAAATTTTCGGTGGTTCTGAGTCCATTTTGTAGGCAGAAATAATTAGAAAAATGTAGATTGTCTGTACAGAGTTTGCGGATGTTGTATCATCATAAAACTAATCTTTTCAATAAAAAAAAGGGTTGATCACTAATACTTTACTGAGGTAGAGAAGTAAACCATTACACGCTGGACATTTTTACAATTTTTTGAAGTGGGTAAACAATTAGAAGAGCCAACAACAGAAGGCATGATCTAAGCTTTCCACATTAAAGACAGACATCAACGACTTTTGTGCATTTCTCCCTTATTACATTTTCATACTTTTTTTATACAAATTTTCTAAATCATTCCAATTACTCCCTTTCTATTTGCCTCTTTTTTAAGTAATAATGCCAAGGATTAATTACGCTTAACCTGGCTAAACTTTGACTCTAGTACACTTACTATGAATTTTAGAAATATAAGCTTTGCCACCTCAAATTAATACTGTTTGTACTTTCAATTGAAAAGAAACATACACATTCATATTTATTGAGATCCCATCAATTTTTCCTATGCAAATAATGGTTAGTTTTTAAACCAAATTTCTATTCCTCTCAATTAATTTATAAGCTAATGCTCAATGCACTTGATACCCCACGTCTAGAATGAAAAGGCCTTTTTATCCAAAATACTTTTCCTCCTAGATTGGATTGAAAAAAATGTTTAGCCTATTGTTTGGTAACCCAAGTCAGAATAGAATGCCTATTCCTTTTCCAATGTTTGGTACAATCATATTTAGATGTTAGAATAGAATAAAATATATATTAATTTGACTTGATTGCCCTTAATTCTTTGCACTAGAATATATCATATTTTTATTTTGTTTATTTGTAATTCTATGCCTAAAAAAGACTTTAATATTTTTAATTTTAAAATTCTTAATATTCTAGCTAAAATTAAAATAATTATGCTCTTTAATTAATTTTAAAATTTTTATAATTATTAGCATTATAATTAAAAAAGTGAAAAATTAATAATAAATTCACATTAATTTAATTTATAAAAATTTTAGTTTTTACATATTTGCATAAAATTTAAAAATATTATTTTAAATATTTTTATAGTAAAAAAAATTCTAAGCACATATTAAACTAATGGTGAAAAACATAAAAAATTATTAATTGAAGTTATTAAAAACCTAATATTTTTTTAAATATTAAAAATAAAAATTATTCAATGTATCCTAGGTTAAAAAAATTAGCAAAAAAATGTATGGGGATATTGATTCATATTTTTGAGGTCTTTCCAAGATAACATTGGAATGACCTTTTTCTAGATTTTTGTTGAGGAATGAGATTCTAGAAAAAAGATGGAATTGCATTCTAGGTGAGAAATGTCTTTCCAACTTAAAATGTCCATATACCAAACATGAAAATAAAACGAACAAGTTGGAAAAGCCTTTCTATTTCACCTCATTCCCGCGTCATTTCCTTTTTGTAAATTACCCTATACTTGAATATCAATCGCAAATAATATGGATTGTTTATTATATATATATTTTTGCTTAACTACATAACTTTTATAAAGTACTTTTAACATTTGAAAATATTTTCCATAAAAAGGTATGTAAAGAAACATGAATGTAAGAATGAAAAGAAAATTTAAACTTCATGTGCAAACAATAATACAAATATGATACGGGATAAAATTCGTTTGCTATGATTTAGAATATTGCGATAAGTATTACATATGGTATTATAATTAACATAAAGTATGAACTTACACATGATGACAATGAATAAAAGAATATACTGTTTGTAAATAGCTAAAATGCTTGCCATATGGCTGCAAATATTTAAAATATACGTAGTTGTGAAATTAGAATTGCAATAAAAGTTTTTCATCACAAATACGTAGACAAACTTCATTGCACAAGTTCTTTTAAATGAATGTTCTTCTTGTAGTAGAAAAGGTGTTCAAGACAATAAACCAATCTGTATAAATAGTTTCATTGTAAATGGCCAAATTTCTTGTAGTTTCAGTACAATATACACACGCATACATATGCACATGTGTGTGTGGAGAAATAGATCACATGCACAAGGTCTTTAACTCAGACAGAAGTATGAACAAGTCGAGTTGTTCGTGAACAAAGCTTATTCCATTCATATAAGTTTTGTTTAATTAATCAAATTGAGTTCAAACACCAAATACAGCTTGATTATTAAATGAACGAACGCGAAAATTATATGCAATCACTAGTTTGTAACAGTGAACAATGAGGTATAAATAACATTTAAATTTTTCATTATCATTTTTGCTTTCTTTTGGTGATAAGTTTATATATATATATATATTTATATATATGTGTATGTATGTATGTATGTATATATGTATAGTTTTCTTCCTAGTGGTTTGTTCTTTGTATTTGCGTTTTATTTTTTTAAAACATTTAAATTTTTTCAAAGAAAAAAGGCTAAAAAAGTCATTTTTAATAAAAATTTATGAATCAACCGAATTTTGTTTGAACTTTATACAATTGCATATTTGTTTGTACAGTTTGTCTAATGCTTGTATATTATTTCGAACTGTTACTTCTTGCCATTGTTCCTACTCTCCCTCTTTTATATTTGATGTCTGATCTATGGGACAAATTCCCAAAGGATGTTCAGTAGTTGTCTAAGTAACCTATAAAAAATAATGATTGCCTGATTAATCTGTAAAAAATAACAAAAACTTGAGTATGTATAGTGATTTAGCGTTTGTTTAATTTATAGGATGACACAAAATCCGACTATTAATCTCATGTTATCCCATGTTTGCTTGGTTCTAATGCATTGGATTAGCCATCTTAATTAACTTAAATAATCCTTTCTACTTGAGATAAAATAATCTTGTGGGGGAGCTAGTATTAGTTATCTTTGGGATAATTCTTAGGTGGGATAATAAAATTTTAAACTAATTTGGCCCTATCACTATCAAGTGGACCATGCACCATAACCATCACTGTTATGCACTACCATTGCTACCACCATCATTACCAAATTGCACCACTATTCCACCACCATCACCATCCACCACAACTATTGATTAACAATCAGACATCACTTCCATCACTGAGCATCAATATTACGACTACCAACAACACCACCATCAACAACACCATCACTGTGTAGCATAATTATTTAGTACCTTGTACCATCATCACCACCAACAACTGTGCACCACCTCTACCACTAAGCACAACCATTACTGCTACTATACAAGACCACTACCACTATCACTACTATCTATTACCATGCACTACTACCATCGAGTATTGCCACTACTACTACTATGCAATACCAATATTACCACCAGGCACTACTATCATCGAGCACCACCATTACAACGATCATGCAACACCACTACTGTCACTATTGTGGCGCATTACTATATAATACTATATACCACCATGATAACTTGTGTGCTAGTACAATTACTAAATAGAAATAATATTATATTTAGGATATTTTGGTTAGTAAAAATGATTTAATTCCAAATCAAACACATAATAAAATTATTTTTAGAATATCCTATCAAATCTAAATTTAGTATCAACCAAATACTGAAAAGTTAGAACTATTCATCCAATGATGACTTTTCTTAGAATTCATAATCTGACGATGAATCATTCCATCTCATCTAGTTCATGAATTAAATGGACTCTTACAGGATAGGATGGGACAAGTGATTGTTCCAAGGAATTAATACTGAGAATAAGGTCTGTTATATACCAATAATTGGAAAAATAGCCACATGTGTTCACAGAAAATTAAAAGAGTAAATATTTGGTTTTTATTCATGCACAAGTCTTTGTTAATGAATGTACAAATTCATTATATTAGTGAACGCATGAATACTAGTGTGTGAACATATAATTGAAAAAAAAAGTAACATGTTCATTTAGTCATTTACATCTTACTAATGCTTGTATAATAAAGACAGCAGTAACATTTTCCTTGGTCAATTACAAATCGCGATTTGTGTATGAACAAAAACAAAATGTAAACATCGTATATTTTATGTATACATGTATTCCTTAACTAGTAATCTATTAAAGACTCAGTCTTCACAATTAATTTCTTTAACCAATCATTGGTCCTGTAACCAAAAAATAATGTATTATTCTAACTCAAACCCTAAACCAGAAGATGATGTTAAAGTTAGGGCAATGATTTATACAAGCCACCTTGTGATGCAAACATTTCTTTTTCTGCATATGTTTTATTAGGTAAAATGCTATAAACTCCTGTTCTTTGAACATGTAAATTTATAGTAAAAAATAAAAAATAAATATATGCATCAATAGATGGAGTATATGAATATTTCTTTTGAAAATTATTTTGCTGTAAAAGTCCTCATACATGTTGAATAACAGCATTTATATAAATTTATTGCTCTTATATATATATATATATATATATATATATATATTATAAGCAATTTGTTCACATACTCGATCAATAATTGGTTATACCCTTAATCTGATGTTCTACATGGGATTTGAATCCTCGAAATTTACTTCCTTATATTTAAATCTCCATTTCAATTATATCTACTTTAACAAAATATGACAACTATTCAAGCACACAACTACTTTTATGAGTACATCAACACACTGACAGATCGATATTTTATGATTTTATCTCTATATATTCTTTATTATTCTCCCATGAAATCTTTAAGTTCTATATCTTGGTCTCTTATTCTCTGATCCATCTCGCATTGAAAACTAATAAAATAAGTCGATGTAGTTTGAAAGCTAAAGGATGGACTCATTATAATTACTACTTCTCTAATCTGAGTTCGATGTCATTTACGCAAATATTGCTTTAATAAATGTCTGCAGAGCAACCAAAAATTCATAAGTGGTATTCAACATGATGCAGATTGGCTAAATGGAACAAGTTAGAAAACCTTTTTTAGTTATATCTTCTTAACAATGAACGGTTTGCTTTGATTATGTGCACTTTCACTCCTAAACATTACACTTTGCATTAAGGATTCATTGTGTATTTCAATAACCGAACATGGAATTCTAAGGGAATTAAAGTGTTAAGAAAGAAAACATAAGGTGCTTAAAATCAATTGATGACTTTAGTTTTGATCGATTGAAAAATGACATTGAAATATTGACACTTCCAAGTGCAGTTACTAGCAAAATGAAGTTCCGACACCAAAACGTAGATTATTACATAAATATGGGTGGAAAAATTGATGCAGAAAAGCAGATAAATTCACAAAAACTGGTAACAGTAAAATGGTACTTAATCCAGTAAACAATAAAATTACGTCAGTTGATCAATTAATCACACACACATATACATATATATATATATATATATATGAAAACAATTTAATATATTTACTTTCCTTTTTGTGTATGAAAACGCTACTTAAAAGGAGAATGAAACTTTGCTTGTATACATTACTTCTTAGTGTCAGAATGCAACTTTGCGCCAGCGATCATCAACTTTTAGTTTGGATATCACGCTTTCAATACCGAACATTTAGTGCCGTGGATTTTAATTTCACGCTTTTTTAACTTCGTTTAAGTTTTACACCACAAAATTAAAAAAAAAAAAGAAGAAGAAGAAAGAATCCTGTAGAGAAAAACGGAATTTTCATATTTTCCAAGGACACAAAAGTGGATCGAAACTCGTACTCCAATTGATGTTGAACATTCGAGAGCAAAATCTACCCCTAAAGCTACAATGGTGTCTTACTAACGAATTTGAGAGGAAACTTTTATTCAATTCGCCAACGGTTTAATTGTGTCTTACGCAAGCCCAAAAAAAAAAAAAAAAAGAGGAAAATTAATAAAGGACAAATTAACAATCAAATAAAGGAAGATGTAAACACGCCAAACTGGAGGGAAGGAAAGTTGCCAAACCTATTGACGGTGGTCTGGTGAGGTTGGTTCATTCTTCATCATAGGTTTCATTCTCCATCTCATTGTCACTTGGATCATCCTCCATCTTACTTGGATCATCTCCATCTGATCTTCACTTGTTTCATCCTCCATCTCATCTTTGCTTGATCGTCATCTACCTCATCGTCACTGATGTCTGTGAGTAGCACCTGGAGATCGTCCATCTCATCTTCACTTATATCCTCCTCCACATAATTGTTACTGATGTCTATGAGTAGTACCTGGAGATCCTCATTTCATCAATAGTCCATCTGATATTCCTTTACCTGCATAATTAAACTCGCAACAGTTTTCGGACATTCACTTACCTCAATCATTTCAAGAGTTGTAATTTCCCTCAAAGAAGAAGGAACCTCTTTCAAATTTGAGCAACCACGCAACGCTAATTTCTCAAGACAAGGAAAATGATCGACACCATGGATTCCAGACCGTTTGTCAATACTTAAACGATCCAATATCAAGAATTTGAGGTTAGGGAATTCCCATTCTTCATTCATGTCCCATGTATATCCCCCAATCAATGCTATCTAATTTGAGTACCTCAAGATTGGGCAGTCCTCCTTTTTTGGGAATTATACTCGAATGAAAGCCTTTCAGAGTCAATTTCTTTAGATTCAAGGGAAAACGAAAACCAATATAGTACATGTCTCTTGAAAATAGTCCTAGATGGAGGGATTCTAGTCGACTCAAGAAGTCCATTACCAAAATCCTATTGCATTCTGCATTAGAACCCCCAAATTCACATATTTCACATTTTAGTCTGCGAATATTTGGCAACTTTCTCAATAGCTTTTCTAGGCTTTGCCAATGATAAACCATCAGTGAGGAAAAGGTGTCTAAGCTCTGTAAATTGGAGGAGCTTTCAAGGTTGTCTTCGTTGAATGTAATACTAGTACCACTTGACCACAACACCCTCAATTTTGACATATTCCATATAGTAAATGGCAAGGAAATGAGAAAACCAGTACTGTCGACAAGAATAAGAGTTTCTAAATTTGAGAAGTTGGCTATTGCTAATGGGATGTTTCTGAGCATATCTTTAACCGCCAAATACCTCAACTCAACAAGTAATAGTATTTCACGTGGGAAATCAAAATTCAGATCAAAATGTGTGAAATCCAACACTTGAAGTTTGAAGAAACGAAAAATGTGTGAGATACCATCATCCTCTAATGGGTGGCATTCATTAGGAAAGAATAGCAGAGAACGTACCTTGGGAGAAAATGGCCTTGACTTCATAAAATGTTTCAGGGTAGAATGCACGCACAACCGCTACACTTGAAAGGTGAAAATCTCATCATGTCCACTTAATATAGACATCAACTTCTCTTTTTTGGCTTTTACCACACAAAGCTCATTGAACAAAATATAAGTAATTCAGGATAATTTGGAGGAATTGTGATCTCTTCATTCAACTCAACTAAACAAATCTGTACAGTATTGTATATATGCAAATTCTACTAAGTCAAAATCTGACAAGTGTCACAAATTGAGTATATCCTATACTAACTAACTTTATCCTGTCTCTACTTTTCTTGAGGAACATGCAATGTTGTTGCTGAAGCTCCCAGCTCCATTCCAGCTTCTATCAGCTTCACTCCATATGCGCAGCTTCATTCCATGTGCTTGTGGCATCAAATGAAGTGTTATGGGCTTCCTGTGGATTGGACTTTCAGTACAATATCCGGATATGCACCACTTCAGTAGCCCAGGGCCCATTGCTAATTTATTCCTTATACTTCTACATCCCCTCCTCAAGTTGAACTTGGTGAAAATTTGCCAAGTTTAACTTGTCAAGCAAATTACTGAACTGTGATGATCCCAATGCCTTTGTAAATAAGTCAGCCAATTGTTGCTGTGAGCTAACATGATAAGGCATTATGAAGCCTTCTTTGTATTTGTTTCTAACCAAATGACAATCAATTTCTAAGGTGTTTTGTTCTCTCATGAAACACCGGATTTTCTGTAATGTGAATGGCAGCCTTGCTGTCACACCAGAGAGATATAGGAAGTGATGGATTAATCTGAAAATCTGCAAGTATATAAGTAATCCACTGTAATTCACACACTGTTGCCGCCATACTTCTGATATTCAGCTTCTACAGAGGACTTAGAAATGGTTGTCTGCTTCTTAGTTTTCCATGATACCAATGCACTTCCAAGATAAATGCAATAACCTGTCAAAGACCTTCTGGTGTCTGGACACGATGCCCAATCAGCATCTGTATAGGCCCTTAGTGTAAGATCATTATCTGATGGAAGTAGCAATCCCAGTGAGGGAGTTCCTTTTATATACTTGACCAGATGCAATGCAGTCTTCCAATGCAACTTTGTAGGATTCTGAACAAACTGACTTAATTGCTGCACTGCATAAGTTATATCTGGTCGTGTAAAATTTAAATACAAAAGTCTTCCAATCAGACCTTCTGTAAGGCTCTGGATCCTCCATTTCTTCAACCTTGTCATCTGCAAGCTTGGTTCTTGTGATCATTGGTGTTTTTGATGGTTTGGCTCCAAGCAAACCAGCATCTTTGACTATGTCCAATGCATACTTTCTTTGATTTACATATATCCCATGCTTTGTTCTGGCTATCTCTAAGCCAAGAAAATACTTGGCCTCTCCCATATCCTTAATGGTGAAGAGTTGATGCAGATAGGCCTTTAATGCTTCAATTTCCTTCATACTATTCCCCAGCAATCAGTACATCATCTACATATAATAATAAAGCCATATAACCAGTTTCTCCATGCTTCACAAATAGACAATTGTCGTGTTGTGACTGCTGAAAACCAAAAAACTTCACCTTACCACTGAACTCCTCATTCCATTCCCTGGAAGCCTGTTTAAGGCCATACAGACTTTTTCTTAACCTACAGACCTGTCCAGAAGTGCTCTTTTGTACCCTTCTGGTGGTATCATGTAAATTTCCTCTTTCAAATTCCCATGTAGAAAAGCATTATTGATGTCCAATTGGTGTAGAAACCAACCTTTTGATGCTACAATAGCCAAGAAGATTCTCACTGTAACCAGCTTTGCTACAGGAGAAAAACTGTCTTTGTAATCAACACCTGCTGTCTGATGATAACCTTTAGCTACCAGCCTAGCTTTCAGTCTATCTACTGAACCATCTGGTCTTAATTTTGTCTTGTATACCCACTTGGAACCTATTGCTGTCTTTCCTCTTGGTAATTCTGCTAGCTCCCAAGTTCTGTTGTTTTCCAAAGCTTCCAGCTCCTTTTGCATAGCAGTGACCCATCCATTATCTTTGCATGCCTGACTATACGATTGTGGTTCCTAGCAGATTAGTCACATTTGCCAAAAAAGTAACATATGTTCTATCTAAGTTTTTGAAATCTGGAATGGAAAAGTATTAGGAGTAGTGTTTTGAGCTTTTTGTTTTGGGACTGACACTAGCAGCTTCCAGAGTTACTATTAGATACTATGCTACCCACATAATCCTTGCATCCATATAGGCTGTGTTCTTGTTCTGGTACCCCTTCTAGGTTGTAGGTCAACAATGTCAGTCATGGGGTTCAATATTTCAGGTGATAGAGTGGGTTCAAGAACCTGTTCAAGTGGTATAACAGACTCTGTGGTTTCTGTTTGCTCATTTCCCAAGGTCTGTCCTTCACAGAAGTTATCATTGGTGATCATGGGTAAAGGATAGAGGCATTGTTGTTTCTTGGATCTGATGGTAAGGAAAAGTGTCTTCATGAAACAAAACATTCTCTATTTACAAAAACCTTTTTCTGATCCAAATCATAGACTTTGTATCCTTTTTGTCCTAGGAATATATCCCAAAAAGATGCATTTTGTGCTCTTATGTCAAATTTGTCTTTGTGAGGTAAAGTATTGGTGGCAAACAAAGACATCCAAACATTTTGAGGACTGTGTAATCTGGCTTAATACCTGATAATTGTTCGAATGGAGTTTTCCACTTTAGAACTGGTGTAGGTATCCTGTTTATGATATATGTAGCCATCAGAATTGAGAAAGGCCAAAATTTGGTGGGCAGTTTTGCTTGAAACATAAGTGATCTAGCTACTTGTAACAAATGCCTGTGTTTTCTTTCAACTACACCATTCTGTTGTGGAGTATAGACACATGTTCTTTGGTGTTCAATTCCCTCCTTTCTGAACAGATTTTGACACTCTAAACCTGTGAATTCAGTCCCATTATCTGTTCTGATGGCTTTAACTCTCTTTTCAAACTGATTTCCTACCATTGCAATAAAGTCTCTCAATGTAAGAACAACCTGTGTTTTGTGGGTAAGTAAAAAGGTCCATGTGCTACGACTGTAGTCATCTACTATGGTTAGCATGTAAGGGGTATTGGTAAGAGAATTAGTTTTATAAGGTCCCCAAACATCTACATGAATGAGCTGGAAAGGTTCTAGTGGTTTGGATTTCACTGGTTGGAACTGCAACCTCTGCTGTTTAGCTTTGTGACAAATTTCACACTTTTGCAGCATGTTACTTTGTACATTTTTCATTGTGGATTTCAGGAAGTGAATATGTTGGAGAGCAGATGATAGATGGATGTCCAAGCCTTTTGTGCCATTCATTAACAACATCATCAGTCATTTCATTCATGAAGTAAAATTCAGTACAAGAATTTTCTCTTTCTGCACAACTATTTTGCACTTGTAACTGATCACAGTCATTGAATTCCTGTTTTGAAAAACTACTACTGTCTATCAAATACAGCTTTCCTATAAGTCTACCCACTGCTAGTGTCTTGTTACTCCATAGGTCCTGCAATAAGCAATGTGTTGGGTAAAAGGTTAGTTTGATCTTGGCTGTTTTCGAGAGTTTTGACACTGATATCAAGTTGTATTGAAAATTTGGTACATGCAGAACCTCAGTTAAGGTTAAGGTTTGATGCAATCTAGCCTCTCCCATATGTTTCACTTGTTTGAAAGAGCCATCAGGCAAATACACAGGCATAAAGTCAGGTACAGGTTTGGAGTTATGCATCAAACTTAGATTAGAACACATGTGACTGCTGGCACCTGTGTCTAATATCCAAGAACCAGGTCTCATATTATCAAGTATCGCAAAAACATGGGGAAAAGAAACCATACCTGCAAAATCTGCAACATGTGCAAAGTTGACTTGGTTCTTCATTTCAGCTGGCATTTTTCCTTTTAACAATTTCATCAGCTCCTGTTGCACTATTGCAGATATATCAGTTCCCTGCAATCCTTCCTTTGCATTGCTGGTACCATAGTCATCCTCCATTTCTAGATGGTGATTCTGCAGCATTTGCCACTTGTTTACTTTCCTCTATTCTTTTGTTCCTTAGACTTTTATACCAATCAGGATACCATGGATTTTGAAACAGCTATCCTGGGAATGTCCATCCATGTTGCAGAAATCACAATGTTGGTACTCTTTGTTTCCTTGTCTTCTTCCTCCTCCTCCTCTACCTAGCTCCACTGTTTCTTCCTCTTCCTGTACCTCTTCCTCTTGTTCCTAGTGCTCTTAGTCATCATTGCCATACTTTCGTTTCTTTCAGGAATATGCTATGTACATCCCTCTGTTTCTCTACACTTTGAACCATGGAATAAGCCTTATTTACTGAAGGCATTGGATCCATTACTAGGATCTGATTCCTTACATGATCATATCCCTCATTGAGACCCATTAGGAACTGCATTAGTCTATTGAATGAAGCAAGATCTGCCACATCCTTTGCAGCTCCACATGTGCAAACTGGAGCAGGCATCAGACAAGAAAGTTCATCCCACAATTTTTTGAGTCTAGTATAGTACTTCTCTACTCTATCTGATCCCTGAGTCATATTACTAATTTCTCTCTGAATTTGGTATAGCAGTGGTCCATTGCATTCACCATACCTTTCTTGTAATTCATTCCACAGGTCTCTAGTTGTGCTCGTGTATATGAAGGCTTCTACAATCTCCTTGGAAATGGAGTTCAAGATCCAAGATCTCACCATGCAGTCAGCCCTTTCCCACTGCTCAGCTTTTGGTGAGATTTCTGGTCTTGTACATGTTCCTGTGATGAATCCCATCTTGAGCTTAGCTCCCAAGGCTATCTTAATAGATCTACTCCAACTCAGATAGTTGCTTTCCAGTCAGTGGTGAAGAGACCAGGATCATTCCTGGATGATCAGAGTTATGAATATAAAGAGGGTCCTCATTGCATTGAGCTACTTGCTCTCCTGCGCCATGAATTTCAACAGCATCTGCCATTTTCTTTCGATTTGAATGGAAAAGCTACGAGTTTTCAAAAGATCAGAACCTTATGGCTCTGATACCATGAACAAAATTATAAGCAATTTGGAGGAAAAATGAAAATTTCTTTCATTCAACTCAACTAAAAAATCTGTACAGAATTGTATATATACAAATTCTATCAAATTAAAAAGTGACAAGTGTCACAGATTGTGTATATCCTATTCTAACTAACTTATCCTATCACTACTTTTCTTGAGGAACATGCAAAACCGTTTGTTGATGCTCTCAGCTCCATTGCAAGCTTCCACTAGCTTCATTCCAGCTACACTCCATGTGCACAGTTTTATTCCATGTGCTTGTGTTATCAGATGAAGTGTTATGGGCTTTCTGTGAATTGGACTTTCAGTTCAATATCCGAATATGCATCATATTACACTTCTTCAGCAGCCCAGGGCCCATTGCTGGCTTATTTCTTATACTTCTACATGCCTCTTTGATTATGTCCTACAAAGTTTACTTGGAATGTACGATTGAATTGAACTACTTCGCAGATGTGGCTTGAGGATCCTTGAACAACATCCTTACTTGTCTTCAGCACAAAATGAAAATGAATGTCTATACTTCATGCGTTTGCAATGCCACTTCAACATTCCGTGATGGGCATCAATTTTCTTATCAGAAAT
>CM045558.1:5392627-5474677 GCA_024721245.1 Mitragyna speciosa
AAATATTTTATAAAATACTTTCCATAGCAATTATATTTGTATTTAGAATTTAATAAACGACATTCTTATTATTGTTTTTAATAAAGAAAAAAGAAAGAAAAGGCTTATCATATTTATCAAAAAGAAACAAATGACAGCCAAAATTTTTGTTTACTAGTATCTAAAAATTAAAAAAAAAAATGTTACATTAAATTGCAGTAAAAGCACACAGTTATTACTTACCTAAATAAGCCAAAGATTTAAGTAGTGAGAAAGTTTATGGACACAAGAAAGTCAAAGTTGAGTAGGATATTAACTTGACACTCAAAGTTCAAAGTTCGGTGTACACATTGAATTATTATCTTCTAATTCATACTTACAAGGAAGAAATTTTTGCATATACCCTGTCTACCTAATGTAAATACAACTATTTACACCATAAGCATAACAATTTGTACAATAAAAAAAGTACAAACATGTTTTGTTGCAAAAGATAGCGCTGCAAAAGAATTGAGTATTTAACGAATAGTTCGGATATAATTTATTAAGGGTTAGATTTAAATTTGAAAAAAAAAATTGAGTTTGCAAATTTTCCATTAGAAAACTCATAAACTAGGCTCGAATACATTTTTTCTTTAATATATATTATTTTTATTTTGAATCATATTTACTATATACATTTTTGTTTGGTAGATAAGTGCTAATATAAATTACATTGTTCAATTGCATGACGTATATAATTAAATATATTGATTTAAATCTAAAATTTGAAAAATGATTGAGATTAAAATTTAGGTTCATATAAAGCCGTAGTTTAAAATTTTAAATCAAGCCTAACAATGTTGTAGACGAATTCGATTTATTTTTTCATAATGCTAGCTAACATATGGACTTCCTTTTTTTTTTTTTTTTACAAAACATATGGACTTCTTTAACCTCTTGATATATAGTATAGCCTCAATTACTTATTTATTAAAACTTAGCATTAGCTGGATCCGAATTTAAAGCTTTAAATTGAGTCTGACACTAGAGTTCGATTCAATTTTATTTGTTTAGAACCCTAAGCAGGAATAGACATGTAAAATTCCCTATCTTAGCATTGGTTTCAGTTAGTTATTCTATGTGCATCAAACCTTGTACGTTTCAATAGGATAAGAAGATTGAAAATCATAACATACCATCATATGTTGAAAATCATAACGTACCATCATACAGTCATAGGAAAATTTTCTCCCTATCCATGTGTAACTATGTAAGATAGCTTGATATACTTATATTATGTGCATCAAAACCTATACATTTCAAGCAAATATAAACATTGAAAACCATAACGGACGGTGCAATTAGTCTTAACAAAATCTTCTCCCTCATCCTCCCAATCTATGTATTATAAGTATAATTACTTGTATTACATGAAGCAAAAGTTGTACATTTGAAAAAGGTACAACACTTTAAAACCAATATACTAGGTGAATAATTTACCGAACTGTCAAATCTACCCAAAACTCCACCGTCTACCCAAAAAAATGTGTGTGTAATATGTACGTATATACTACACATACATACATAGATAAACACACACACACATGCATGTGTGTACGTACTGGTCATAGTGGAACGATTAGCACACATAGATGAAGACGTTGCAAGAGATTGGAAGATTAACGGGTGTGAGCAGGAAGAGAATCAGGCAAATTGAATCGTGTGCATTCCGTAAATTGAAGAACAAACGGAAGAACGAAGAACTTGTAGTAGTATTTGATTTCATAAGCCTCTAAAAAACATCAGGAATATAATTGATATAATAATACTATTAGAATTGTAAAAAGAAGTGGTCCAAAGGATGTGTAGAAATAATATTTCAAAATATTATCTAGAATAATGTATCTATTAAATGGAGCCAGCTCTGGATATGCTTCGGACACAAGTTAATGAAGAAAAGTATGATAAAAGAAGCAAAGAAAAGGCTTCTTGTTGGAGGACGTGATCTAGAGTAGAAAACACCATAGATTAAAGTGCTTTTACTTAGAAATATAAAAAAACCAGCTGAGAAGAGGCAAATAATAGGGTCAATTTGGTTGGACTGAAATAATTTTCATGTAAAATACTTTTAGAATTTCCTTTAGTGCCAAACACTGGAAGATGATTTTCTTATGTAAAATATTTTTTAATTTTCCTCTCTCTCGCTTGAAACAATTTGTATACTTAACTGAAGTATAAGTTATTTTCCAAATAGTTCCAGGAGCAATATTAAACCTTAAGTAGCCTACTTTTCTAACTTCAATTACCAAACTTATTTTTGTTTTTAATTCTTATCAACTCATTTTTCTTCATTTTGGATCCGACACGTAATATAATTATAATTATGCATACTTTACCATTATATTATCTTATAGATTAATTGTAAACTAAAATAATTTCTAGTTAACTCCAATTACTTGTCAAGCATTTATTGCAATTGTTATTTTTCTTTTTAACTCATATTAAGAATATTAAAAACTAAAAATATCAAAAAATCTATTTGTAAATATTTTTAAATTGTCATCCAAATATCAAAAAATTGTAGGAAAAATGACTTTTTCTATGTAAAATGTTCTTTTCCTAAGGAAAATATTGAACATCTAACCAAACAAACTCTTAACCATTTTAAAACAGGAAAGAAAATATATACAAACTAGAAACAAAAAAGACTCTTTCTTGAGAAACTGAGTAGAAATCCAGTCATCTTGTTGCCTAGAGTTGTTAAATATATGCACTAAAGGACATTGCTTGCTATAATTCAAAAAATATTCATAATAAGGAAAGGAGAAGGACGAAATAAAGAAAAAGCCTATGTACTAGCAAATGCATTGTGTGTGGGCAAAATACTAATGCTTTATAGACCAGTTTTGCTAGACTATATCAAAGTAAGGGGTGACAAAAAGGTTTTTCGTGAGAAAATAGTGATGAACAAAAAGTTGCATCTACAATTTCATACCCTACAAGAACAAAACAAAATTCAATGGATTGAATTGGATGCAATTAATAAATTGTTTGAATCTGAATTGTCAAAATATAAAGCTAAAGACTAATTTATCTTAGTCATTGAATTTAAATAAAAAAGAGAACCTTGTTTCCAATTGAAGTTGCATTCATTTTCTTTGACTACTAATAGTAGCTCATATTTTCCTCTTCTAGTCATGCATCTTATTATTGATGCAAGAGACTTTAACTTAACTTTTTATGTAAAGCGAATCCACATATTACCTAAAGAAAGTACAATAGTATAATTGAAATAATGGAATTAGTGCTAATTGAAAAATTACTCTGTAAATTAAACTTGAGAAGATTTACTTACTTTATTTTGTGTTCTAACAAAAACATAATTATCATACACAATCTAGTATATAAATATTTTGTCAAGTTAATTACTTAGTTTATTTTGTGTTCTAACGAAAAAAGTAATTATTATACACAATCTAGTGTATAAATATCTTGCCAAGTTAATAATCTTTATTGGCAAAAAGTAATATAATAATTTGTTTGGATGGTTGTTTTTTAAGGTGTTTATTAAAAAAATATTACTATAGTAATTTTAGAGATTTTTTTCAATAAATATATAAGTAAGATAAAAAGTTAGTTAAAAAATGTGTTTAAAATTTTCTAAAATATGTTTCCAAAAAATTTAACTAAACAACAGAATTCAGGAGAACATCTTATATCTCCCCTTAGCCACTCAAAGAAAGGAAACAAAAGAGAATACTATTTTCCAAAAGTATATACTTTCCATAGCAATTATATTCGTGTCTAGAATTTACACAAATGAATGGCATTCTTATAATTCTTTTTAATCAGGGAAAAAAAAGAAAGAAAGAAAAGGACTATCGTTTTTACCAAAAAGAAACAACAGACAGCAAAATTTTTTTTGGCTTACCAGTCTCAAAAAAATAAAAGAAATGTTACATTAAATTGCAGTAATTGCCCACAGTTAATTACTTACCAAAATAAGCCAGAGATTCAAGAAGTGAGAAAGTTCATGGACACAAGAAAGTCAGAGTTGAGTAGGATATTAACTTGACATTAACTTCTAACTTCTAAGTTCTGTGTACACATTGAATTATTATCTTCTCATTCACACTTACAAGGAAGAAATTTTGGCATATACCCTGTCTATCCAGTATGAAAACAATTTGTACCATAAGCATAACAACTTGTACCAATTAAAAGAGTACTAACATGCTTTGTAGCAAAGGAGAGGATTGTAAATGGATTGAGTTCGTAACTAATAGTTTAGACTCGATTTGTTAATTTGAATTCGAAAAATACTTGAGTTTGAGTTTGAAAGTATTTCCATTAGAAAACTAGTAAACTAGGCTTAAATACATTTTTTTTCTTTAATATATATCATTTTTATTTTGAATGATATTTACTACATATATATTTGTATTTGTTTAATACATGCTAATATAAATTATATTAGTCAACTGTATGATATTTGTAATTGAGTGTATTGGTTTAAACCTAGAATTTGAAAATTTGTGTTGGGATTAAAATTTAGTTCATATTAAGCCCAAGTTTATAATTTTCAATTTGAACTTGGCACTATTGTGAATCAATTCTATTTTTTTTATCAAACTTATACTATTATAATAGGGGAAGGAAAATTAGTGTTTATAAGATTTAAAAGTCGGAATTTAAACTCCTGACTTTTGACGTAGAGTCATAATGCTCTAATGAGTACCCTATATACGGCCATTTTAAATTGGGACAGAGGCTATTCTTTTTTTTTTTTTTTTAAATCAAACTCTCTATTCGTTCCAAATCAATTCTACTTGATTTGTTCATTTCGCTAGCCAAAACATGGAGAATTTCTTAGTGCTTTTATGTATGTATGTAGTATAGTCACAATTACTTATTCATTAAAATTTAGCATTGAGCCCTCGATTTAAGATAAACCTTAAATATTGGAGTTCGATTCAATTTAATTTGTTTACCTACATCTATGTAATATAGTTATATTTATTTATATTGTGTGCATCAAGACTTTTACATTTGAAGAAAATATAACATGGAAAACCATAATGTACGAACAATTAATCATAACAAAATCTTCTCTCTTGCCCTCTTACCCTCCACAATCTATGTATCATAGTTACAGGTTGCATTTGTTTGATTACGTTTTCTAAAACTATATTTTTTAAAAAATTTTAAACACATGTTTTAATTAAATTTTTTTCTTACAAACATATATATTAAATAAAATTGTAAAATTATTATATTAATATTTTTTTTAAAAATATTTTCAAAAATAATCGTCCACACAGAGCCATATTACTTGAACTACATGAAACAAAAGTTGTACATTTTGGTAAGAGAAAAAAAAAAAAAAAAGGTAAGGAAATATATATGAGTATCTATCTGGTCATATAAAATAGGGATAATTACACAAACCTCCCTTGAGGTTTATGACAATTGCATGCAGTACCTCTCAGGTTTTAAAAATTACACTTAGCTCCCCTCACTATACAAAAGGACTATAATACCCTTAGGACAATACTTTTTTTACAACAATGCTTTTTTTTTATACAACAATGCTTTTTTTATTTTTTTGAGAGAATTTAATAAAAATAATAAAATAAGAGCAAAGATTTTTTTTTTCAAACTATTCGGTGCTTGTAATTGGCAAAAAAAATAGACGTGTTTTTTTCTCTCTCTTTTTTTTAGGTTGATTGATGTTGAATATATTGGTGACTTTGATTCCACAATTTGGTTGTGATGTTGAATAGTACTCTTAGATTTATGGTAATGGTAGAGGTGTTATTTTTTTTCTTTAATTGGTGAGTGGAGGCAGTATTACATTTTTTTTAAACAACAAATTTGGTCTTATATTTTTGACAAAGTTACTTGAAAAAAAAATCTTTCACTTAAAGCCAAGAGGGTAAATTTGGAAATTCATGTAATTTTGCTGCTGATGTCATCATTTTGTTACCCAAACAATGAAAATAGGGGAGGTAAGTGTAATTTTTAAAACCTGAGGGGTACTGTCTGCAATTGTCATAAACCTCAAGGGAGGTTTGTGTAATTATCCCTATAAAATATATAAGCCTGTGTACAGTCAGACTGACAAGACTTCTTTACTGCTCACTCCAAAAATCTTAGAGAGAGAGAGAGAGAGGGAGGGAGGGAGGGAGGGAGAGAGAGAGAGAGAGATAGAATACAACAAAAAATCATGAAAGGAGGGAAAAAAAGAACCTCCATGGACCCACCACCACTCCCACCGGAACCCACGGCGGAGGCGGGCGAGGGAGGATCAAAATGTGTGGAAAATGATCAGATTCCTCCTCTTCCTCCTCCTCCTTCTCCTGGTCTTGATGCGCCGGCGGAGGACGACCGGCAGAAGCAACTGGAGAAAGGAGGAGGAGCTGCTGTTGTTGAGAAGGAAGGCGCTGCAGCGATGGAGGAAGAAGAAGAGGAGGAAGAAGAGGAGGAGGGCGAGAAGGGAAATGACCAGGTTGATGAGTTGCAGACGGAAGAGGGTGCAGAAGGGGAGGGAGAAGGCGAAAAGGCTAAGCTTGATGATGGTTATTATGAGATTGAGGCCGTTCGCCGGAAAAGGATCCGAAAGGTATTATTTTTATTTGTAGTTATATTATTAATGTTGTTATTAGTGGTGGGTTTTCCTTTTTTTTTTTTTTTTGGTTTTGTGATTTTTGGAAGTGGTTGTCGAAAATAATGGATTTGAGGTAATGCTGATAAATGTAAAAATGGTTAATGATTTTGTTAATGTTGTTGGTTTTATTTATTTAAAAAATTTTTTTTTGTTGTTGGGGTGGTGAATTTTAGACGAGATTATCGAGGAAAACTTTTTTTTTTGGGTTAATGTTTTTTTTCCCCATCTTTCTGTCGAAGGTTTGTTAATGTTGTTGTTTTTTTTTTTTAAATTTTTCTGTTGAATTTTTTTAGTTTATTTTTTAAAAATTTTGTTGTTGTTTGGGTAGTGATTTTTGGATGATATTATCAAGGAGATTGGTTTTCTGAGTTAATGATGCTGATTATGGTATTTTCACTTGTGAATTACTGTGCTTCATTTTAGTGTTTTTTTAAATTTTATTTTTGAAATTTTTTATGGGGAAGTTTGTGTATTGAATTTTTTTACCCCTTTTCTATGCTAATTTTGTTGTTGTTGTTTTTTTTTTTCCCTTTATGGTTGCGGGATTTGGGAAATCTACTGGATGCTGCAAAAAAATGAAAAGGGTCAAGTTCAGTATCTGATCAAATGGTGAGCCCCCCTCTCTTTCACACACACACACACACACAGAGTAACACATGTTCACAGACTACACACAAGCTTGTGTAATTTTGTTTTCATCCACTGAAATTTGGAAGGAAAATGTTAGATTTTCAATGAGTTAAGAGTAACGCATCAATATAATGCACGAAATTGGCATCAATTAGTGTCTCAGATTTAGTGTAAAACTGTACTCACTCTCTTTCTCTCTCTCACATATGCACACGCATACTCAAACATACTCACTCTCTTTCTCTCTCTCACATATGCACACGCATACTCAAACACTACGCAAAACCTCGTAATTTTGTTTCCATCTATTGAAATTTGGAAGGAATATTTAGATTTTCAATAAGTTAGAGTAATACATCAATGCAATGTACAAAATTGGCATCGATTAGTGTCTTGGATTTATTATAAAACTGGATTTAATGTTCAAAATACCGTTCGGTAGTGAGAACAAAACTGTTAAATTTTGCTGGATTTTGTTTAGCACTGGACACTGTGCTTAGATTGCCTTTATTAATGCCGTGAAAAACCATCGATTAAGATTTTCTTTTAACTCTAATTCTTATTTTTGAGCAAAGGCGAGGCTGGCCGGAGACAGCTAACACATGGGAGCCTTTGGAAAATTTGTTATCCTGTTCTGATGTCATTGAGGCTTTTGATGAGAGGTTTGCTTTTGTTTTCCCTTCTTTTCAAATGTCAGTGTTCATCTTTTGGTTTATTTATTTAATGATTTGTCGAATTGCTAGGATGGTTCACGTTGCATGCATATATTAGTGTTGTTTCTGTTTTACATTGGTTGTATTGCCTGGCTGGGTATGAAGTTAGTCATTTAATGTTTGTCGAATAGTTAGGATGGTCAATGTCTACATGCGCTTAATGGCATTGTTTTCGTTTTACATTGGTTGTATCGCCTGGATGGATATGAAGTTTAGTCATTTAATAATTTGTCAAATAGTTTGGATGGTCCACATCTGTGTGTGCTTAATATTGTTGTTTTTGTCTTTCATTGGTTGTATTGCGTGGATGGCTATGAAGTTTGCGGTCAGGAAAACGGTCAGCGCGTAGACGCAAGCGTAAGTATGGAAGCACTCAAACTCAAGCAAAGAAAAAGCAACAGCAACGCTCCCCTGCAGCTGCTACATACAATGTGCCAGCTGTAAAGGTTCGCATTGTCGAGGAGCCTTTATCTTTTACTCCTATCAATGGCCCGAGCGTTACAAATGGCGAAGCCAGTGTAAGTGGTGTGAAAAATGTTGAAGTTGCCAAACGAGTGATTGAGAATGGCGTGAATTCAGTTACCTGTAGGACTGAACCTTTGGAAGAAACAAATGAATTGAATCTTAAGATTAGTGAACTGAAAGGAGTAGCCATTAGCAATGCGGACTGTGATAAATTTACAATTGATTCACAAGCGGCTTTATTGTCCGAACAAGTTGGACTTGCTAATAGCCTGCCAAAGGCTGATTGTCCAGAACCAGTTCAATCTGGTCGCTGCACTGGAGCTAAAAGGAGGAAATCTGGTTCTGTCAAAAGGTTTAAGCAAGATTTGCCCTCGGGCATGGCAGAGAATCTACAGAATGTAGCAATAGCTAATGGATTTTGCGGAATGACTGGGAATTTAGGAAGTCACATTTCTGACCTTCTGGCTAATGATCTTCGTTCAAGGAACAGAGCTGAAAGTTCTAGAAATATATGTGATATCACTGAAATTGTCAAGCCAGTGAGCTATTCTCCTTCACTATTAAGCAACAGCCACGATATCTTAATCACCTTTATGGCCAAGAGGTTTGTGATCTGACACCTACTTTATTGGTCTATATTTCCTTTAAAACTTTATAGGTTTATATTTCCTTTAAATTTAAATTTGTGCTTGTATGGTTCTTTTTTTCTTTTTTATTTTTTATCAGTACCTTGTTTTTATGGTAATTATACCAACTGCAATGCAATAGTTGAGGTTTCTTTCTGGTTTCAGATAATATTGTGTCTTCATCTAATACTGTATGTGAACTTGCTAAAGTTTTTGAATAAGTAGTCAAGTTATGCTGTCTATAACATATTGACATGTGCAATGTGAAGCAATAGGAACCACAAATTGGTGGCCTACTGGGCAAAGAATTATAAGCTGTTCAAACCTTTGTTTGTATATTATTTTATTGCACAAGTCAGAGAAGTCTTACTTATGGAAACAAAAGAAAATTAATAAAGGGTAAGGATTTTGAATGTTATATGAAATTTTGGCAGCAGTTCTGTTATAAGTGTAATATCATATGGCATTTCAACATTTTTAATACCAAAAGATATTGGGTGTTACAGTTGTTTCATCCTTGAATAATAATTTTGAACAGAATTTCTCTCGAGTTAATACTCTCTAGAGGGTTTGTAACTTGGTTACAATATTGTTGGTGGAATATCCAGAATTGTTTATACCAATTAATGTAAAACTACTTTTAGTTCTTTCCTTGCCTAATTCTATACTTGAATTTGTAGTTCTTTGGTTGGTCCCAAATTGTTAGTGGAACCGTCAATTCTTCATTCTGGTGTGCCAAATTTTTGTATTTTTTCCCCCTGCTATTAGATGCCTTGTGTTCGCTAATCTGTGTCATGAGTTAACAGCTACAATTGGTTTGACCAGACAGCCTAAATATCAATCAAATGTATGTTACATGGCTATGTACCTCCTGTATACTCCATATCCCTGTTTGATGCGATGACAGTGATTCTACAGCTGTAATTTGTCATTGATATTGAAGTTCCATTTCCAAGAAAGAAGAAATAATGTTGAAGCTCTTGCTGAATCCTATTTCTTTTTTGGTAGAAAATGAACAAAGTACTTGTTCGTAATATGTGTAGCCTTTCGACTTTCTTCATTTAAACAAACCATGCATGTTTTGCAACCTTCGCAATAATTAAGTAGGGGAGGTCTTACAAGCCCTATCTCTCACAGTGCCAGAAGTGCCTCAAAGTTTTTCTCTTTAATGAGATGGCTGTATATTAAATTGCTGCATATAAGGTTTTCAAATTTAAGATATCCATTTGCTCATTTTCTGAATGCTTTTGCCAAGTATCTTTTTTCTGACCATACTTTGCTTGGCTGCTTACAGATCTGATGGGAGCGAAGTGACTGTGGACAACAAATTTCTGAAGGCGAATCACCCAGTTCTGGTAATTATTCTACCATTTAGTTGTGGGTTTCATTCTCACAAGTGTTGGTAGTTGAGAATAGTTCTTTTATCTCAATTTATTTGAAATTGTCCTTTATTTTGCAGTTGATAAATTTCTACGAGAAACATCTCCGATATACTCCTGCTTAAAGTTTGGATTGGTGATGCCAAGACGGTGGATGGTTCAGCACCACTTTGTTCTTCTCCAATGTATAGTGTTGTAAATTTGTAGGTGGAGTAAAATGCTGCAACTTATTGAATGAAATATTTTGTAGGGATAGTAGCAACTAGGGTCAAGTTGAATTATACAGCAAACTGCTTTTACTTGTTTTTATAAATTGACTTAACTTCCTTAAAGCGTTATCCCCCCCATATTTTTCCGACTTGATAACTTGAATTTTTGTCATCTTCTGAGTGCTTGGCTATGTCATACACTGCATTGATAAGCTGAATTGTTTTGTCTGGCCTATTTGTGGATCGCCTGACAGGTATAAATTGCCTTGAAGCTTTATGCTAATGCGATGAATATGTCACACAATGTTTTGACTCCCTGCTCAAGATATACGAAAGGAAATTCTGCTCAAACTTAAATGTTGATTCCAGTTGGTTAGTTCTTTGAATGACTTGTAAATATTTAGGCATATGGAGTCATGATGTGCATGATCTTGTCTCTAAATTTGTCTTCATTATTACTATAGTAATATTCTTTCTCGTCTTCTTTATGGTTCTCAAATTAAGCTTGTTTCAGGCGGTTTATTTCAGTATTTATCGTTATCATTACGTCTTGTAAGTATCGATAAGAAGTGGATTTGGATGTCATTCTCAAAATAGTTCTAGGCTGTTCATAAAGATTGGTCTAGAAAGTACTATGTCTGTTTAGCGTGGAGCACTTGAGAAGAGCTTTTTCATTTTCTATTTTACCCGCAAACAAAGTAGTCAAGACCATGGCTGATTTATGAAATTCGTCTGATTGGTCTTCTAAACATTGGCATCATCTGTGCAATGAAGAATAGTTTAGGTACATACTACGGGCGTTAACAAATCGAGCTAGTAGTTCGGTACTGTTTGACTTGATCTTCGTGATTCGAGCTCGAACAATTTGTATGCTAATCGAGGAGCTCGATACTGTTTGACTTGAGTTTGGTGATTCGAGCTTGAACAATTTGTATGCTAATCGAGGAGCTTGCAGTAAACGGTGAGTATATATATAAATTAGACATTATATATGTGTGTGTGTGTGTAATTACTAATTTACCTATACTTTTCTACAAAATTTGAGCTCGAGTTCGAGCTTGATTGCATTTTCATGAGCGATTTCAAGTCAAGTTCGTGTTCTCTCTAAACTTAACAAGCCAAGTTCGAATTTTGAATTACAAATTCGATCAAACTCGAACTTGATCTTGAGTATACTACAGACATTGCTGCGGATCACTAAATTCCGTGTCTTATCCATAGAAACAGACACCAACCATTCTATCCCAAGACACAAAAGCTTGGGATGATTCTTTTTAGCCGTCAACAACTAACAAAAACAACTGACTCTATGTGTTCCATCCACAATAGAGACCAGTTTATTTAGCTTGTAAAATGGCAAGTAGAAGAAGGCTATCACCACTGGTTCCTGCACTCATGGTTGGGGTACTGAGTCTGATAATCTTCTGGTCTTTTGTGTACTTCGTGTTGGCAAATGTTATATCTTGGTTCCAAGCAGTGCAGATGATGCTGGAAGTTCAACTGGTGTCATGATGCAGCTCTTGCTTGTTCTCCGGATGTTTGTGATACATATCCTCACTGCATCTAATTCTACATCTTCTTGCACGAGAAAGCGGCAAGGCACCCCGTCTAGCTACGGTTATTTGAGGGGCGAAGGATTTGGGTTGGGGACTCTACTTTAGTGTTCTCCTTTTAATCCTTTACAAACAAATGTATGCTTTTCTTCGTTAGCTCTTGCAGCTGTTGAACATTAACAAATGGGGGTCTCTATACAACTTCAGATTTTGCTTTTGCAGTTGATCAATTGTTCATTTATGTGGTTCTGGCAAAGAATTAAACAATAGTATTAATACTTTCTCTTCCAAATTAAATATCGTTATTGATTTTGGAAATAATTTATACACCCCACTCATTGATACATACCTAGTTGTCATCTCTTTGTTTTATGTTAAATGAATAATTATTGTGCCTAAGAAATATAATATATTAAGCTTGTATTTCATTTAAAATAGTGACCAACTATAAGACTTTGAGTTTACATGCACCAAAAATAATTAATTTTTTAATTATTTTTGCATAATAAAAAATAATAAGGGGAAGTGTATCCACTAAAAAAAAGTGTATATAGTTATTTCCCTTGATTTTCTTTGGTTTACCACTTTTCTTTCCAAAGTTTTGTTTTCAAAAGTGAAATTTTGCTTTTTTTTTTTTAAATCACTATTAGTTAGAAGCTCTGTCCTTCAATTAATTTCATTAGACTTGCAAGTCAGTCAATGAGATATTTATTAGCATTTTGGATGTAACCATGGCTTGTTATTTATTTGTTAATTTTTGTTTGAAAAAAAAAATCAAGACAGCATATTTTATATAGACAGTTGGAAGTATTATTTAAGCAAAAGTTTTTAACACATTACTGTATATTGTGATCATGTGTATAAAGACATACACACAAATAAGGTGCTTTGAAATTTGTGGTTTCCTAGCTGACATCAAACTTTCTAATTTTGTCTATTTGCCACATCAGCTAGTAAAGAAAAATTTAGCACAACCACCTCGTTTAAGATGCTGTTCATGTGTAGAAATTTGACGGCTGAATTAGATTCTTGACAATTTTTTGAGTGTCAAATGTCAAGTTTGATAACGCGAACATTTGATTCTAGACAGAAATTTGCTTATACATGTTTAAAGATATTTGAATCCCTTCTCATCAATTTTGATAACTAATAAATTTACCAATATTATTACATATATTATTCTATCGATAAGTAATAAATTTGTCAATATTATTATGTATATTATTCTATGTTTTAGGTGTTACTTTAGTATAATTATAGTAATTTTGGTTGCAAATGACTTATTTTCCAACATTTTCTAGAATTAGAGTTTTCTCTCGAAATTAAGGTTTTTGAGGTGAAATTATTATTATTTTGAACATTTAATGCATAATTTTTGTACAACATTTGTAGGTTCATCATACTTAAATTCATTTTGGATCAATTGGAGTCAAGAAGAATCAAATTCAAAAGTGATTCAAAGAGCTAAGCTTTGATGAACAACTTGGAGAGAAATTGAAAAGATAATTGTGCAAATATTTTTTGGGAGACTTGAAAATATGTGGAAATGCATGGATAAAGTTTGCACACATGGATCCCAGATTAGCAAAATCAGAAATCAAGTAGGGACCACAAAAGTGTAATCTGCAAGTTGCAACCTGCAGATCAACGTCAGCCAGCAACTTCTAGAGCTTCAACTTGCATCTTCAACCAACTATTTTTGCAGACCTTTTCAGATGAGGATAGGATTTTACAAGTTGAAGATTTCATTGAAAACAAAAATGAAAACTTTTGTGCAAATTTAGAATTTCCAAGTATATCTTCATCACTTTCATGCATTAAATGCATTTGTAAGTTGGAAAATGACTTGAATAACATTTGTCTATAAATAGAAATCATTTGTAATGCATTTGTAACAAGTTTAGATAGGAAGAAAGTAATAGTTAGCTTGTTTTATACTAGTTTTGATAGAGAATTAGTAGAATACTATTCATCCTTCAATAGAATACTGAAAATCATTGTAAGAGAGCTTTGTAAGATTAACTTTTGAAGGTGAATAAGAACAGAAGTTTGTTAAAACCTTGGTTGAGTAATTCTTAACTCTTTCTCTTTTACTTTACATTTGTTGATATGAATTCTTGTTTTGAATTTGAACTTTTAGTTGCTTCACTAACCATGTTGAACTAAAAGCTTCATCTAAAATATAGATGAAGCTAATGAATCCAAATGCATGACTTAAATTTTCAAAACTTGCTAAGGTTGCATTTGTTTGTTTACTTGTTCAAGTTTTAACACTTATTTTTGCTTGGCCAACTTAAACAAGTCATTTAGTTGCTACTTGATATTGATAAATGCATGTAACAATGAAAACTGAACAAGTAATCCTTAAGTGAATCATATGAAAATTATGGTTGCTTAAGAGAATTATGGTTTCATAAAGTTTTATCATAAGAATAGTTGAACCCTTGTCATTCCATATAAAGATATAGTTATGACACTCAAGGAATTGGATTCTAAACAAAGCAAGGCAACACTTAATAAGCCATTTATGCATGGTTCATTTGTGGATTTTATGTTTTAGGATTCTTGGCTTGAATTCTACAAAAGTTCTCAATCATTTACCTATTCCATTGAAGGGATCTCATATCACTTTTGTTTTAATTGTGTTTAGATAATAAAAGTTAGTGAAAAATCTTAATAGTTGCATATATTTGATTTTTTGTAGGATTCGACACCTAATACTTCGAATACTACAACCGACCTGTGCATTTACGAAATACATTGAAAAAGGTTTTTATTACTTGATTTGTGTATATTTATTCGTATTTGCTATACCTAATCTACAACACGTCAACTGTAACTGTTCAAAGTCAAAGGAATTACATACAAAGATATTTGTAAACGTCTTTGCTGCTCATGGTCTTGGAATTGCCACTAAGTTCAATCTCATGATGAGTCATTTTCTAGTTTTCTGATTTGGTTTCTTCTTGCTTTGTACTGGTATCAAATGAAAGAAATAATATGCATGAAAGAAAGAACATGCACAATTTATCTAGTGATTAAAGTTAATTAGCATTAACCGAATTTCGAAGAAATGTAAGTAATTTGGTAGATTAACCATTGTTTCTTGTCCCTTAATGGTTTTCTAACTTTTTTTTTTTTTTACTCGAAACAGAAATCAAACTTTGAAAATTTTGGTAAAGGAATGAAAACACAGAACAAAAGTATTCTTTTGGCATTCTCCTCTGGAAGGTAAATTTCCATTTAGATGGCCTTTTTTCGATAAATATAAAAATAAAAATAAAATTTTTTAAGAAATTTATTACTGGAGAATATATTTATTTATAGGAGGGGAATTCTAAATCTAAAATCTAGGACAAAGTTTTTATAATTACACAACTGAGTAGCTTACAGACTATAGATATCTCAACAAAATGCAAGAAAAGATAACACGAAAACTAAATTATGACATAAATCACTGAAACTTCCAACCAATGAATTAATTTTTTTTTTTTGTCACAATCCAACCAATGAATTAATACTTATTGTTTCTCTAAGAAGTTGCTATGACAAGAAACAGAAACTATGGGATTTTTGCTGCCACATTTTTTCTTCATGGTGCATGAAAACCAGTTGAAGTCTTGAGCAATGGCCGAGTGCCCAGGAATCCTGAATTTTGCCTAACCTCTTGAGATTGATATTGTCCCATCCCTGAATAGTTCATTGAAATAATTAGCAAAGTTGTTTTAACTTTACATACATATTTAAAAAAAAAAATTAAAGACCAGAAATCGTAAGATAGAAATCTGTTTTACAGTCCAGTCCACATGGATTCTAAGAAGAAAAACGTTTTTATAGACACGATTAACAAAATGAAGATCATAGTATGATAATATAATGCTCTTGTCGATTGATACCATGCAGAATACGATGTTAATCAACATGGTTTAGCAAATACATGTAACTAGAAACCGTAAGTACACTCATAATATATATTTTATTTTGTCGAATCAATGGAATACAATTTTGTCATAAGAGATGCATCTCATTCAACTTTTATATCATATATTCGGCTTCAATCTAACTCCTTTAATAAGACTCCACAAACATATTTTAGATAATTATTTGGATGTGTATGACTCTATTATACACGCACAACCGCATAGATGAAATTTCTTTATTTATTATAGCAAATTTGCAATAAATATATATTGAGTTTCTGAGAATTTATTTGCCAAAACAGGGAAAGGAAAGTCTTTAATCACCTTTATTAATATATATGCACATGTTCTTGGGGAAAATTATGGTGTAACAAAGAATTATCAATAAAAAAACCAGTAAATTTTCGCAAAAAATGATAAGATTTTGTTAAAAATTAATATCTTTAACAAAAATATGATATATTTTTTTCAACAATCATGGTAATTAAGAGTCACCGCAGTATTGTCGCATATTTCCGTATATAGCATAGAGAAATTAACATCTACTTTCCTATCATACATACAACAAAACCACAACATAAAAGCTCAAACATGGGAAAACCAGAAGTCTATCTTTTACCTTTTCAAAACATTGTTCTCAAGACTGGAGCATTACTTGGGTTAAGCTTGGTCTCCATTTGTACTTGCACCTGCTGTGATGAACAAAAGTTCTGAATGAGTAGCAAAAAACTGACTAATATGCGGTTCCTGCTGCGAAGCATTGAATTCTTTTATTTAACCCCACATCTTCTTTCTTTCAAGAAGAGGAAAAAAAGAGGGAGGAGAGGGAATTAAGCACTAACCTTTGCAGCAGATGAAGCGATGATACCATGCAGCAGGAGGATTGACTGCAATTTGTCTTGGAGGAACCACAGGGGGCTCTTCTATCTCCAGGTCGGGAATGTGCTGGATCTTTGACCAATCTTCTCCGGTTCCCTTCTGGCATCGTTTCATTAGATCTGGACACCCTTCTATTCGCAAATGCTTAAGGGATGCTGAAAAGCCTTCCTGAGGCAATGAATGAAGTTCAGGGCAGTTCTCAATGTAAACATCCGTCAGGGACGTAAGGCTTTTGAATATATCCTCCGGACCAAGAGACACAAGACTGGAGTTTGAGCCAACCATCAAACACTTGAGTGTCGCTGGTAGCTCTTTATCTGGAAATCTCACAAGATTGGGGCAGCCCCGAATGGACAGTAGCTCGAGGGAAGTCATGCCTTCGAATGGTACTGATGCCACTTCGCCCTCTGACGACAAGGTTGTTAGCTCATTGCATTCACTTATGTACAATGTCTTGAGTCCCGGAAGATGTGGCCACTTGGGAAATGATGTTAAGCTTGAGATTTTGGAGATCACCAACGAATATAAGGAGCTTGTACTAGGAATTGCCCTCACCAATGTTGCATTATCACAGGCATCAATGGCTAGATGTTGGAATCGTGTGGAAAATTCTGGTGTAGGCAGGGTGGTGAGAAGTGGGCAGGCACTTACTTCCAGCTTCTGTGGTGCAAATATCTCCGGAAGAGCAGGAAATTTGGGACAATTTATGACTTTCAGTTCCAAGAGATTAACGAAGGCAGGCTGATGTAAAAGCTCAGATTGACCATGATTATTGACTCGAAGCAAAGTGACAATTCCATCATTGATTTCCTCAAGAACAAGATTGTCGAGGAGGATCAGAAACCGCACCGAGGGGATCAATGGAAGGGCCTTTAACGAATGACACCTTTTGATCTTCATGACACCGAGGTTGAGAAAAGATTTGGGCGTACCTCTGAGCTTTGGGCAGTTGCTGATCTCTAGCCGGTGGAGATAATGGAACGGTGCATCAGTCCATTCCTCCAACTCAAGATTTCCCTTGAGACTGAGGCTCTGAAGGTGTGACAGTTGGCCAAGAGAAAGGACTCTGCAATTTATGCAGTGATTTAAGGACACAGAAACAAGATTTTTTACCTGGCCATCTCTCATCCAAGAGGGGAACCGAGTACCCTGATAATGTATGACTTGGATCTCTTTAACGTCAGGATGAGGCAGAAGATCTTCAATGATATTTTCATCCACCGTAGCATCTTCTGGACATCCATCCCTTTTACTCCATTCAAAAATAACCTTCACAAGATCTTCTTTATTTTCAAATTTGCTTCTTTAGCACTGGTTGCATTTTCAAGCTGCTTGATATGTAATGCTCCTTTCAGATGAAGCAAGTCCTTCAATTCATCTAGTCCTTTTCCAGCTTCACGGTAAACAGGGAAGGCATGCAAATTTTGCAGGCCAGTTATGCTTCTGATCCCTGGTGGCAATGTCCGAAGTTTGTACCAGAACATGTCATCAAGCTCAAGATGCTGCAAGTTGGTTAGTTTTCCAAGGTCTTTTGGCAGTTGAAAAAGCCAAGAACACGCCAAAAGTCTTAATGTTTCCAAATTGACGAGGTTGCCAACTGAGTCGGGGAGCCTTCTAATTTCAGTTTTCGAGAGGTCTAGGTAGTGCAACAACTTCAAGTCACCAACTGATTCAGGCAGTTCAAGCATCACGCTTGAGCTTAAATCTAAGATTCTAATGTATTTCAGAGTGCGGAAAACACTATCTAGGGCCTGGCCAAAGTTTTTGAGATGGTCACTTGGTGATAGAAGTGTCCTCACCTTTTGAGCTCTCTCCATCATTCCCATGATGGGCTGCTGGACCTCATTAGACAGCAGTGAGATATGCCGAGCTTTTTGATCAAAGTTGCAGGGGCCATTATCTTTGATTTGGTAGCAGTAGGGACCCGAAACTGACAGAGCCAAATCATGATGAAGATCATGAATCCTATAAGTCTCCTGATTATCAACTTTTGAGAGTTGAAAGAATGACCTATTCAGGAGCTCATCAAAATACTCTTTCCCAATATCATCCAATGAGTATTGTTCCCTGGGAAGGATGAAAGATGCTGCTTTCCATACTTTTATCAAGTCCATCTTATGGAAAACATATGCCTTTGGATAGATGCAACAGTATGCAAAACATGATTTTAAATGAGCAGGCAGATGATTATAGCTCAACCTTAAAGCCGGCAAAATTTCAGGCCTCCTGGCATCACTATGTTTCTCTGCTTCCCAGATCTCTTGTTTTAGAATATTTCTCCATCTCTTTTCATCATCAATCCCTCGCAAGAGGCTTCCCATTACCTTTATGGCCAAAGGCAAGCCTTCACATTTTCGGACAATATCCTTACCAATCTCCACTTTAAGTTCAGACCTCTTGGAGCCCCCCGGACCAAATGCAATTTTTTCAAATAAAGACTGACATTTATCTTCCGCCAAATGGTCCAAGAAAATGGAAGGCAGCGTCCCCATGAGATTTGAAACGTTGCTGCTACGGCTGGTTACCAGTACCCTACATCCCTTCCCCCCATGTTGTATGAGTCTCTTAAGACTACTCCAATCAAAACTCTCTGGCCACACATCATCTAGAACAAGTAAAAAGGGCTTCCCCTTCAAGAAATCAATAAAACGGGACTCTAACTGGGCAATGGATAATGAACTGACGTCATATTTGATCTCAGTGTGATACTCTATTATGTCTTTTAGGATTTTTTTGTAGTTGAAGACATCTGTGACACATACCCACATCCTAAATTCAAAATGGCTTTTGACTTGCTCGTCATTATACACGAGCTGAGCAAGAGTCGTCTTGCCCAAACCTCCCATACCAATGATGGGAAGCACAGAAACATCACCTTGTCTATCAGATTCCTCTGACTGCAAGAGATTGATCAACCTAATTTTGTCATCCTCTCTGCCAACAACATCAGATTCAGTGACAACAAAACCAGTGTGTCTACTCTCGGACAAAATTGATGATGATCCAGAGTCAAGTGTGTGGACATCAAGTAGGAAATTCTGTTTTTCTCTACCAATTTTTTCCAGTCTGCGTAAAACCTTTTTGATTTCCTGTCCAGCATTCAATTTGATAAAATAATGACTTGCACTGAAGGGGAGATGAATTCTCCTTACCTGCTGTTGTCGCTGCCAGAGCAAGGCTTCAGTTTTGTAAGTTTCCAGTGTGTCCTCTGCATCAAACAGGACTTCTCTGAGCTTCCCAAGCCAATCTCTAATTGGTGGAGAATCCAGTTGCTTTTCCTCAGCATGCTCAAGCACAGCAAGGATAGCAGAAAGCTGGCTGGACAGATCTTCAATATCTTCCTCTACTCCTTGGACCAAATGGTACTTCTCTGCTATTAAGGAAGTGACTAAATCGAAGACTTTTTTAGCAATGGGAGATACAGCAACTGATGCAATTGTTGCCTCTATTGCCATGTATATTTCAGAATATTGCCGAATTAAAATTCAAAGTGAAAAATCCGAAAACAAAGCAAGTCCAAAACTCACAAAACTTTTGAAACCCAACATAAATAAATAAAAATAGAAACGAAAAAGGAGGTGCTATCTTCAATCACTAGCAAATTAGAATACTGAAGCAAACGACTCCTTACGAAAAGAAATAACCAGCATTGGAAATTCTTTCAGATTTTTATGAACTTTTTTCTTTTTCTTTCTAGGGTGTTGAAGATCATCACAGGATGATTTTCGAGGGATAACTAGGAAGATTAAGAGACTGGTTATGCAGTGGATCAAGGAAATATATGCTGCTAGGGAAGAAAAGCAAGAAAGTGATTAAGCAAACTGGTACAGATTCTAGGAGAAGACTATCATTTCATCATGCATTATATATAGAAAATTGGCTTGCATCCTTGTCTTTATTATTCAAATCCAACGCGTCTGAGTTCTACCTCTTTTTTTTTTTAATCAAACTTATTCTATTACAATTGGTGAAAGAGGAATAGTATTTGGTAAGATTCGAATCCTGATATTTGGAATGAAGTCGTAGACCTCTAACTGTTCGACTCTCTATTCGTTTCCTCCCTTATGATTTACACTAAACGAAATATAGATTTTTTTTCTTTTTGTGAAAATTTAATGTTTTTTAACAACTTTTGAGATTCTATACAATGCAAAAAAGAATGCGAATTAAAAAAAACTAAGCAAAAGTGTTAAAAGATATATATTATATTAAAAAAACAATGGACCAAAAAAAAAAAAAAAGAAAAAAGAAGAGTAAAAAAACAAATAAAGAAAAATTACCATCAAGGTGGATGCTGTGGTCGATGCGTGTTGGAGTTACGCGTCTACTACGTTGTTTTGCCAAAAAGGAAAGTGAAAAAGGAAGAAAAAGAAAAGAAAAGAAAAGGGTCAAAAAAAAAATTGACAATAAATACAATAAGAAAGAATTAAAAAAAAAAGAAAACTTGAAATGGCGTAAAAACAGAGATAATTGTTATTTTTCATCCTGACCCAATATTTTTGATATGTTAATTATTTTAATCTCAGCTTCAAAAAACCTTCCTTTGTTTCAAGGTTAGATCAATAATTTAATTATTATTCGGTTAAATAGCTTTTAAAATCTAACAAAAAATTAAATAAAAAATTTCAATCTGCTCCAAACTTAAAGGGTAGAATTTGGGTGTATTTTCAAGCCACCGAGTTAACCTGTGACCCTCTTGATTTTGACAACTGTGTCCAGGAAAATTCTTAGATTTGGGTGTATTATCGAACCTAATGATAACCTTTTGATTTTGATGGCTATGTTCAAAAAAATTCTTCCATAAATTTAGTTTACGGTTTTATCATTGAATTTTATAATTTAAAATAAAATTATATATATATTTTTATATTATTTTTTTCGACCAACATACACTAATATATTTATATAATACTTTTTAAATTATAAGATCCACATATGAAATTATGAAATAGATCCACCTAATGATGTCCTCCTTATCTGCTTGCAATTGTGACAATTTTATTATGGTCGACGGCTTGCCACGGTTTGAGGTGGGGCTTGAGCAAAGATTGATGATGCAAAATCGCGAACGCGTTTCGAGGTTTTCCCCGTGTCGATGTATGAGATTTCAAAAGTCACAACTATTGACTTTGTAACCGGTTAAAAGTACAAGCAACGTACCTTCGCAAAAATTTCACTTGTATTTCTTGACTATCATGCGATGGCCACGTACATTTTTTAGTTAATTTTTCAATCAAATGCGATCTGATTTTTGGACGTGACTAAATGTCTGTTCTCAATAGATTTTTTAATTAGTTTTTAAATTATAAAATAATAATAATATATATTAATATTATTCTTAATTAAATCTCAAATTAAATTTAAAATTTTTTGTACAACTACTTTGAGATTATTTAGTTATATAAAAAATCTAAAATCTAATTTGAGACTTAATTTAGAACACTATTAATACATAGATTGCTTGGTTCTATTTTTCATAAACATGTATTTTAAAAAATTTGAAATACGTTTTTTAACTAAGTTTTTATATCATAAATATATTTATCGAGAAGAATTTTTAAAACTGTTACAGTAATATTTAAAAAAAAAAATCTCAAAAAACAACTATTCAGAGAGAACCATATTTCCAAGGATAGGGACATGTATCTCTCACTTATGTGTTGTAATAATGAGTGTAACACTACAAACCCCTGTCAAACCCTTTAGATTCTGATGGTTTTGTACGCTGGCACTTGTGAAAATTTATTATGGACGATGGCATGAGAGTTTATCGCGGTTTTGAGGGGCTTGCGTAAAAGTAGAGCTGACAATTTAACCCAAAATCCAACAACCCACCCACTAATTTTAAAGGATGGGTTGGGTCGGTTAGCTCAGTTGGGTTATGAGTTTTGATAGGTTAGGTTAAGAAAACTTAACTTATTTATTGAGTGGGTTGAATTTTTATTTGGATACCTACTACCCAACTTCTATTTTAGAAAAAATGGAGGACCACCAAACTGGAGTTGGCATTCTTTTCCTTCTGACAATACCTGACAGTTTCCAGAATACAAAGTTACTACTCTATCTCGGGCAACGTACGAAGTGAAGTTATTTACGTTGTAAAATTTGAGGTTGCGATAAGAAATGGGGTGCCTTTTTTGGCCTAGCTTTTCTTTTTATATTTCATTTTTTATTCGGCAGCAACTTCTCGATTTCATAATCATTTATTTGATCATTATGGCAGCAAAATAGATGAGAACCAGATTAGAAATGCTAAATCCTCCTTATGAACAACAATGAAGATTCTGTAAAATTAGACATTATTGATATGCTAAAATTTGCAACTGTCTTATTTACAATATAGTCAATTACTAAAATGTTCGATATTCGGTTCAAATTATTTAAATGTGACAATAAATGTACGTAGTGATCCTATTTGTAAGAATCTTAAGAAATTATAAACAGATACAAATATTGCTTGCCGGAGTGTGGACTACTAGCTTTAGTTGTGTGTAAATTATTTTGAAAATTTAAATGAAGGAACGAGACACTAGCTCTAGTGTGTGAAAATATATTTATATATGGAAAGATGTGTTTATATGTGTGAAAAAATCATTTTGTAATCATTTTGTGTGTGTAAATGTGAGTGAAAAAGTATTATATACTAAAATTTATAAAATAATATGTTGGTCATATTTGGGTTTTGGATTTGAGTTAACCTAATATGACTCAACCTAATATTAACCCAATATATAGTTTGGCGAGTTGGGTATAACCCATTTAAATAAAAACCCAATACCAACCTGTCCAAAAATCGCCCAACCCACCCAATTGCTTCCCATACGTAGACGTGATGACGATGCAAAACTGCCAACTCGTTTTGAGGTTTTCAGCAACTGATGGATGAGATTACAAAAACCGCAACTGTTGAGTTTATTACTGGTTAAAGACGATCAACGAATCTTCGCTGAAATTTCACTTGTACTTCTTGCCTATTATTCAACGGAGAGGAGCATATCAACTAAGACGTAATGTGTCTAAAATGAAAAGTTGCAGCACCGATGATCATGATGATGTATGGTCCATAGGGCTGTTAAAAGAACAAACCTGGAAAACTGAGAAATCGATAGAAGTGGTCCATCCAAAATCAGAAAATAAAGGTAGCCATGTGGCCTTTTGTTTTTCACATCAATTACATAAGCCAAATAGGGCCCTTAAAACAAACTTGCAGAAAAACTCGGGGGCAAGTTGCCCAATTGTTTGTTTGATTATATGTCGAATTGGTCGTTTGGTGAACAAAGAGAGACAAAAAGGGGGAAAGAGAGAATAAGTTCTTATAACCAGCCATGGATTGCAGTTGGCTGGGTTGACTTGAAATTGGAACTAGGGGCTGTATCTAGCAATAAGAACCGGGGGCAATACTTCTATTACAAATTTATATTTTGGAGATAACCTTACATTTTGTGGAATTTTCGATAGCCAACTCTAATATTTTTTTGGGATATAAATTAAGTTTCTCAATTTAGAGCTGTAAATGAGCCAAGCCAATACGAGTATAAACGAGCGAGTTCGAACTCGTTGATTTATTTAACAAGCCAAACTTTATATTCGAGCTTGACTTATTTAGTTATACAAATGAGTCAAACTCGAGCTTTCACAAGGCGAGTTGAGTTATATTTGTGAACAACTAAATTCAAATAAATATAAGGATGTTATTCGAACCAAGTTTCTCATATTGAAACTCTTACATATTTAATAAACGAGCTCGTTTGAGCTCGCTTGTTTATTAAATAAGTCAAAATTTGTGTTCGAGTTTAGTTCGTTTAGTTATACAAACGAGTCGAGCAGAATTGTATTCGTGAACAATTCGGTTTGTTTACAGCTCTAGAAATGTCAAAAAAATTTGAAATTTTTTAGTCAAGCAGTAAGAAATGATAAATTACTTTCACCCAAGTTAATAACATATATGGTTAATTTTCTATTTTCCTAATTTCCTAATTGATATGCGTGTTTATGGTAAGTCTTGATTAGCAAGACATCCTTGTAAGTAATTTTGTTTCTTTATTTGTTATTGTCTTTGGCTTGCCCAATGGGTGGTACCACATGGTATAGAGCTATAAACGAACAAGGATGTCTCGTCCCACATTGATACAAGTCCTAATGATTCAGCTTTATTTAATGGAACAACTGATCATAGTAGTATTTTACTTTCACTCAACGCAGATGTTATGATTATTACTGGAAATGATGCTATGCATTTGCTGATGCTACTCAAGAACTTATTTCGTTTCGTTGGGTACTAGAGTATATAGGAGTTTCCTATTCTTTTGCTACAGTTCTATGCTATGACAATCCGAAAGCTATTTAGATTGCTCACATTTCATCATGCATTATATATAGAAAATTGGCTTGCATCCTTGTCTTTATTATTCAAATCCAACGCGTCTGAGTTCTATCTTTTTTTTTTTTTTTAAATCAAACTTATTCTATTACAATTGGTGAAAGAGGAATAGTATTTGGCAAGATTTGAATCTTGATATTTGGAGTGAAGTTGTAGACCAACTGTTCAACTCTCTATTCATTTCCTCCCTTATGATTTACACCAAACGAAATATAGATTTTTTTTCTTTTTGTGAAAATTTAATGTCCTTTAACAACTTTTGAGATTCTATACAATGCAAAAAAGAATGCGAATTAAAAAAACTAAGCAAAAGTGTTAAAAGATATATATTATATTAAAAAAACAAAGGACCAAAAAAAAAAAGAAAAAAGAAGAGGAAAAAAACAAATAAAGAAAAATTACCATCAAGGTGGACGCTGTGGTCGATGCGTGTTGGAGTTACGCGTCTACTACGTTGTTTTGCCAAAAAGGAAAGTGAAAAAGGAAGAAAAAGAAAAGAAAAGAAAAGGGCCAAAAGAAAGTTGACAATAAATACAATAAGAAAGAATTAAAAAAAAAAAAAGAAAACTTGAAATGGCGTAAAAACAGAGATAATTGTTATTTTTCATCCTGACCCAATATTTATATGTTAATTTTAATCTCAGCTTCAAAAAACCTTCCTTTGCTTCAAGGTTAGATCAATAATTTAATTATTATTCGGTTAAAAAGCTTTTAAAATCTAACAAAAAATTAAAAAAAAATTTCAATCTGCTCAAAACTACAAGGGTAGAATTTGGGTGTATTTTCAAGCAACCGACTTAACCTGTGACCCTTTTGATTTTGACAACCGTGTCCAGGAAAATTCTTAGATTTGGGTGTATTGTCGAACCTGATGATAACCTTTTGATTTTGATGGCTATGTTCGAAAAATTCTTACATGGATTTATTTTACAATTTTATTAGTAAATTTTGTAGTTTAAAATAAAATTATATATATATTTACATTACTTTCCTAAGTCAATATGTATTATTATATTTATATGAAAGTTTTTAAGTTATTAGATCTACAGTTAAAATTGTGAATCGATCCACCTAATGATGTCCTCTTTATCCACTAACAATTGTGACAATTTTATTATGGTCGACGGCTTGCCACGGTTTGAGGTGGGGCTTGGGCAAAGATTGATGATGCAAAATCACAAACGCGTTTCGAGGTTTTCCCCGTGTCGATGTATGAGATTTCAAAAGTCACAACTATTCACTTTGCAACCGGTTAAAAGTACAAGCAACGCACCTTCGCAAAAATTTCACTTGTATTTCTTGACTATCATTCGATGGCCACGTACATTTTTTGGTTAATTTTTCAATCAAATGCGATCTGATTTCTGGATGTTCTTAATAGATTTTTAACTAGTTTTTAAATTATAGATTAACAATAATTTATATTAATATTATTCTTAATTAAATCTCAAATTAAATTTTAAATTTTTTGTACAACTAATTTGAGATTATCTAGTTGTACAAAAATCTAAAATCTAATTTGAGACTTAATTGAGAACACTATTAATACATATTATTTTTAATTTATAATTTAGAAGTTGGTTAAAAAATCTATTGAGAACAGACCCTAAAACTTGACTCTTCAATTTGCATGTAGTTCCATGCGTTGAGAACATACTAACACGGTATAAACCTGAAAAAATATAAAATGGACTATGTGCATTTTTTAACGGTGTATTAGGACTAATAATTTACATAACTAACTGATAGTTTGTCATAACTTATAATTTACCGGTAGTGAAATGTAAAAATCAACTTTGCCTGATGAACCGCACAATATCAAGGAATGTTCCACTTAGATGGTCACCCCCCCCCCCCCCCCTCTTCTCTTTCTCTCTTCCAGGGGAGAAATATAAGAATCAACTTTGCTTGATTAACCCCACAACATCAAGGAATGTTCAACTTGGCTTTTCTTTTTCTTATTTCCCAAGAATAACACTGAAGTACTTATCTTAAAGGCAATTGGTGATAGGGTGCTAATTGGTGGATTGATCTATGTTTATTTCCTTTTTATTATTACCAAATATTGTGCTAATTGGTTGATTCTACTCATATTTGATAACTTGGTGTTCATTTCAAGAATATATAAAAAGAAAGGAAATAAAAGGAAACTAGAAGATTCTCTAGAAAAATTATCTGCGAAGTTGGCGCAAGCGCGTCTAACCCTCACGTTCAAGACAAAATGTGCAAAAATTCCTGCACATGTGAAAGATCTTCCAAGTTTGAGTCAAAGTTGGGATTAACATTCCCTCTAGTAGTTTATTTGTGATAGGAAGTTATTTTATATTTGTTCCCTTATTTTTATAATATTTCTCCAAGAGGAGAATTTAGAAAGGACTTGATTGCTAAAAATTAGAGGAAAGATAAGGATGGAAATTTCTTTTTTGGGAAGGAAACGTCACTTTTGGAAAAAGAAGGAAGGAGACGTGATTTCTTGGCAAGAAAATATACAACAGACGCCTTCTTCTTCATAGAGCACAATAGTCTAGAATTTCTCTCTTTTCATCTTGTGTAATTTTCTTCCATTCACAACTAAACTACTCTTTCTAGTCAAGAGTCAATTTAAATACTTGTTCCAAACATCTATGAGATCTAATTATTTTCTATTTATTTTTGTAATTCATTGGTATTCGAATGTTCTTTGGTTTAATCTTTTTATGATTATTTTGTTCTTTGAATTGATTAATTCCGGCGATAACTAGTGTGATTAATTTCATGTTAGGGGAACATATGACCTAATTAAAATAAACCCTCATAGTGTGTTTATTGATTAGGATTTGGGCTTTTCTAGTTTTTAATGCAATTGAGAAATTAAATCTTACGGTCGTATCTAAGGTTATTTTTTGTTAGAGAAATAGGCAATGGTCGTACCTTGGCTATCGATAAAGTAAGGAAAAGTTGGTTGTCCAAGCTTATTGATAACTATAACCAATCTATTGATGAAGAATTGAACTATTTTTGCATCAATGATCAATTGTGTGAACCATGTCTGAAAAGAGTAGCTTTGGCTAGAGCTTTCTTTATTATTGATTTTATTCTCATTTATTTCTCTAAATCATTTTTGCTATAATTAGTTGATTATTTCCTTTTGAATTTTGCAAAGCAAATCCCCTTGTAGTTTTTACTTTTAAAAGAAGTGAAATTTTTCCCAATTTCTGTGAAGACGACCTTGCTCACTTCTATATACAAAACTTATTACGTTTCCAAGAAAAATCACTAGCAACCAAAAAATATCGGGTTGTTAATTTTTTTGCTAATAATATTCTTTCTGTTTGGAGATAATTGGAAACACCTTTGCAATGATTGCACATTAGACAAGAAAATCACTTGTAAAAAAAAAATAGCAATAGCTTAAAATCAGGCCGTTGAATTTCAGAAATTCTGAGAGCAAATTTATCAGCACAATTATTTAGTATTCAAAGAAAATTGAAGATAAAAAATATATAAGGAATAAATTGCTACAACCCCTGATTCAACGACGTAAACTGATTTTAAACTTTTTTTTTTTTTGTAAGATGTTTACAAGAAAAAAAATAAAATGGTATCCATAACTTATCTCGAAATTAAGAACAATTGTCCACCACTCATCTTCACAAGATAACAGATATGGTGATAGTAGCTATGAATTGATTGAGAAAAATGGCGTGGTGATGGTAGTTATGAGAATAAGTAATGTTAAGTTTTGTTATAAAAAACAATAATAAAATATTGTAATCAAAGTCACAATAATATTGTACTTAAATTGAATCCTTTAACCACCCCCGGTACTCAATTGTCCATTTCCGCCTTCCTTTTGTCTCTAACCATGACTCTTACTTCCTCTTTGCCCTGCCTCATCTACTAAATTTGCCGTCGATGCTCCTTTTCATTACTATGCTGCATCAAATTCCCCCACACACAAAACAACCAAAAAAAAAAAAAATTATGAAATTCGAAGGGACAAAAGCTTGGGTTTTTATTTAGTTATTATTCGGTTAAAAAGTTATTCAAATCTAACAAAAAATAAAAAACAAAACATTTATCCTACTCTAAATATAAGGGTAGAATTTATGTAGATTTTTGAACGGCTATGGATTCTTTGTTACATTTTATATTGTTACACTCACGTTACACTACTTAATCGAGTGACAAATGTAAGCTCAGTAACTATGGCTCCATTTGCTTGGTTCTATTTTTCATAAACATGTTTTTTAAAAAATTTGAAACACATTTTTTAACTAAGTTTTTATCTCATAAATACATTTATCGAGAAGAATTTTTAAAACTGCTACATTAATATTTTAAAAAAATTTCAAAACATAACCATCCAGACAGAACCATATCTCCAAAGATAGGGACACGTATCTCTCACTTATGTGTTGTAACAATGAGTACTACACTACAAACCCCTTTCAAACCCTTTAGATTTTGATGGTTTTGTACTCTGGCACTTGTGACAATTTATTATGGACGATGGCGTGAGAGTTTATCGCGGTTGCTGATTAACGGCATAATACCGTGGCCTTGCGTAAAAGTGATGACGATGCAAAACTGCCAACTCGTTTTGAGGTTTTCAGCAACTGATGGATGAGATTACAAAAACCGCAACTGGTGAGTTTATTACTGGTTAAAGACGATCAACGAACTTTCGCTGAAATTTCACTTGTACTTCTTGCCTATTATTCAACGGAGAGGAACATATCAACTACGACGTAATGTGTCTAAAATGAAAAGTTGCAGCACCGATGATCATGATGATGTATGGTCAATAGGGCTGTTAAAAGAACAAACCTGGAAAACTGAGAAATCGATAGAAGTGGTCCATCCAAAATCAGAAAATAAAGGTAGCCATGTGGCCTTTTGTTTTTCACATCAATTACATAAGCCAAATGGGGCCCTTAAAACAAACTTGCAGAATAACTTGGGGGCAAGTTGCCCAATTGTTTGTTTTATTATATGTAGAATTGGTCATTTGGTGAACAAAGAAAGACAAAAAATGGGGAAAGAGAGAATAAGTTCTTATAACCTGCCATGGATTGCAGTTGGCTGGGTTGACTTGAAATTGGAACCGGGGGCTGCATTCACATTAAGAAGTGGGGCAATGCTTCTATTGTAGATCTGTATTATAACCAGTCATGGATTGAAGTCGGTAGGGTTGACTTGAAATTAGAACTAGGGGCTGTATCTAGCAATAAGAAGCGGGGCCAATACTTCTATTACAAATTTATATTTTGGAGATAACCTGTACATTTTGTGGAATTTTCGATAGCCAACTCTAATATTTTTTTGGGATATAAATTAAGTTTCTCAATTTGTCAAGAGGAAATAACTAGAGCTGTAAATGAGCCGAGCCAAGACTAGTATAAACGAGTGAGCTCGAACTCGTTGATTTATTTAACGAGCCAAACTTTATATTCGAGCTTGACTTATTTAGTTATACAAATGAGTCAAACTCGAGCTTTCACAAGGCGAGTTGAGTTGTATTCGTGAACAACTCGATTCAAATAAATATAAGGATGTTATTCGAACCAAGTTCTCATATTGAAACTCTTACATATTTAATAAACGAGCTCGTTTGAGCTCGCTTGTTTATTAAATAAGTCAAAATTTGTGTTCGAATTTAGTTCGTTTAGTTATACAAACGAGTCAAGCCGAGTTGTATTCGTGAGCAATTCGTTTTGTTTACAGCTCTAGAAATGTCAAAAAAATTTGAAATTTTTTTAGTCAAGCGGTAAGAAATGATAAATTACTTTCACCCAAGTTAATAACATATATGGTTAATTTTCTATTTTCCTAATTTCCTAATTGATATGCGTGTTTATGGTAAGTCTTGATTAGCAAGACATCCTTGTGAGTAATTTTGTTTCTTTATTTGTTATTGTCTTTGGCTTACCCATAGGTGGTACCACATGGTATAGAGCTATAAACGAACAAGGATGTCTCGTCCCTCATTGATACAAGTCCTAATGATTCAGCTTTATTTCATGGAACAACTGATCATAGTAGTATTTTACTTCCACTTAACGCAGATGTTATGATTATTACTGGAAATGCTACTGATGAAATCACTGACTTGAAGAAACACCTTGATTAGCATTTTAGAATGAAAGATATTGATATTTTGATCTACTTCTTTGGTCTTGAGGTATCTTCCAACTCTGATGGTTAACTGGTAATAAGATTGTGTCCATTCTTGTTCAGGCTAATACCCATTTTATTCCTCATGATGGCTTTTCTCTCCATTTTCCCACATTATATCGACAGTTAGTTGATAGTTAGTCTATCTTACTGTTATTAATTGGATATATTGCTTATGATGTTCATCTCAGTCAATTCATAGCTATTCCATGAATCACTTATTATACTAGTGTTATTGTCATACTGCGATATATCAAGGGTAATATTTTTCATGGGCTTTATTTTTCTTTTCATACCAAGTTCAAGTTACATGTCTATTGTGATGTTAATTGGTCAAGAAATCCTACATCTGTTATAGGCTTCTGTTTCTTCCTTGGTGTTGGAGAAAGAAGAAGTAGACGATTACTTAGTGTTCCAATATTGAAGCTTAATACTATGCATTTGCTGATGCTACTCAAGAACTTATTTCGTTTCGTTGGGTACTAGAGTATATAGGAGTTTCCTATTCTTTTGCTACAGTTCTATGCTATGACAATCCGAAAGCTATTTAGATTGCTCACATTTCATCATGCATTATATATAGAAAATTGGCTTGCATCCTTGTCTTTATTATTCAAATCCAACGCGTCTGAGTTCTACCTTTTTTTTTTTTTTTTTTAATCAAACTTATTCTATTACAATTGGTGAAAGAGGAATAGTATTTGGCAAGATTTGAATCTTGATATTTGGAGTGAAGTTGTAGACCAACTGTTCAACTCTCTATTTATTTCCTCCCTTATGATTTACACCAAACGAAATATAGATTTTTTTTCTTTTTGTGAAAATTTAATGTCCTTTAACAACTTTTGAGATTCTATACAATGCAAAAAAGAATGCGAATTAAAAAAACTAAGCAAAAGTGTTAAAAGATATATATTATATTAAAAAAAACAAAGGACCAAAAAAGAAAAAAGAAGAGGAAAAAAACAAATAAAGAAAAATTACCATCAAGGTGGATGCTGTGGTCAATGCGTGTTGGAGTTTCGCGTCTACTACGTTGTTTTGCCAAAAAGGAAAGTGAAAAAGGAAGAAAAAGAAAAGAAAAGAAAAGGGCCAAAAAAAAGTTGACAATAAATACAATAAGAAAGAATTAAAAAAAAAAGAAAACTTGAAATGGCGTAAAAACAGAGATAATTGTTATTTTCATCCTGACCCAATATTTATATGTTAATTTTAATCTCAGCATCAAAAAACCTTCCTTTGTTTCAAGGTTAGATCAATAATTTAATTATTATTTGGTTAAAAAGCTTTTAAAATCGAACAAAAAATTAAAAAAAAATTTCAATCTGCTCAAAACTACAAGGGTAGAATTTGGGTGTATTTTCAAGCCACCGACTGCACCTGTGACCCTCTTGATTTTGACAACCGTGTCCAGGAAAATTCTTAGATTTGGGTGTATTGTCGAACCTCATGATAACCTTTTGATTTTGATAGCTATGTTCGAAAAATTCTTACATGGATTTATTTTACAATTTTATTAGTAAATTTTGTAGTTTAAAATAAAATTATATATATATTTACATTACTTTCCTAAGTCAATATGTATTATTATATTTATATGAAAGTTTTTAAGTTATTAGATCTACAGTTAAAATTGTAAATCGATCCACCTAATGATGTCCTCTTTATCCACTAACAATTGTGACAATTTTATTATGGTCGACGGCTTGCCACGGTTTGAGGTGGGGCTTGGGCAAAGATTGATGATGCAAAATCACAAACGCGTTTCGAGGTTTTCCCCGTGTCGATGTATGAGATTTCAAAAGTCACAACTATTCACTTTGCAACCGGTTAAAAGTACAAGCAACGCACCTTCGCAAAAATTTCACTTGTATTTCTTGACTATCATTCGATGGCCACGTACATTTTTTGGTTAATTTTTCAATCAAATGCAATCTGATTTCTGGATGTTCTTAATAGATTTTTTAACTAGTTTTTAAATTATAGATTAACAATAATTTATATTAATATTATTCTTAATTAAATCTCAAATTAAATTTTAAATTTTTTGTACAACTAATTTGAGATTATCTAGTTGTACAAAAATCTAAAATCTAATTTGAGACTTAATTGAGAACACTATTAATACATATTATTTTTAATTTATAATTTAGAAGTTGGTTAAAAAATCTATTGAGAACAGACCCTAAAACTTGACTCTTCAATTTGCATGTAGTTCCATGCGTTGAGAACATACTAACACGGTATAAACCTGAAAAAATATAAAATGGACTATGTGCATTTTTTAACGGTGTATTAGGACTAATAATTTACATAACTAACTGATAGTTTGTCATAACTTATAATTTACCGGTAGTGAAATGTAAAAATCAACTTTGCCTGATGAACCGCACAATATCAAGGAATGTTCCACTTAGATGGTCACCCCCCCCCCCCCCCCCCTCTTCTCTTTCTCTCTTCCAGGGGAGAAATATAAGAATCAACTTTGCTTGATTAACCCCACAACATCAAGGAATGTTCAACTTGGCTTTTCTTTTCTTATTTCCCAAGAATAACACTGAAGTACTTATCTTAAAGGCAATTGGTGATAGGGTGCTAATTGGTGGATTGATCTATGTTTATTTCCTTTTTATTATTACCAAATATTGTGCTAATTGGTTGATTCTACTCATATTTGATAACTTGGTGTTCATTTCAAGAATATATAAAAAGAAAGGAAATAAAAGGAAACTAGAAGATTCTCTAGAAAAATTATCTGTGAAGTTGGCGCAAGCGCGTCTAACCCTCACGTTCAAGACAAAATGTGCAAAAATTCCTGCACATGTGAAAGATCTTCCAAGTTTGAGTCAAAGTTGGGATTAACATTCCCTCTAGTAGTTTATTTGTGATAGGAAGTTATTTTATATTTGTTCCCTTATTTTTATAATATTTCTCCAAGAGGAGAATTTAGAAAGGACTTGATTGCTAAAAATTAGAGGAAAGATAAGGATGGAAATTTCTTTTTTGGGAAGGAAACGTCACTTTTGGAAAAAGAAGGAAGGAGACGTGATTTCTTGGCAAGAAAATATACAACAGACGCCTTCTTCTTCATAGAGCACAATAGTCTAGAATTTCTCTCTTTTCATCTTGTGTAATTTTCTTCCATTCACAACTAAACTACTCTTTCTAGTCAAGAGTCAATTTAAATACTTGTTCCAAACATCTATGAGATCTAATTATTTTCTATTTATTTTTGTAATTCATTGGTATTCGAATGTTCTTTGGTTTAATCTTTTTATGATTATTTTGTTCTTTGAATTGATTAATTCCGGCGATAACTAGTGTGATTAATTTCATGTTAGGGGAACATATGACCTAATTAAAATAAACCCTCATAGTGTGTTTATTGATTAGGATTTGGGCTTTTCTAGTTTTTAATGCAATTGAGAAATTAAATCTTACGGTCGTATCTAAGGTTATTTTTTGTTAGAGAAATAGGCAATGGTCGTACCTTGGCTATCGATAAAGTAAGGAAAAGTTGGTTGTCCAAGCTTATTGATAACTATAACCAATCTATTGATGAAGAATTGAACTATTTTTGCATCAATGATCAATTGTGTGAACCATGTCTGAAAAGAGTAGCTTTGGCTAGAGCTTTCTTTATTATTGATTTTATTCTCATTTATTTCTCTAAATCATTTTTGCTATAATTAGTTGATTATTTCCTTTTGAATTTTGCAAAGCAAATCCCCTTGTAGTTTTTACTTTTAAAAGAAGTGAAATTTTTCCCAATTTCTGTGAAGACGACCTTGCTCACTTCTATATACAAAACTTATTACGTTTCCAAGAAAAATCACTAGCAACCAAAAAATATCGGGTTGTTAATTTTTTTGCTAATAATATTCTTTCTGTTTGGAGATAATTGGAAACACCTTTGCAATGATTGCACATTAGACAAGAAAATCACTTGTAAAAAAAAAATAGCAATAGCTTAAAATCAGGCCGTTGAATTTCAGAAATTCTGAGAGCAAATTTATCAGCACAATTATTTAGTATTCAAAGAAAATTGAAGATAAAAAATATATAAGGAATAAATTGCTACAACCCCTGATTCAACGACGTAAACTGATTTTAAACTTTTTTTTTTTTTGTAAGATGTTTACAAGAAAAAAAATAAAATGGTATCCATAACTTATCTCGAAATTAAGAACAATTGTCCACCACTCATCTTCACAAGATAACAGATATGGTGATAGTAGCTATGAATTGATTGAGAAAAATGGCGTGGTGATGGTAGTTATGAGAATAAGTAATGTTAAGTTTTGTTATAAAAAACAATAATAAAATATTGTAATCAAAGTCACAATAATATTGTACTTAAATTGAATCCTTTAACCACCCCCGGTACTCAATTGTCCATTTCCGCCTTCCTTTTGTCTCTAACCATGACTCTTACTTCCTCTTTGCCCTGCCTCATCTACTAAATTTGCCGTCGATGCTCCTTTTCATTACTATGCTGCATCAAATTCCCCCACACACAAAACAACCAAAAAAAAAAAAAAATTATGAAATTCGAAGGGACAAAAGCTTGGGTTTTTATTTAGTTATTATTCGGTTAAAAAGTTATTCAAATCTAACAAAAAATAAAAAACAAAACATTTATCCTACTCTAAATATAAGGGTAGAATTTATGTAGATTTTTGAACGGCTATGGATTCTTTGTTACATTTTATATTGTTACACTCACGTTACACTACTTAATCGAGTGACAAATGTAAGCTCAGTAACTATGGCTCCATTTGCTTGGTTCTATTTTTCATAAACATGTTTTTTAAAAAATTTGAAACACATTTTTTAACTAAGTTTTTATCTCATAAATACATTTATCGAGAAGAATTTTTAAAACTGCTACATTAATATTTTAAAAAAATTTCAAAACATAACCATCCAGACAGAACCATATCTCCAAAGATAGGGACACGTATCTCTCACTTATGTGTTGTAACAATGAGTACTACACTACAAACCCCTTTCAAACCCTTTAGATTTTGATGGTTTTGTACTCTGGCACTTGTGACAATTTATTATGGACGATGGCGTGAGAGTTTATCGCGGTTGCTGATTAACGGCATAATACCGTGGCCTTGCGTAAAAGTGATGACGATGCAAAACTGCCAACTCGTTTTGAGGTTTTCAGCAACTGATGGATGAGATTACAAAAACCGCAACTGGTGAGTTTATTACTGGTTAAAGACGATCAACGAACTTTCGCTGAAATTTCACTTGTACTTCTTGCCTATTATTCAACGGAGAGGAACATATCAACTACGACGTAATGTGTCTAAAATGAAAAGTTGCAGCACCGATGATCATGATGATGTATGGTCAATAGGGCTGTTAAAAGAACAAACCTGGAAAACTGAGAAATCGATAGAAGTGGTCCATCCAAAATCAGAAAATAAAGGTAGCCATGTGGCCTTTTGTTTTTCACATCAATTACATAAGCCAAATGGGGCCCTTAAAACAAACTTGCAGAATAACTTGGGGGCAAGTTGCCCAATTGTTTGTTTTATTATATGTAGAATTGGTCATTTGGTGAACAAAGAAAGACAAAAAATGGGGAAAGAGAGAATAAGTTCTTATAACCTGCCATGGATTGCAGTTGGCTGGGTTGACTTGAAATTGGAACCGGGGGCTGCATTCACATTAAGAAGTGGGGCAATGCTTCTATTGTAGATCTGTATTATAACCAGTCATGGATTGAAGTCGGTAGGGTTGACTTGAAATTAGAACTAGGGGCTGTATCTAGCAATAAGAAGCGGGGCCAATACTTCTATTACAAATTTATATTTTGGAGATAACCTGTACATTTTGTGGAATTTTCGATAGCCAACTCTAATATTTTTTTGGGATATAAATTAAGTTTCTCAATTTGTCAAGAGGAAATAACTAGAGCTGTAAATGAGCCGAGCCAAGACTAGTATAAACGAGTGAGCTCGAACTCGTTGATTTATTTAACGAGCCAAACTTTATATTCGAGCTTGACTTATTTAGTTATACAAATGAGTCAAACTCGAGCTTTCACAAGGCGAGTTGAGTTGTATTCGTGAACAACTCGATTCAAATAAATATAAGGATGTTATTCGAACCAAGTTCTCATATTGAAACTCTTACATATTTAATAAACGAGCTCGTTTGAGCTCGCTTGTTTATTAAATAAGTCAAAATTTGTGTTCGAATTTAGTTCGTTTAGTTATACAAACGAGTCAAGCCGAGTTGTATTCGTGAGCAATTCGGTTTGTTTACAGCTCTAGAAATGTCAAAAAAATTTGAAATTTTTTTAGTCAAGCGGTAAGAAATGATAAATTACTTTCACCCAAGTTAATAACATATATGGTTAATTTTCTATTTTCCTAATTTCCTAATTGATATGCGTGTTTATGGTAAGTCTTGATTAGCAAGACATCCTTGTGAGTAATTTTGTTTCTTTATTTGTTATTGTCTTTGGCTTACCCATAGGTGGTACCACATGGTATAGAGCTATAAACGAACAAGGATGTCTCGTCCCCCATTGATACAAGTCCTAATGATTCAGCTTTATTTCATGGAACAACTGATCATAGTAGTATTTTACTTCCACTTAACGCAGATGTTATGATTATTACTGGAAATGCTACTGATGAAATCACTGACTTGAAGAAACACCTTGATTAGCATTTTAGAATGAAAGATATTGATATTTTGATCTACTTCTTTGGTCTTGAGGTATCTTCCAACTCTGATTGTTAACTAGTAAGAAGATTTTGTTCACTCTTGTTCAGGCTAATACCCATTTTATTCCTCATGATGGCTTTTCTCTCCATGATCCTACATTATATCTACAGTTAGTTGATAGTTAGTCTATCTTAATGTTTTTAATTGGATATATTGCTTATGATGTTCATCTCAGTCAATTCATAGCTATTCCATGAATCACTTATTATACTAGTGTTATTGTCATACTGCGATATATCAAGGGTAATATTTTTCATGGGCTTTATTTTTCTCTTCATACCACGTTCAAGTTACATGTCTATTGTGATGTTAATTGGTCAAGAAATCCTACATCTGTTATAGGCTTCTGTTTCTTCCTTGGTGTTGGAGAAAGAAGAAGAAGACGATTACTTAGTGTTCCAATATTGAAGCTTAATACTATGCATTTGCTGATGCTACTCAAGAACTTATTTCGTTTCGTTGGCTACTAGAGTATATAGGAGTTTCCTATTCTTTTGCTACAATTCTATTTTATGACAATCCGAAAGCTATTTAGATTGCTCACACTGATGTCTTTCACATGAACCCACCAAAAATATAGAGAATGACTGTCATTTCGTTTGTCATCATATTTTTCATGGTATCGTGCATTTATATTCTCTATCCTCAAGTGAAAAAACTACTTACACCTTTGCCAAGCCCATCAACTTGGACGCTTCCATGATCTACTTTCCAAACTCAAGTTTAATGGAACTCAACCATCTTGTGTTTGAAGGAGGACGTTAACACATATGGTTAATTTCCTATTTTTTTCTAATTTCTTAATTGAAACGTATGCATATTTCAAGTCCTAATTAGCTAGACATCCTGGTATAACAATCCTGTTTCTCTATTTATTATTGTCTTTCACCTATATATAAACATATTCTGTACAATTGTAAAACACATATATTCTTCTATTTCTTTCACGCAAGTCAAGAACGTGAGTCCTTCAAGTGCGGTATAAGCGCATGGTTTTTGTTGTGGAGAATAGGATAGCCTACAACTGCTTATTACTTTTTTATGGGAGGGTAAAAAAAAGTTCCAATGGCTTCTTGGTGGGAATTAATCTTTTTTCCTCCAACTTTAAGGTGATGAAACAAAGCTTGCAAGGCTAGATTGCAAAATTTTAATTCATAGTGGAATTTGGAAATTAGTGATGCAGCTTCTTTTCAATAGTTAAGTACAATTAGCTGTTACGACAAAGCAAAAAAAAAAGAAAATTTTTTCAAAATAAGTAATATGTTATCAACAAATCTCATTAGACATTGAAAAATTTTGTACCATCACAGCATTTTAAATTGAAAATCTATAAACAACTGTAGTAACACAAGAGTTCATGTTCGATACATGGGTAATATCTTCATTCATGAGATTAATTCAGTGGCCTGATAATTGCACCCTGGAGGAGAAGTCCATTTTTCCAGTGTCCTCCGTGTTCTAAAAGGTCAAAGCAAACCTCACCCTGTTCTCCCTCTCTTGCCTGGAAGCTGCCTACTTTGAGCTCCATCCACTCTCCTCTTGGCTTCTCCAACAGACTCACTGTTCTATTTTGTACTTCTCCCTCCGGAATGGATAGTCTTAACGTGATAGGAAGTTCCCAACCATTAGCAGCCTTTGTCAACTTCACCACGTACACAATTTCATAAATAGCACCCGGAGTGAGATCGGATATCTTAAATTTTCCCCTTACATCCAACCAGCAGATGTGACTCAGCTTGATCACTTCAATGTTGTCGTCACTGCGGTTTCAACACAATCATGTGTTTCAAGAATTTCTTTTTTTCCGAAAATTGTGTATTCGAAGGGTAAATAGTTGGGTAGATCTGATATACAAGTCCATATGCGGCACATTGCTAACGTTCAATTAGATTCTGATTTTTGACATTCTAAAATCAACGTTTATAATATTCAGGATTAGTTAAGAGCAAACACTTCGTTCTTTAGTTTCCTTTTTGTTCGAAAAGTATTGTTGTATCCAAGAGTTGTTTAAAAATGATCCATTTTCTATAAAAGAAGAGTAAGTTTCAAAATTTCTAATTTTTTTTATGAAATTTACTATCTTTTTTGTAATAATGATTTGTTGTATCCAAGAGTTGTTAAAAAAGTGATCCATTTTCTATAAAAGAAAAGCAAGTTTCAAAATTTCCAATTTTTTAATGAAATTTACTATCATTTTTGTAATAATGATTAGGAAAAATCACTACAGCATTTTTATGTATAAAGTAATTTATTTTAACCTTTTCTACATCAACTCCATACAGCCAGCAAGCTTGGTATACCTCAGTACCACTCCCCCATTATTTCTCGTATAAACTAAATGGTTCAGTTATATTCAAAGCGTATTATCGAAATCCAGTTTTTGGTTGCAAAAACAGTTTTAAAATTGGTTTACTTTAATATTCAGTCCTTTTGCAAGAATGGAAAAGAACATTGATATCTCGTTTAATTAACTTTACCGTCAAGGGTAGTTTTTGGACTTAGAAAAAGCATGCTATAGTATATGATGTACCTTGTTTCTTGAAGCATTTCCAGTCCCAGTATTCCCTCTGTCCCCAAGTTACATAAAGGGATCTTGGGTACACCATGAAGCAATAATTTCCGGACTTCTCATCAACCCATCTTTTCTGCAAGAACCCAGGGAACCATGATTGCTTTTTTTTTTTTTTTTTTTTTTTTCCTTTTCAAATCTCATAGATAAGCAGGTGAATCTCTCTCAGAAATGAAATACTATATTGCAAAAGAACTATTACAGTTGAAGTTTACACAAGAGAGAAGAAAATGAGGAGAAATCATGTAAGCTAACAAAAAAAATAATGATATGATAGAAAATATTGAAGGGGAGAGGAAAAACCTTCTTTTTATGGTCCAAAAATTCTTCCTCCTTTCTGTTTTCGCGACTTTTGCCACCTACTGCCATCAAATTGCAAGTAAATTAGCTACGGATTCTGGCTGTTGTTGGAGTTCCGTGATCTGTGAAAACTCTCAAGAATGATGATGCATTTATAGGGTGATCGCTGGGAAGGGACTAGAGTAGGAGAAGAGAGATTAGAGGAAACTTCCAGTTGCTCAAAAAATAAAAATAAAAAAAAGATAAAAAAAATTCCAGTTCCCTCACCATTTTTTCCGTCACACGCTTCCGCGTTGGAGTTAAATGTCCACAGGCCAATTGGGATAGGAGGTCTTACAATTTAGGCCTCCTATTTCTCACAATTTGAGGCGTGAGTCATACATTAGTTAAAAGTTATAATCACGTTGAAATAATAGTTTAACTATTAGGTACTATCTGAAATTTCAAAATAATTTTGTTTTTTAATTTTAAAGTTAGCCTTGTTAGTTGTTTTTTCATTTTAAATTTAGCTTTAGTTAGTTTAACTTCATCTGTTCATTTTTAACTTTTAAATCTAGATCGTTAACTTATGAAATAAAACTTGTGAGGCCCCATCTCAGAGCCAATTATGGGTTAGGTTGACCAGCAAGACCAAATTCAAGTCTTACTCTAAAAAATCTAACATCTTGTTTGCATGGCATTTTTTGGAAGGTTTTTTAGAAAAAATATTGTGGTAATATTTTTTAGATAAATGTGTTTATAAATAAAAAAAGCTAGTTGAAAAATGTGAAAGGTTAACTTGAAGATATTTGAAATATGAATTAGTGATTTTAGTTTTCTTTTCATGATGCTTTATATACTATAAAATTCAATGACTTAAGTAGTTTAATATTCACCTGATGAAAATAATATCCTTATGTAGCATGCATATTTTAGGAGAAAAATTTAAACGGCCTAGTTTTGCAGCGAGTGGCGCGTCAATACTCATAACATACTATCAACAGTACCTGTCGGACAAAAACAAGATAAGCTATTGCATGCTTAAAGTTGATGGACCTAAATCAATTTTATAAAGAAAACCCACAGAAATTTAAATAAAAAATTATATAAAAATTAATTAAGAGTATTTTGATTTTATTAGACGTGTGTCTGGCTGCAAAAATATACAAAATACGGACACATTATCTTGGATGGCAAAGCCCCATGCGTCTTTAATATACGTCCAAATAGAAAGCAGAAAGCACGCCCACAGCTAGTACCATTATTTTGACAGTCCCATACAACCACCCAAATAAGCATCTAATGCAACCTAATTGAATAATTAATGAAACAAGGCACATGGCAATAAAACAAATAAACTAATACTATAAGTTAGTTTAATAACTTCAATAATTAATTAATGATTAAGAATGTGCCTCCACGTACAGTACCTATCAAATGATGGGATGTTTATTGGTGAGAAGATCCATCTTATGCAAGATACGATTGATATTAATGTACTATATGATATTGTTACGTAATATATTTTTTTTATCATTTTATACATTTTTATACTTTTTCACAAGAAAGAAAAACTTTATTTCTCTTTATTTATATTTATCTTTATTTATTTGTTGAAATTTGAGGAATGGTGATATATCACGAGGCACCATGTGTTAGTGTAACCGTGTACTATATTCTTGATTCGTTATGTAACCGTGTGAGGACCACAATCTCGTTGAAATTCGTTATGCAATGACTTTCAGAAACCAAATTGAACAATAATTGGAAATAATATATATTGGAATGACTTTAGGTACCAATTTGGAAATATTTCTCAAATAGATCCGGTCTATATAGATTTAATAGTTTAAATTTGAGCCACCAAAATTCAGTATTTCAGATTTAGAGTATTAGATCCAAATAAACTAACTCAATAATTCAGATTTAGTTTATTGGGTCCAGATAAACCGAGTCCACGATAAAATTGGTCCTATTTTAGGATCTAACGCTGCTGGTGTACCCAGTCAAAGCGTGAAGGATTTCATAACTTACATACTCGTTCAAGTCGCGTCACTGACGTGACACCACGGGCTTGATCCCAACTGACGACTACTACGAGCTTACCAATGAAATCTAATAAAATAAATTAACCATCACAACTTGACGCTAAGAAATAGCACAATTTAATAAATGGTTGATTTATATTTCGAACATTAATGAGTCTTTCGGGGAAAGAATCTATGTAAAATTATACTAAGATAACTAATTAATGACCATATTTTCCTTCCAAATTAGATGCTTATTCTTTTTTTTTTTTTTTTTTGGGATGGTGGAGCCATTGATGCAAAATATTCTAAAGCATAAAAGAAGAAATACTACCAATCACTTCGAATTCATATTAGGAATTAAATTTGATTAAACTAAAGTTGCTTATACAATAAATTTTTTTTGGTGGAATGAGAATTTTTGGGGATGGCTTTTACTAAATACCAAAAAAAAAAAAAGGCACCTCCCGGGATACTAATATTTCACTAATTTGGGCTTCAAAATGCAAGAAGAATATTTGCTGATTCCAAACCTAAAGAATACATAGGCGCACAAGGTTTGCCAGTCTCTATAAGTTTTTTTTTTTTAATTTTAAATTTTAGATAATGAGAAGTTAACTAATTTTAAATTATGTTGGACGTCTATATTATAGTTGTAGAGGAGGAGTTGAGATTATCTTTTCCAAAATTACCCTTGCTACTAAAACTTGATGATGAGTTTCTCCTAAGAATCTCCCATCCCTTTCCGCCATGTTGGATGAGTTTCTTAAGATTACTCCAATCAAAACTCTCTGGCCACACATCATGTAGAACAAGTAAAAAAGGCTTCCCCTACAAGAAATCAATAAAACGGGGCTCTAATTGGGCAACGGATAATGAACCGATGTCATATTTGATCTCAGTGCGGTACTCTATTGTGTTTTTTAGGATTTTTTTTGTAGTTGAAGACATCTATGACGCATACCCACATCCTAAATTCGAATTGGCTTTTGACTTGCTCATCTTGTACACGGGCTGAGCAAGAGTTGTCTTGCCTAGACCTCCCATTCCAATGATGGGAAGCACAGAAACATCACCTTGTCTATCATATTCCTCTGACAGCAAGAGATTGATCAACCTGATTTTGTCATCCTCTCTGCCAACAACGTCGGATTCAGTGACAATAAATCCAGTGTATCTGTCCTCGGACAAAATTGATGATGATCCAGGGTCAAGTGTATGGGCATTAAGTAGGAAATTCTTTTTTTTTTTTTCTTCTCTACCAATTCTTTCGAGCCTCTGTAAAACCTCTTTGATTTCTTGTCCAGCAGTCAGTTTGTTAAAATATTGACTTGTACTGAAGGGGAGATGAATTTTCCTTAACTGCTGTTGTCGGTGCCAGAGCAAGGCTTCAGTTTTGTAAGTTTCCGGTATATCCTCTGCATCAAACAGGATCTCTCTGAGCTTCCCAAGCCAAGCTCTAATCGGCAGCATGCTGAAGCACAGCAAGGATAGACAGGTCTTGAATATCTTCCTCTACTCCTTGGACCAAATGGAACTTCTTTGCTATTACGGAAGCGAGAAAATCGAAGACTTTGCTAGCGATAGGAGATACAACAATTTGTACAATTGTGCTTTCCGTTGCAATATATATTTCAGAATATTGCCAAATTAAAATTCAAAACAATAAATCCGAAAACAAAACAGGTCCAAAACTCAGAAAACTAATGAAACCCCAAAAAAAGAAAAAATGCTGTCGCCTATCACTTGCTAATTAGAAGACTGAAGGAAATGATTTCTTAGGAAGGGAACTACCCAGTACGTGAAATTCTTTCACATTTCTATGAGCTTTTTTGTTTTTCTTTCCCTGGTGGTGAAGATCATCAAATGATGAGAAGATTAAGGGACTAGTTATGACGTGGATCAATGAAATATATGCAGCTAGGAAGAACAAAAAGAAAGTGATCAAGCAAGCTGGTAGAGACTCCATGAGAAAAATGCTTGCTATTTTCAATGTAATGTCTTGGCATTCATTTTATGCAGTATATATAGAAAACGGGCTCTTGTCCTGATCCGTACTAATCAAATCCAACGCGTTTGAGCGTTTTTTCTCTCCAATTTGATGAATGTGAGGTTGCATAGATTCATGGACTTCATTCAGGCAACAGAAGACTCAACAAATAAATGTAAATTCGCCTTAAATACAATATGCACCTAATTAAGGTGTTGGTAAACAGTTACATCCCTGTTCATTTTATTTAGGGCAAAAAACTTCGCCAACCATTATACTATTTTGATTGTCGTAAAGTTTTAATCACTTAAACTTTTTTATGTTTCAAAAAGGTTATTGAACTTGTAAAAATGATTACTTATGGTCATTTCATCAGATTTGGCCGTTAAGCAAGATGGGAAAAAGTTTTTTTTTATTTATTTAAAAAAAGTTAGTGAACTTGTAAAAATAGTTACTTATAGTCATTCTGTCATTTCAAAAAGGTCACTGAACTCGTAAAAATGATTGCTTATGATCATTTCATTAGCTGATGCTGTATGGCTTAACGGCGAAATCTGACAGAATGACCATACATAACCATTTTTGTGAGTTTAGTGATCCTTTTGAAACCAAAAAACATTGAGTAGTCAAAACTTTACAATCGAGAAAGTTTAATGGCTATTGAAGTCTTTTGCTCTTTTATTTATAATTTACTCTATCCTTTTAATTATATGGCCAAATTGAAATATCAACAACAAATGTAAGTATTGGCAATAGGACAATATCAACGATTCTTTCAGTTTCTCACATACAAACAAACATACACACATATATATAGATCTATATCTATATATATGTATATGTGTGTGTGTGTGTCTGTATGTAAACACACACACACACACACATATATATATACGTGTGTGTGTATAGATGTGTCTGTGTGTATGTACGTATATATAAACGTATATGTGTGTGTATATATACATACATACACATATGTATACACGTGTGTGTGTATGTATGTGTTTGTGTGTATGTACGTATATATATACGTATATGTGTGTGCATATATACATACATACACATATGTATACACGTGTGTGTGTGTATAGGTGTTTGTGTGTATGTACGTATATATATACGTATATGTGTGTGCATACATACATACATACATACATATGTACATACATACACATATATAGACACACATACACACATACGGTCATACACACACACACACACACACATACATGCATACATATTTATCACTAATTTGTAGATCAAGTATTATTATTTTTTATTATTCTATGTTTTATTTTTGAATTTTCTCATATCATTTTAATTTAGCCCCTAATTTTAAAAAATAGTTCTTAGAAAATCATGATTTTTTCCTTTACTTTCTTTTGTGCACAGGTATATGTATTTATCTGGGTGGCTACTCAAAGTTTGTTTTCTAAAATACTAGTCTAGATATTCTTTTTTAGAAAAGACACTACACAACAAAGCATTCAGGTACTCAGGAAAATCACTAGCAACCAAAATAATCAGCAAATCTTTTTGTTGTTGTTGCAAATATTTGGGAGTACCTTGCAATGATTGCATATTAGGCAAGAAAATCACTCGTAAATATATATTTTTTTTTGCTGCAAATATTTGGGAGTACCCTTGCAATGATTGCATATTAAGCAAGAAAATCACTCGTAAGCAAAATAGCCACAATGGCAGTGCAAAGCACCATAATGTGCTTCTCTTGAGTCAAAGGATAGTGCTAATCATAAAGGCTAACAATTACCTCCCCAACACCAGCTTGGGCACTCAAACCTGCGATCTGGCCTTTATACCATTTGTCAGGATCAAGCGCTTACCATTGCACTAAAAGCAATTGCTTTTTAATGAAGGCACAATCTTTATTTCCCTAAGCACAATGGCAACACAAAAGCACCGTACCATACTTGGCCAGCATGAGGGGCTGCACCCCTACAGGTGCCATGAGTCGGGCGGTTAGTCCATGGCCAATTATGTTCTCCCGAGTCAAAGAACAGTGCTGAACTTAAAGGCCAACAATACGTAACAATGACTTAAAATTAGGACTTGAATTTTAGAAATTCTAATAGCAAATATGTTTGCAATTTAAAATTTATTACTCAAAGAAAATTGTAGATAAAAGAAATATATTGCTACCAACCACTGATTCTCGAAGGTAAACTAATTTTAAATCTTTTTTATATAAAGATATTTATAAGAAAAATAATAATAAGGTGAACACAACTTAATCTCAAAGTTACGGATAATTCTCAACTGCTCATTCTTCACAAGAACATAGGCTTCCCCATTTTCTATTTTCCTTTCTCCTCCCGACACCCGCATAGACTCTTTCAAACTTTGAATTGAGAAAGATGTTGTGTTTGATAGTAGTTATAAAAATGAATAATAAATTTTGTTAGATGAGTGAAAAATTATATAAGATAGTAAGTTTTGTTGTAAAAAAAATGATAAAATACTATAACAAAAGTCACGGTGGTATTATTCTTGTAAACAAATAAAAATCTTGTTACGTGAGTGCAAAGTTGTATCAAGATAATAAGAAAGAATCAGGGGAAAAAAAATCCAAAATGCAGATGAGGGAAAAAAGAAAGAAATTTTTTTTTTTCATTCTGACCCAAAATTTTTGCAATTTTTGATTTTAACCTCAATTTCAACAAATCTTCCTCTGTTTCAAGGGTAGATCAGTTATTTAGTTATTATTTACTCAAAAAGTTTTTCAAATATAGAAAAAATTTAAAAAAATTTAACATTTCAATCTGCTCTAAACTACAAGGATAGAATTTATGTGGATTAACCACACGAAGTTAACCTGTAATCCTTTTTATTTTGATGGTTGCGTTTGCTGGCAATTTTGACAATTTTACTATGGCCGATGGCTTGAGAGTTTGTCATGGTTGATGATGATAGTTAATAACGAAAGATGGAAGGCTTGAACAAAATTGATGACGATGCAATACCACAGACGCGTTTTAAGGTTTTCCCCAAATCGATGAACAAAATTCCAAGAGTCACATGCCAAAAAAAAAAAAAAGGAGTTTTCAAAAGTCCAAACTACTGAGTTTATTTCTGGTTCAAAAGTGAAATAACGCAACTTCAGTAAAATTTCACTTGTGTTTTTTGCCTGTTATTCGGTGGATAAGTACATTTTAGTACATTTTCAATTCAAATGCCTTCTGATTTCCAATGTTTTAAAAACTGGATCGGTCAATGAGCCAGAGAGGGGTTCAGGTCAAGGTCAAACTGGTCGGACCAGGGTTCAATATTTTTTATTTTTTAATTTAATTTAATGTATAATATAAAATAAATACTAGATATATCCCACTCTGTTGATCTAGTCAATCCATTATTTGTTTAAATATATTCAAATATACAATTTAATGAATTTATTATATTCAAATGTAAAAGCTAATGAATTTATTATATTAAAAAATACAAGTTAATAAATTTATTATATTTGGTAAAAATTTGATGAAATATTCTATGTCTGTAACAATTAAATTAACAAAGAAAATGGCATTACAAGTATAAAATATATAATAACTACAAAAAAGTAAGTGTATAGGGGAAAAATACAGATAAAACATATATTTTAAAATTCACCACTAAAGTACATTATTATATTTTAAATATTTTAAATAACAGTCTTGAACATTCTAAATTATTAAACCATATATGTTTCTTGTTTTCGCATTTCCTACTCTTTTAATATCATCAAGACTTATTTTTCAATATAAAATTTAAATTTATTTTTAACACCAAATAATACAATTAACCTTGTATATAGGCTAGTTCGAGTAATGTAATTTTTTAAAATAAAAAATTCTTTTGCTTTATTTTTTAAGGTAAGTTTGCATACTCAAATGATTTTCAAATTTCAATTTGATTGTCTTACTACTAGTTTAGTTTTGTTATAACACCTAATGAGAGGTAATTTCTAATAATTTTGTATCAATCAAGAATTTGATTTAAAATTTCTTAAAAGGGCCCAAACTTTATTTGGAATCAATTCTCAAACTTTAACTTTAAACGTATTCTCTTTAAAGAAATTTTATGTTTGAAGTATTAGACTATTGAGTCAATTTGACTTTATATATTAGTCTTAAAAGTAAAGCTAACAAAAAAATCTATTTACTTGTTAGTTCTTAATTTAATCAATTTTGTTTAATTTACACAATTTCTTTTAACATATCAAGAAAAGGTGGATATGTGATGTTATAATAATTGGAATCAATATATTGCATAGAAAAATATAATTTTAATAATCGGAACTGATTTTTAATTTTTTAATAAAAGAAATAACTTTCTACTCACTTACTTTAAAGATGCCATACATGCTTATTATTGAATCATGATTAACCATAATTCAAAAATTTAAACAAATGACTTACAAAAATATCAATTTAAACTTTTAATTAGGAGAACGCTTTAGGCATAAAAATGAATAATTAAACAATTTTAATATGAGGGCTAATCTTAGTAAGAGAGATTTTGGTTAAAGTAAATCCAAGATTTCTTTCATATAATAAATTTGGATGACAAGATAAAAAGGTAAGAAATAATTAATTTTATTAAATGTGATTAATAAAGAAAACAAAAAACTAAAAAAAGTAAGAATCAATTAAATTTATTAAACCTGATTAATGAAAATAAAGAAACTAAAAAAGTATAAGTTAATTTTATCACACACATGATTGATAAAGGAAATAAAGGAACAAAAAAGTTAATAATCAATTAATTTTATTAAAATGGTTAAAGGAAAACAAATTAAAGGAAGAACAAATATAATATTTGTAACATAAAGACACCAAAGTCACGGCTGGCTGGGTGGTTTCCACGCTGGACGCATGCACAAAAGGTCCCAAGTTTGGAAATGTCGTAGGAAGGCAATTTTTTGAAAAAGTTAAAATTCAAGAACTTGGCGGTCAACGATTGGACGGTTCAATCCAGTTCGCGTGGTTGGACTGATTTTGGACATTTCTTGAACTGTACAGTACTTTGTATAGAATCAGACTAGAGGCATGGCCGGTTTGCGATTCAATCGGTCGAATCGACCGGTCCGGATTCAAAAACACTGTTGATTTCTGGACAAGACTAAACATATCAACGCGGTCTGAACGTGAGAGAGATGAAAGAATCAACTCGGTCTGATCAATCGCACAACATCAAGAAATATATAATTTGGATTAGTTTTTGTTTTAAATAATTATGAAGTCCTTATTACGTGATATAAGATGGTTGCATAATGTGTTTATAAATCCGGTCCATTTAAAATCAGAAAAGAAAAGTAATCATGTCGGTTTTTGTTTTTGTATCGATTACATAAGCAAAATAGGGTTGTAAAAACAAACCTGGAAAAATGAGAAATTGATAAAATCTATCCACTCAAAATCTTAAAAAAAAAAAAAAGTAACCATGTTGGTATTTGTTTTCGTATCGATTACATAAGCAATCAGTTCAAGAATTTGTAAATCAAATCATGATGTAGAGTGGAACCTTATCTTCCCTATAGATTAAAAAATCTAATATTTTCTACTATATGAATTAAAATTTTGAATTTGTCAAGTAGAAATAGCAAAATTTTGAAATTTTTTTGATCTAGCTATAAGAAACGATAAATTACTTTCCAAATCAAGAATGTGAGTTCTGCTAGCGTGGTATAATCGCATGTTTCTCTGTGGAAGGTAAGATGGGGAAAAATAAAAGAATAAAAAGCTCAAATGGCGGAATTAGGTTTTGTAATACCCAAGACCTTGGAGAGGCTATTTTGCCATTTGTTTTGGGTGGAAGATGTAAAAGCATTTCTTTCTCTCTTTTCATCTCAATTACTTTTTTTCTCTCTTTTTTCTTCCTCCCTTACGGCTTTGCTTTCTTTCTTCCATCTTCTTCTCTTCTTTGCTCTCTCTCTCTCTCTCTCTAATTCATTCTCATAAGAAGAAAGGAACTTGAAGCAACCCAACTTCCTACCATTCAAGGTAATCTCTTGGAACTTCCCTCTAATTTATGTGGGTCTTTTCCTAATGATGATTATTGTGAGGCAATGATAGTATAATTAGTGAAGAATTTAGATTGACTATATTGTGATGATTGTGGGTTATGCTTTTATGTAGAATTATGCTTAAGAATGGGTGTGGGTCTCTTCATACATGTGGATCTTATTAATTAAGATGTCATTAAGAGCAATAATTGGATGATTTGGTGGATTAAAGATTATTAAGGCTATATTAAGTATGGGTTATGTTTATATGAAGTTTTTATGCTTGAATGGTTATGGGTTTTCCAATTTATATGAGAATTCATTGCGTAATTGAAGTTTAATTGTTGGTTGTGTATAATATGTGTATTTGGGTGTTAATGGTGTTTTCTAAGCTACTTTGTCAAAAGATTTGGAGTTGTTTATGCTATTGTAACTATGGGTTATGATGATACGTAGTGATTATGCTATGATTGGATAATGGGTTTTCTTTGATGAAAGTGAGTTTTTCTAAATTGTAGTTCATGGGCGTTTGATGGTAATGGTAGGATGATGATCTATGATGTATGTTTGAGTATAAGTTGTGGTTTTCCTATCTATTTTGCTATGCTTGAGCTTGATTAAGTGGTTGATTGTGTTTGATGGTAGTTTTCTAAGTTTTTCTTTCCAAATAATAAGTTGGGTGGATTGCCTATCAAGTGTTTGAGAAAATGAATAAGTGAAATATCCATTGGGGATTGCTATGCTTTAAAGACCATATGAAAGGTAGTGTTTATGCTTTAGTTGATTGTGGGTGTTATGAGAAATATTGGTTAGTAAGTAATTGGGGGATTTATGGTTGGATTGTGATTAATGACTTATGTTGAGTAAGAATTTTGGTTTTCTAACTTATTTTGTCATGTTTAAGTTAGATTAAGTGTTGGGTTTGTGTAGAGTGAAGTTTGGGGGTGTGAATGGGCAAGTTGAGCTTAGTTGCGTGCATGGCTCGGTTGGTTCTCACCTGTGGCAAGTCTCTAACTAGTGAGCTGTGAGTGAGGCTTGACTAGGTGGACAGCTTGCGGCTAGTCTCTGCCTTCCAAGCCGCGAGTAGGGTTAAGACCAGCCGTGGGCGATTGGCACAAGGTTGACCGCGGATCACTCCTCACTTTTAGTTAGTTTTACTCCATTTTGATTCCTAAGCCTAGATTTAAGCTTCTGTTATGATTATTTGATGGAATTAGTTTATGATTTAGTGTTTAATGGTGTGTTTTAGGCAAGGAAGGTGAAGGTCTCTCCTTGGACTAATTGACGTAGATTGGACTGAGGTAAGTGGTATATGTATCTTTTATACTTTTGAAAATGTATTTGTCACAATGAGATTTTGTAAACTATTTTTGCATAGGTTAAAGTGGCATGAGTACAAATATGTTAATGATTTGCCATGAATATGTAAATGTGGTCAAATGTGAATGAATAAATGTTTTGTGACTGAGCTCTTGTGTAAGGTTATTATTGACAGGACTAGTTCCTTAAATTTGGTGGAGGTGATATGACCTTTGAACCGTACTAACTGGGTGATAGTTAGTACATTGTTTTGAACCGGACCAACCGAATGAAAGTTGGCATTGGACCGTGTTAATCGGGTCATAGTTAACAATTGGATATCTAGGGTCAATGTGCTTTATTACTTGGGCTCTCTTTTTAGTATCTATGAAATATTATGTGGATCATATTTATTTATATGTATTATGATTGAAATAATGATTATTTGAATTATATCGTGTATATGTATATGTAACATGCTTAGGCCAATAGAGTGATACATGTGTTACTTATTGGGTGAAATTTTCACTCACCCCTTTTGTTTTATACGTGGAGAAGGATAGTTTTGAAATCACGGTTTTGGATTAGCTCTTGGAGCTAAGTTTGATGATGACAGCTTGGTTAGTGGTAAACTTGTTAGCATTGTTAGAATATGTTAGTATATGTTTTGAATCTCTAGTTTTGGTAATTGAAGTTCCAATTGACATATTGGGTATTTATGAAAATTGGGTTTGATGTTTATCTCTGTTTGTGATATTTGGGATTTTTTTTTATCAGATGCTTTGACCTTTTTAGCCTTGCGACTTAGTTTAACCTGATCACGGCGGTATTATGCTTCGGGGTATGGGGAGTGACAGGTTTTTTCCTCGTTTCACTCCAACAAATTTGAGGAGATGAGCCAAAACTTGCTAGGCTAAATTTTACAATTTTCATTTAACAGTTGCATGAAGTTGGCTGTTGCAATAAAAAAAATAGTAAACTTTTGTTAACATATAATAAGTTGTCAACTAATTTTATTAAAATATTAAAAAGAAAATTTAAGTATTAACACTCAACTTCGTATCATTATAGCATTGTTAACTGAAAATCTATAAACAAGTAACACAAGAGTACATGTTCCATGATGACACTACAACAAAATCATATTTTGGTGACATATCTATCAAGGCGTTTCTTAATAATATGTCAGGAGAAGAATATGGGAGGCGTTTTTATGCAAACGCCTTGAGCTTAAAAAAAAAAAAAAAAATTGGTGAAAAGAGTTGGCGCCTAACCAAGGCGCTAAACTCAATAGGCCAAAATTTGGCAAAAGTCACTACCGAGCCCACAAGCCTATCTGCTGTCTAATATCCCCAAATCTCCCAAAATCTCCTCTTCTCCGGTACCACTAACCCCATGTCCAGCTCCCGGCCACCCTTTCCCACCACTAGCTCCCGGCCACCCCATTATCCCTACCTTCACATCCGATGACCAAAACCCATTTGAGCCCATAGACTTTATCACCAATTTCTCAACATGCTCTGTGCAGCCATGATACCTATCCATCCAATTCGTCATTTCCTTCGCAAGCCATGAAGCAAAGCTTGAAAGAATCTTGTGTTGGTCATCTTCTTCTTCAAGGTCGAGTTCTTCAATATTGGGTCCTGATTTTCAACTTTTTAGGGATTTGTCTTCAGTTATCGAAAGAGCTTCAAGAACCCAAAACCCTCCAAGGTATTTGCTAGCTTTTTTTTTTTTTTTTAAATATATATAGTGTAGCCTTGGTAACCATTTCAGGTACAAATTGTAATTTTGTTACATTGGTTAAGATTTAGGACCTCTTCAACAAGTCGAATGGCATTCAAAGTATTTACATTAAACACGGCTATTGGTGATTGAGTTTTGAAGCCGTTTATGCAATCCCGAACCAAATCTAAAGTCACTTCAACTCTCCTGTTGAAAAATGGAAAATTGCCTCTATTAAGATTAAACCATTCCAAGTTATCTAGGACAGAAATAAGACTCGGTTTGTTGTTTTGAGCATCACCAATTTTTGTAGTGGTAGTCTCTTGGCTTGATCACTGAGTATTTGTAGCCAACCATTTGCGTTTTTCTTCAAATTAGCATTACCAGATGCATCGATTACTTGAATGCAAATGTTACTCTAGTCTGTCCTTCGACAGATCTGGTGATAGTCTGAAAATTGAGGGTGGCCAATGGAGAGTAATGTAATAAAGAAGGCAATAAGGAAGCAAACTTTGATATCCGCCATTGACATGTTTTTAATTATTTTTTAGGGATAATGTTGTTGACTTATAATTTTCTTTTCAAGATAATGTTGTCGTAGAGTTCTTGAAACTGCTGGCTTCTCTGAAGTGATGCCTCCTCTGTTGTTACTTTGTTGCACTGTCTTCCTTTTTTTTTTTTTAATGAAAACAAAACACATAAATGTTTCACTAATGGAAATTAGTCCATATGATCAATCTGTGACATCCATAGTTACTTAACGAGTAATTAATCAACTCATAACACAATGAAGATCTATTCTCTCATACATAATTTACCTTCACTGGGGACATAGTTGCCAATAAAGACTGTACGTCCATTGAACTGTTTGCACTGCCCTCTGTAGCATATTTTGTAGCTAACTGCTTGGTGGTGCAATTTTACCCATTGAGACTGTTCTTTTTCTTCCCTCGAAATTGTTTTCTGTTTCTGAATCAAAAACACAAAAAAGAGGGAGAAAAAAGGTAAAAAGAAAGGAAATTCTTCTGATGTAGTGAATTTAAGGAAGTGAAACGAGGACAAGGAAGGACGTTAACTGAAAAACTCAACTAAAGGTAAGGGAAACGAGGGAAGTGATCAATAGAGGGTAGATAGTTTTGAGTTGACAAGTAGAATAATGGTTGGACTTGAAGGTGAGAATATATAGGTAGATAAATGTTGAATTTGAGGAGTAAATTGTAAGGCCCTAGGAAGATTCTGGTCGTTTGGGCATTGATAATAAGATGACGAATTCCACATCGGAGAATGGTCGTTAGCTTTGGAAGCTGACAAGATTCTTCCTTCCTTCTGGGGTTTTTATGTTGTTGGAAGAGGAGAACATTGTGATTGGTGTCACGCAGAGAGAGAGAGAGAGAGAGAGAGAGAGAGAGAGAGAGAGATTTGGGTTTTCTTTGACTGGTTGCTGACTTGTTACATTTGATACTACTTAAGAGGCAGATCTTGCTTATGGTAGAGCTGCCCTTTCCATGAAGGGCACTCAAGCAAGAACCAACTTTTTATACTCAGATAACACAAATTTTCATCCTCTTATCAGCCCTTTTGATCTCCAAAACCTCTTGCGGCCATCACATAATAATACTACTAAACAAGCAAATACTTCATGTGAAGCTTGAGAACCTTAGTTGATTTGAACTGTAAATATAAATTATTATTTTTCTTTGTATTTTTTTACTTTTAATTGTCCTGCTACTTTATGTGTGGACTTTGAAAGAGTATACAACCAAAGACCTCCCTTTTCCCTTGACATCACATTAACTACTCAGAAGTAAACGAATTTAATGGCTAAAATTATGCTTCGAAGAAGTTTGGATGAACTGTGGACTTGGCTTCAATACATTCCATTTTTCTTGTACGATAAATTTTGCAAGATTTGGATTACTACAAGGTCACCCTAGAACTAGTAGTAATATTTAGTTGCCATGCTGGGAAGTATGTATATAATGAGAACTACTACAGCTAGCCTAGCACTTGTATTTTTTAATTAATTCGTAATTGTAAGTAGTTATTTTCTAGTAATCCTAATGTTGTTCATTGTGGTCTATTTGAGTAGGAATGGAGATGGCGATTCAATAACTAAAATAAACGCTGCTGAATCAGCATTGGAATTAAATGGACCTTAATCTTTGAGTTCAAATTAATTGATAACAAATTTCTGTGATCTTTTCCTTCTTGAAACATAAGAAATTTTGCTCTTTTTTCTCATTTGGACAAGAAAGCATTATAAGAATGTGCTTATCTTCACGGCTTTGAGTTCTTAGTCTCATTTGGAATGACAACTTTGATTGGAACATTGTATTTTTATGTAAGCTTATTAACTATTGAATATGCATATTATTTTGGCAGGAAAAACCTTCACTTGAGTTGTTTGGGAAGCTTGCTGCAGGGAGTATCTGATATAGAGGTAATAATTATTCTTAATTGGAATAGAAAAAGAAGGAAAACAAGGGACATTTCTTTGTCCGTCTCAAACAATCACGCACAAACAATTCTTATCACCGAAAACAATATCCATTTCCATATCATTGTATGGCTTATTTTATAGGTTCATCATTCAGTAAAATATGTCCCTAGTAAATAAACTAAATAAATAAATAACAAATTAAAAAATTAAAAAAAAAAGCAAAAAATTGCTAGCTATCACTAGACTGCATTTGTTTCACTGGATGAGTAAGTGATCACTTGTTTCAGACCTTTTCTTGTCAATTTTACCTTCATTATTAGCTGCAACAATGCTTCAAAATAGGCCATTTAATTTCTAATGGTAAAAAGTTGTTGTAAATCCTTCAATGTCTACCTTAGGTCTTTTTTAGAATTTCTTTGTTTATTTATCTCTAATTACAGCAATTGCATTCTACAATGAAATATTTTAAAAACTTTGTGTTGGGACATATGTTCTGATACTGCTTGACACTGCTCAAAAAACTTGGCTCAACTTTGTTAGGAAATCTTTTGCGTATAGTGAAATTATATTGAGAAATTGGTGGTGAAGGCAGCATTGTAACAAATGATATTATATTTTAAGTCAATTTAATGTTAACTTTAGTAGATTTAATACTTTGCCATTTTGAATTCCTCATTCTCACATCTTGGTAAAAAATTACATCTATAATGTTATTTTACTCGTATTTTATTTTCCTTTGGGATTTTCAGAATTATTTGAGGGTTAGTACTTTTGTCAAGCATAAAAGGGAGGACTTCTTTCAGTGAGCAAATCTTGTAAGGAACATCCAACAATTCTAAGGTAAAAAATATGTTTGTTTTTGTTCTTTTGTTATCGTTTCCTTTTTGTGTTTTTGTGGTTTATAGTGCAACTTGTTTTTTCGGAAGATGATTTCTTTGCTTCTCATTTCATTGGCATTTTTATACAATATTTTATGCATGTGTGCTTCTTAAAATGCAAAAGCTTGTAAAAGAATTACGTGTAGTAATACTAGTTAGTTTTTTTAAGGAGGCAATTAATTTCCTCCACAAACCTCAATTTTTTTTTGTATTTTTTTAGGTTGAAATTTCAAATATATGGTTGGATTATAAATCAGGTTGCCTTACAAAATTCATGGCTCTCAATAAATGTTTTTCATTTTCTTGTTTACTTTTAAAAATTTAAGGCACTCAACAATGATTTTAATCTAGCATACGAGTCTTAGGATTAAAATTTTGACATTTGTTTGGTTGTTGGGAATATGTTAGTAGAGTTGTAGAGCTACTGGGCAATTCTAAATTTTTTTTGTTCTATGTTGTGTCACTTAGTAATACAACTTATTTTATAACTACTCATATTATTGATTTTTGTGCTTCTTTACTTAGTTTGTTCGAGTATATTTTTGATAACTACAACAACATGGATAAAACTTGGATGCAAAAGAATAGACGAAGCCAAGAGTATTGGGAAGGTTTGCAAAAGTTTTTAGATTACGCATTCCAGCATTCGAGTTTGAATGGGATGATCTTATGTCCATGCAAAGAATGTAATTGTGGTATTTGTGTGACTAGAAAGGATGCAGAAATCCATTTAAAAGTTTATGGTTTTCTTAAAGGATATACCCATTGGGTAGCTCATGGAGAATTTTCATATACAAGTGTTTCCACGTCTAATTTTCAAGAAACACCACATGTAGAGTCAAATAAAGCTGATGACATGCATGATTTGATTCATGATGCATTAGGTATCCCCCAATCACCTCATACCTCATTTGATGGAGAAAACAATAGAGAGCAATTACCTAATGCAGAAGCTGAAAAATTTTATAAACTCATTGATGACTCTCAGCAAGAACTTTACCCAGGATGCAAACAATTCTCCAAACTTTCCTTTATAATCCGATTGCTTCATCTCAAATGTCTTGGTAAACTAAGCAACAAAGTTTTTGACATGTTGCTTGATTTGTTAAAAGAAGCATTTCCTGATGCCATGGTTGGTTTGCCAAAGACATACTATGAAGCTGAGAAGTTAATGAAGGAATTGGGACTAGGATATGAAAAGTATGATGCCTGTCTTAATGATTGCACCTTGTATTGGGGGGTAGATGCTGGAAGAACATCTTGTGAAACATGTAAGGAACTTCGATGGGTGGCTTCGGAAGATGATCCAACTGGTGAAAAAAGAAAAGTACCTCGTAAGGTTTTGTGGCATTTTCCCTTAAAACCTAGATTGCAACGTTTGTTTATGTCTTCTAAAACTGCAAAGCATATGAGATGGCATTTCGAGGGTCGTACTAAAGATGGTTGTATGAGACATCCAGCTGATTCTCCAGCTTGGCAAACCTTTGACTATAAACATGCAACATTTTCTAAAGATCCTCGTAATGTTAGATTGGGGTTAGCATCGGATGGATTTAATCCATTTAAAAATATGAGTGTAGCTCATAGTACATGGCCAGTATTATTAATACCTTACAATTTACCGCCATGGATGTGTATGAAGCAGCCCTACACTATGTTGTCATTATTGATACCTGGTCCAACTGCTCCAGGTAACAACATTGATGTTTATCTACAACCTTTAATTGCTGAATTAAAGGAATTGTGGGATGTTGGAGTGAATACGTATGATGCATCTTGTAAAGAAAACTTTCAATTGCGAGCAGCATTATTGTGGACTATTACTGATTTTCCAGGTTATGCAAACCTATCTGGTTGGAGCACTAAAGGTGAATTTGCATGTCCTGTGTGTCATAAACATACATGGTCACGATGGCTAAAAAATGGCGGAAAATATTGCTATATGGGCCATCGAAAGTTTTTAGAAATGAATCATTCTTTCCGAAAAGATGTCAAATCTTTTGATGGAACGGTAGAACATGGAAGGCCACCAGAACAACTAATGGGATCTACAATTTTGAATGAGTTGGCTAATCAGAATATCAGATTTGGAAAGATGGTGAATGACAATCCTAAATTGCCATTCAGTTGGAAGAAGTTGAGTATCTTCTTTGAGTTGCCTTATTGGAAAGATAATTTGCTCCGGCACAATCTTGATGTTATGCACATTGAAAAAAATATTTGTGAGAGCATTCTTGCTACATTGTTGAATATAGACGGGAAGACTAAAGACACATTTAAGTCCCGTCTTGATTTACTTGAAATGGGTTTGCGACCAGATCTTCATCCTGTTGAGAAAGAAAATGGCAAGATCTATTTGCCGCCATCTTGTTTTACAATGGAAAAGAAGGAAAAAGAAACATTTTGCAAGGTTTTGAAAAGGGTAAAAGTGCCAGATGGATATGCATCTAATATATCTCGATGTGTGCAACTGAAGCCACCAAGGATTTCTGGGTTAAAAAGTCATGATAATCATATTTTGATGCAGCAATTGTTGCCTATAGCTTTGAGAAAGACTTTATCAAAAGCGGTGCGCTCTCCTTTGATTAAGTTGAGTAGGTATTTTCAAAAGCTCTGTTCTAAGGTATTAAATCCAGCGGATTTGATTCATTTGGAAAAGGAGATTGCTATTATACTTTGCCAATTGGAGAGAATTTTTCCACCATCCTTTTTTGATATCATGGTACATCTCGCTGTTCATTTAGCAACTGAGGCAAAAATAGGAGGTCCGGTTCATTACCGTTGGATGTATCCTATTGAAAGGTAATTTCCTAAATATCTATTAATTTATATTCTTTTCTTCAAGTTTTATAACTAGTTAAACTTTATTATATTGAAGGTATTTGGGGACTTTGAAATCGTATGTTCGGAATAGAAGTCGGCCAGAAGGTTGCATTGCTGAAGGATATGTAGCTGAAGAATGTTTAACTTTTTGTTCCTTATACTTGGCTGACTATGTTGAAACAAAATTCAATAGAACAAGAAGAAATGAGGATCTCGATGAGAGCAATGATGGTGGATTAGATATATTCTCAAATGCAAGTCGTTCTTTAGGAAAAAGAACTGTTGTGACACTTGGTAATGAAATTTTGAGAAAAGCACACCAGTATGTGCTTTTTAATTGTGACTACATCAAGCCATACATTGAGTAAGTAGATGACATTCAAATTATGAATCTCTAACACACACAACACACATACATACTTATTTTGCTTTACTATTTGCAGCCAACATCATCAAATGGTCAAAGAACAAAATGCCCGAGTTCCAAAACATGTAGTTGAGCGTATTCATTCTGAAACTTTTGCAACTTGGTTTGCAAATCATGTAAGTTTACAAATTTTCACTAAATTTTTCATTTTATGAAAATTTTTTTTAATTAAATTTGCTAATACACCATAGGTTAAACATCTTCAACTGCCCAAGGAAGATCGTATCTCAACTGATTTGAAACTTCTTGCTAAGGGTCCAAATGTTGTTGGGATACAGTATGAAAAGTTTCTTGTTAATGGCTTTCGGTTTCATACAAGAGAAGTAGAGCGAAAAAGAAAAACTCAAAATAGTGGAGTTATTGTCAGTGCAACAACATCGAGTTTTTCAAGCACTAAAGATCAGAATCCGATTTCAAGTGATATGGCTTATTATGGTGTTTTAAAAAATATCATTGAGCTGGATTACACAGGAGGTCGTAGAGTGGTTTTGTTTGAATGTGATTGGGTATCAAAGGGGAAAAGAATAAAGCAGGACGATGATGGATTCATATTGGCTAACTTTAAAAATGTAAAGCCCCACATTGAGCCTTATGTGCTTGCAAGTCAGGTGTCGCAAGTCTTTTATGTGGAAGACCCACTTGAAGATGGATGGCATGTTGTAATCACCACATCACCTAGGAATGAGTTTAAGATGCAGCCTGTTTGTGATACTGAAACATATTTGCAAAGCACAGTTTCCAATATCCAATCTGACCATGGCAATGAAGAGGTCATTTGGGTTCGTGAGGATGTTCAAGGAATTGAAATTGTCTTAGATCACAACTAGACTTGTGTTTCATATAATCAAAATTGCAAAGCTCATTGTTATGGTTCCTTTTTTTTTGTGATGTTTTTCTATAGTATGTTTATGGATAGAATTTCATTTGAATGCATATTGTAATGGTGCTTGTAGATGAACTGAAAGTTGCAAAGTATTTGTACATTGATTTAACATATTTCTGATGAATTTTTGTAACATTAATTTTGTTATCAGTGTTATCTTTTTAGAATACTTTTATCTTTAAAAGGATGGCAAGGAATAAGCGGCAAAGAATTGGTGGGAACACACTTGTTGATGAACCAGATGACAATGAAGAAAATCAGCTCCACCTAGATGACCATGACTCCACAGGTACATCTCAAACAAATTATTAATAGAATTAGATCTTTTATGTGAAAAAATATGTGAAGCTTTGTTTTGTATAATTACTTTTATGTAATGCCTATGAATATAAATTGTTACTTTGATTGTTCGTAGATGACGAAAGTGACACTGACAATGTAGTGAAAAAGACTAGAGGACCAACTTATATGAAAGAAATTTGGGGTCAACCTCGCAATTGTCGGCGCCATAAAGTTAGATTCGACAAGGATGGTGAGCCTGTGGGCAAGAACAAATCCAAATTTGTTGATTTTTTAGGTACTATGGCAAGAAATGGATTGTATGCACCTATTGATATACCAGATTGGCACAAGATTACAGATTCTCAGAGGAAAGATATGCTAACAGTGGTGAAGGTGATGCATATTTAGTTTGCATGTACATGTGACATTGATTCTTACTTGAATATATCCAAATTTTGATTCTAAGCTATTTAAATACTTTGCAGGAAAAGTTTAAATTGCCTCCCGGTTCTGAAACATGGACTCTGCGATCTATAGGCAAGAAATGGCGAAATTGGAAAGCAGCTTTAAAAGCAAAGTATTATGATCCAGATTCACCCGTTGAAAGTCAGGTTCATAATAGGGATGTTCGAGTGTTGGAAGATCAATGGAGAAACTTGTTGGTGTATTGGAAATTAGAGAAAACAAAGGTACATTCACGAGATTAATTCTGTGCCCTTATAGCTACACCCAGAATAATAAGGCCATGCTTCCAATGTCCTCCATGTCTGAAAAGGTCGAAGCAAACCTCACCCTGTTCTCCATCTCTAGCCTGGAAGCTGCCTACTGTAAGTTCCATCCACCGTCCTCTTGGCTTCTCCGACAGACTCACTTTTCGTTCTTGTACTTCTCCCTCTGGCAGGGATAGCTTCAACGTGATAAGAACTTCCCAACCATAAGCAGCCTTCGTCAACTTCACCACGTACACAACTTCATAAATGGCACCCAAAGAAAGATAGGATATCTTAAATTTTCCGCTTACATCCAACAAGCAGGCAGGACTCAGTTTGAGCACTTCAATGTTGTCGTCACTGCAAGTTCAACACAATCATGTGTTTCAATACAGTTTGTTAGAATTTTTCCTTTTTTTCAAAATTGTTTACTTGAGGGTTAAATAGTTAGGTAGATGATAAATGACAGTCTACATGCAGCCATTACTAAAATTCAATTACGTCAATGATCACAACACTTTAGTTCTGTTCTCAACTGAACCTGTTTTAAGATTTTGATTTTGAAAAATCTGTTTTGTTGTAATATCAATTACTTTATTATCTTACTTTTAGATTTTGTAAGCTAAAGTCAGAAGCAATCAGAAACCAGCTTTTAAATTCTGATTTTTAACATTCTAAAATATGCTTTTACAATAATTAGAGTTAGTTGAAAACAAACCCTTCATTCTTTAATTTATTTTTGTTCAAAAAGTTTTGTTGAATCCAAAAGTTGCCGAAAAAAATGATATATTTTGATAAAAGAATGCTAAGTTTTGAAATTTATAACTTTTTTACTAAATTTAATTTTTTGATAATTATGCTTACAAAAAATTACTACAATAGTTTTGTGTATAAAGCAATTTAGTTTAACCTTTCTTACATCGAGACATCAGGCAAGCTTCGTTTACATAAGTATCATTCCTCCAGGTATTTCTGGAGTTTGTGTAAATAAAACGGTTCAATCAATGGTTGCAAAAAGTTTTGACAATTGGTTGAGTTTACGATTCATACGTTTTGCAAGAATTGAAAGGAATATTAATATCTCGTTTAATCAGTTTTACCGTCAAAGGTGGTTTTTGAAATGAGAACAAACATGCTAGTATATATGACGTACCTTGTTTCCTTGAAGCATTTCCAGTCCCAGTATTTACTGTGTCCCCAAGTTACATAAAGGTTCCTTGGGTACACCATGAAGCAATATTTTCCGGACTTCTCGTCAATCCATCTTTTCTGTAAGAACACAACCACATGATTGTTCTTTTCTTTTCAAATCTCATAGATAAACATATGCATCTCTCTCAGAAGTGAAATACAAAATTAAAAAAAAAACTATTACAGTTGAAGTTTACACGAGAAAAAAATGAAGAGAAATCATGTAAGCTTATAAAAAAATATGACACGAGAAATAGTTAAAGGGAGAGGAAAACCATTTTTTTATGGTCCAAAAATATTTCCTCCTTTCCGTTTTCGCGACTTTTGCCACCTGCAGCCAATCAAATTGCAAGTGAATTAGCTGTGGATTCCGGCAGTAGTTAATGTTTATAGAGGGTCAGCGGTCAAAAATGATAATGCATTTGTTAGAGGATTTTTATTTTATTAAACGTGTGTCTGGCTGCACAAAATGTACAAAATACCAAGACGTTACCTTGTATGGCAAAGCCGTATGCGTACGTCCTGATAGAAACCAGAAACACCCACAACTAGTACTATTGTTTTGAATGAAACTCTCATGCAACCACTCAAATAAACATCTAATCCCATCTAATTAAATAACAAATGAAAACAAGCCATAAGCCACTCAATTAAACTAGAACTTAGTTTAATAACTTCTATAAGAGTTAAGGTGGTGCCTCCATATCTAGTAGCTTTCAGATAAGTTGGATCCATCTTACTTACATGGTGAGATTCTGAACGAAATGCAATGAAAATATTTGGAGTGGAATTCTTCTGAAAAATGCTCATTCACTCAAAAAGCAATGAAGTATCTACAGTGAGTTTTATATACAATTGCAACAAATTAAAAAATAACAAGTGTCTAAATATGAAAGGCTACTACTCCTAACAAACTTGATCCTATCCACTATTCCTTGCAGAAGAGGAAATTCGTTGAAGCTGGAATTATCCTCCACTGGCTCAGCTAAAGACAAGCTGAAGCATTAGCTTTCAGCTCGTTAGTTGAAGCTTTTCTCTGGGACTTTGGTCTTTGGCTCTGGGTCTGGGCTTTATGTACAAATCCTGGGCTTCATGATCCATTTTCCATTTTTCTTTTATCTACAGCCCACGATCTATATTTCTTCACCCCCTCCTCAAGTTGAACATTGGTGACAGTCAGCCATGTTCAACTTGCACACCAGATTGTTGAATTGAGGCATGGACAATGCCTTGGTGAATACATCTGCAAGTTGCTCTTGCGAGCATACATGTTTTGGTGCAACAAATCCTTCTCTGTATTTGTTTCTGACTATATGGCAATCTATCTCTAAATGTTTAGTTCTTTCATGAAAAACAGGATTTTCGGTTATGTGAATTGCAGCTTTATTGTCACACCATAAAGAGATAGGCTGATCAAAGCTAACTTCAAAATCTTTAAGTATATAAGAAATCCACTGTAACTCACAGACTATTGTTGCTAAGCTTCTGTACTCAGCTTCTGCTGATGACCTTGAGATTGTGCTTTGCTTCTTAGTTTTCCAGGATACCAGGGCGTTTCCCAGAAAAATGCAGTAGCCAGTAACTGATCTCCTTGTGTCCATACATGTTGCCCAATCTGCATCTGAGAAAGCTTGTAATTCAGAATTGTTTTCAGCAGGAAAAAATAATCCAAGTGAAGGTGATTTCTTTATAAACTTCACTACATGTAGCGCTGCCATCCAATGCTGCTCCGTAGGAGCTTGCATGAATTGGCTCAGTTGTTGTACTGCATAAGTTATATCTGGCCTTGTAAAATTCAGGTATAGTAACCTACCAATAAGTCTTCTGAACTGATCTGGATTCTTCATTTCTTTTCCTGATTCTGCTGTCAGCTTTATTCCTTTCACCATTGGAGTTTTAGCTGGCTTTGCCCCTAGCATTCCTGCATCTGCTATTATGTCCAATGCATATTTACGTTGATTAACATAAATTCCTTGTTTAGTCCTTGCTATCTCTAAACCAAGGAAGTATTTTGCCTTTCCCAAGTCTTTTATTGTGAACAGCCTGTGCAGATAACTCTTCACTGCTTCGATTTCCTTCATGTCGTTTCCAGCTATCATAACATCATCCACATACATTAATAGTGCTGTAAAGCTTTCTTTTCTTGCTTTAGTGAACAGGCAATTGTCATTCTGTGACTGACTAAAACCAAATTCTTTCAGCTTATTACTGAATTCTTCATTCCATTTTCTGGAAGCTTGTTTCAGTCCATAGAGACTCTTTCTCAACTTGCACACCTGATTAGTTCCATACTGCTTGCAGCCTGCTGGTAGCTACATATAGACTTCCTCGTCCAATGAACCATGCAAGAAAGCATTGTTCACATCCAGTTGGTGTAGAAACCAACCCCTTGCTGCTGTTATAGCAAGAAACAGTCTCACAGTCACCAATTTAGCCACTGGTGAAAAACTCTCATGATAGTCTACCCCTTCCACATGATGATACCCTTTTGCCACCAATCTAGCCTTCAATCTATCCACAGTACCATCAGGTTTAAGCTTAATTTTATAAATCCACCTGCATCCTATTGCCTCTTTTCCTGCAGGAAGTTCAGTAAGTTTCCAAGTACCATTTGCTTCCAAAGCATCCAGCTCTTCTTTCATGGCCTTTGCCCATCTTTCATCTTTGCATGCCTGACTATAGTCTCGAGGTTCCTGCAGATTAGTCAAGTTTGCAAAGAAAGACATATGTGCTGTGTCTGGATTTGAGGAAGCTTGAAAAGGAAATGTGCATGGTGTATGTTTGGTGGTTTTCTGAATGTGTTGAGTGGTACTAGCTATTTGTAAATTGCCTGTGTTCACATTAGAAACATAGTCCTGCATCCACATGGGCCTAGATCTAGTCCTGACACTTCTTCTTGGCTCTTCTCCTTGTGTGACTGTGGGGTCAACATCTGGTAGAGTCTCACTGAGATCTCTGTTTGTGCTGGTGTCTGGATCATGATTCAGTCCAGTTTGAACTTCACTTATCTCATCATGTGTTACTAGAGGTAAAGGAGTTTGATCTGTTATTTCATTTTCTTTCAAGTAGGGAAACACATTTTCCTGAAAGACCACATCCCTGCTCACTCTAATTTGTTTTGTGTCCAAGTCATACACCTTATACCCCTTCTGTCCTTGGTTAAAACCAATAAACACACATTTGTGTGCTCTAGTCTCGAATTTGTCTTTGTGTGGCAATGTGTTGGTAGCATAGCAAAGGCATCCAAACTTCTTCATAGTTGAATAATCTGGTTTGTGTTTGAACAGAATTTCAAATGGAGTTTTTCATTTTAGTACTGGTGTAGGTATTTTGTTAACAATGTGTGTAGCCATTAATAGGGAAAAAGGCCAAAATCTCGATGGTAAGTTAGACTGAAACATGAGTGATCTGGCAATTTGGAGGAGGTGTCTATGTTTTCTTTCCACTGTTCCATTTTGCTGAGGTGTATAAACACATGATTTCTGATGCAGAATGCCTTGTTAGTTCAATAAATTTTGACATTATGAGCTAATAAACTCATATCCATTGTCTGTTCTTATCGCCTTTACCTTCCTGTTAAACTGTCTTTCAGTCATTGCAAAGAAATCCTTTAAGGTTTGAACTACCTGAGTTTTATGACCAAGCATGAAAGTCCAGGTACTCCTACTATGATCATCAACAATGGTAAGCATATATGGGGTTTCAGTAAGGCTATTTGGTTTATAGGATCCCCAAACATCAGCATGAATAAGTTGAAATATGTCACTAGTATCAGTTTTGCTAATGGGAAAGCTCAGTCTAGGTTGTTTAGCCTTATGACATATTTCACAATCCTGCAACCTTTTACTACTGGTTTTGTTTAGGAAATGTATGTGTTGTAAGACCAAAGGTGATGTGTGCCCGAGTCTTTGATGCCAATTAACAAATTCATCATCAGAACTTTCATTGATATAACTGATCTCAGTACATTTTGTCTGCATCTGATTACAAACATGAACTTTCCTATATGCAAAACTACTAGAGTCTAACAGATACAATCTCCCTACAAGTTTACCAATAGCTAGTACCTTTTCATTGTGTAGGTCCTGTAATAGGCAACAGTCAGGGAAAAAAATCAACTTAATGTTTGCTGTTCGTGCAAGTTTAAAAACAGAAATCAGATTGTATTTAAAACTGGGAACATGTAAAACCTCAGACAAGGATAATGTATGGCTCAAGTTAACACTTCCTGTATGTTCAACTTGTTTCACAAAGCCATCAGGCAAATAAACTGGTGTGAATTGGTTAACAGGCTTAACATTCTGTAGCAGGTTTAGGTTTGAGCACATATGACTACTTGCTCCTGTGTCTAATATCCAGGAACCTGAATTTATACAATCAAGCACTGAAAAAACAAAATGATGAGTGTTCATACTTGCAAAATCATCAATGTGCGCAAAATTCACATGATTTTTGACCTCCATTGGCATCTTCCCTTTCAGGAGTTTTGCCAATTCCTATTGAACTATGGCTGCTATGTCAGGTGAATGTGAGCCACCAGTTGTTCCTGTTCCAATTTGTTCTTCATATATTTCCAAGGGATTCTCAGCCACATTAGCCATCTGTCTAGAACCATTTGCAAATTTTCCTTTTTGTTCTTTTAAGGCCTTATACCAGTCATGGTAGCCATGAATTTTGAAGCAACTATCCTGCACATGTCCATCCATACCACAGTAGTCACAATGTTGCAGTTCTTTCTCATTGTTGGTTGTTCTTCTTCCACCTCCCCTACCTGTATAGTTTGACCTTCCTCTAAAACTTCCTCTTCCTCTATTTTCTCTCTTTTCTCCATATCCTCTTGTCATCATAGCCACATTGTCATTTTTCTCTGGGTATAAGTTATGAACATCCCTCTGTTTTTCAACCCTCTGAACCATCGAATAAGCTCTATTTGCTGAAGGTAGAGGATCCATTACAAGGATCTGATTTCTTACATGATCATACACCTCATTAAGTCCCATCAGAAATTGCATTAACTTATTAAAAGAAGCCAAATCCGAGACCTCCTTAGCTGCCTCACAATGACATATAGGCACAGGCATTAGACAAGACAATTCATCCCAAAGTTTCTTTAGTCTAGTGAAGTATTTTTCAACTCTCTCACTGCCTTGAGTTATACTACTAATTTCTCTTTGTAATTGATAAAGTAATGGTCCATTGCACTCACCATATCTTTCTTGTAATTCATCCCACAAGTCTTTTGCAGTAGTCGTATAAATGAAAGCATCAACAATTTCTTTTGAAATGGAATTGAGGATCCAAGATCTTACCATGCAGTCCACCCTTTCCCATTGATCTGCTTTGGGTCCTGCAGTTGGTTTTGGACATGAACCAGTGATGAATCCAATCTTCAGCTTTGCTCCTAGCGCTATTTTTATTGAACGATTCCAGCTCAGGTAATTGCTTCCCGTCAGGGGTGAAGTGACCAGGATCATTCCTGGGTGATCAGAGTTTTGAAGATGCATGGGATCTTCATTAAACTGTGCTCCTGATTCATCAGAAGTCACTCCAATTTCATGTTCTGCCATTTTCTTTACGGAAGGAAGAATCAAAAAAGATTTTAATTAATCAGAGAAATCTGCTCTGATACCATGAACGAAATGCAATGAAAATATTTGGAGTGGAATTCTTCTGAAAAATGCTCATTCACTCAAAAAGCAATGAAGTATCTACAGTGAGTTTTATATACAATTGCAACAAATTAAAAAATAACAAGTGTCTAAATATGAAAGGCTACTACTCCTAACAAACTTGATCCTATCCACTATTCCTTGCAGAAGAGGAAATTCGTTGAAGCTGGAATTATCCTCCACTGGCTCAGCTAAAGACAAGCTGAAGCATTAGCTTTCAGCTCGTTAGTTGAAGCTTTTCTCTGGGACTTTGGTCTTTGGCTCTGGGTCTGGGCTTTATGTACAAATCCTGGGCTTCATGATCCATTTTCCATTTTTCTTTTATCTACAGCCCACAATCTATATTTCTTCAGATTCGATGGTAAGGAGACCCATCTTACTTGCATGACATAAGCTGTGATTGATATTAATATACTACATGACGTTACCATATAGCGTATCTTTTACTATTCTTAACCTATGTTAATTTACGGTTGTGTGCTTTTCGAACTTTCAAATGGCATGTGATGTGAATGACACAGGACCCCAAGGTTTGCAAGTCTCCGTAAGTTTTCCTTGTTTCAAATGTTAAATAATGGAAGCTAAATGATTCTGTCATAAAGGAGGAAAAAATAAAGAAAAATCTCCATCTAAACTATAATTATCTTGGATGACTTGTAGTATAAACTAAGTTGAACAAGGAGAGGTGGGGTTGCCTTTTCTAAAATTGCCCTTGCTACAAAAACTTGATGGTTTGCTGTCAAACTTTAATACCATTTTTATTGTACTTAAGGCTTCGAATATATTGCTAGATTTTAGGTTTTTAATTTAAGGGTAGAATTTCAGTGTATTAGAACTTGATTTGGAATTATTAAAATCATTAATTAGGGACCAGTTTTAGAAGTTAAAAAAGAACTGAAATTAAATTTTATAGAGTCCTTTAAGAAATTAAATAATAATAGAAAATAAAATCTACTCAGAATATAATTGAAGAGCGCTTTCATAATGTAAAGAAACGGGGCGACGAACAGGGAGAAAAAAGAGAGAAAAAAGGATGCATGGCGGCGGGGGAAAAAAAGTGGTTGAACGAAGTTTGTGATCTAAAACAGTTGAACACTTCAGGCAATAGACAATATGTACATCACCTCTATATTTCTTTTTTTTTTTTTCTCCTGTTTTGCATTCCGTAAATTTCAATTGTTTCTGTTATGTGATTATGTGATTTCTTGTATAGGCATATGTTGTTTTGAAATAGCAGATGATTTATCATTAAGTGAATTTGTTATAGCATATTTCTAACTGGAAACTCCAAATCTGTTGTTTTTTTTTTTTTTTTGGCGGGGAGTGGGGGGCGGGGGGGAGGGTTTGGTGTTGTAATTTATGTCCAATTGCAAGACAAGAATAGAAATTTATTCTTTTATTTAATCTCCTTATTTTCCAGCAAGAATAGAATATAAGTTATTTTTTATGTTTTCTTGTTTTGTTCAATATATTTAGGAGAATTGGCTTAATACAATAGGCTTTCATTAGTTATCGATATTTTAATCATTTAAAAAAAAAGGCTCATTAAGAAAATTGCTTTGATTTCCTCAAATAAAAAGGCAACTGATCCGTTTAATCCAACTTACATTATTTTTTATATTTCGTCAATCACAATAGCGTGTAACCAAATTAATGTAATTTGTAACATCTAGAATTAGGATTTTAGTATTTTTTTTATTTTTCTATGCACGATTAAATTACAACCAAGTTTTGTATACACTTCCAACATTTTAGAACTAATTTTCAATTTTAGATGGTAAATTGCAAATTACTTTATCATTTTAAATAGACAAAATATGCATATTTAGTCATTACTTCATAAAAGTATAAATTATGGAAATATTATTTTGCAATAGGAGCAGCATAAATTATTTTTTAATTGTTCATACTAAAGTTAGAATGTTTATAAATTTTATTTTGCGAATATGATAAATGCTTATGTTATGATATGTTTCACTTACATTACGTTAATGCAAAATTTGCGTGTTTAAAAAAATTCAAATATATTGAACTTTAATGATTTTCCTCATCAATGGGAATTATCAAAACTAAAAAGTAGTTGATTTTTTTGCAAAAAGAAAAATTAAGTTGACCTTTTGCAAAAAGAAAAATTAACCATTTCGTGAAATTTCAGTAGACTATCTATAATGAGGTTGCTCTCCTAAAGAAAAATGTACATGGAACAAAATGTAGCAAAATCTGCTATCAAAAAATTAAAATGGATATCGAGACATTAATTATGTAAAAGACATTTTTCTTGTAAAGTGTAAGTGATTGACTTGATAAAAAGGGATGAAAGATATCGTAGAGCATATTAAAACTCAATTGTCATGAATAAAAGGTTGGAAAAAGATTATATACATTTATTTGATATAGGAACTATTTTGCATTTAAATTAGACTAGTGCATTTTTTTTTTAAAGATAAGATAGAGTTTGGTTATGGTGAAGAGGGGCCAAGTTTGCACCATCCGTGTTCCAAATGTCTAAGAAATACACACACACATATATGTGTTGGTTTTGTACTAAAGCCAATTAATTCTAAGATTATAATTTATATTTATTGCCAAGTGATTAGGAACCTAAAGGGTCACACACAATAGAACTAATTCTTGGGTTAAATTGATTTAAATAATTATGTGATAATTATGGGATTAATTTGTGAGATAATTAATCCTAAGGACTTATTAATAAATAGAGGAATTATAGTAGTGGAAGAATTTCCTTTTGAAGGAAATTAAAACCTACTAAATATCTTATTTGGTAAGATATCCTAATAGGTAAGGTTACCTATTACCGAATTCTTGTTGGACAAGATAACTTAATTATTACTCTATAAATAAGTCCTAAACACCAAGATTTGACACGACATACAATATAACGTTAGAAAATTAGAGAGAGAAAAATAGTTTTTCTTTATATAATTTTCTTCACGTTAGGGACGTGTCAAGTGGATCTAGCATATTCACTTGGTGTTGATCAATCCTGATGAGGATCCCAAGAAGGTGTTCGTGTGGATACCTTAGAGGCCGGACACGTGTGCGGCTGTGGTTGATATCGCGTATCTTTGATCAGGTTAATTCGTTTAATTACGTCATCAAAATGTACGTTCTCATTTTTGTATAGATAATCAATAATTTTGGTTGGAAATCAATTTTATATTCCGCTACGTCAATTGTTTATTAGCATGTTGATTTCCTAACAGTGGTATCAGAACATCGTGTTTTGATTATCTGTGTATAATTTGTTGTCATGAATAATTATTGATATGTATATATGATTTATTTGATAAATTTGAGAAGTTATATTTTGAAAATTAGTTTCAAAATATTTAAACGAAATTTTTTTGAAATTTCCTTTGATTTTGTTGAATGAAAATTGTAATGAAAATTTTATTTACATAAAAAATCTTGTGTTCCGAAAAAAAAAAATTCAAACTATTCACAAAATTGTTTTTCTGAATTTTTCAGTAGAGTCCAAATTTTCAGAAAATTAAAAAAAAAATAGTTGGGCAGTCGGAGTAAATTCCGGGCAGGTAGCACAGCTTGGCAAAGATCGACTAAACCAGATTAGATCCGGCCAAGAGAAGGCGCGAAGAGGAAGGCCCCAGCTGAAGTAAATCTGCTCTCCAAATTTCCGACGTTGAAGCAGTCGGATGGTCGCGAATAGCGACCAGAAATTTTCGTCGCCTAGTCCGGCGAGCCACGCGACGCACCGGCTGGCGATGTCTGGTCGCAGGTGACCAAAAGTTGCCAGAATTGTTGAGCGGTTTCCCCGCTGGGAGGCTAGATCTGAAGCTGGCCGAAGAATTGACGCCAGAAAAGAGAAAGAGGAAGATTGCAGCAAGGGTCACTTGGCGGCGTGCGTTAGTGGCTGAAAACCCTACGTACCGAACGACGTCGTTTTGACGTCCATAAGAAAAAAAAAAAAATTGCGGGTCAATTGGTCTGGTCAAACTGGTGCGGTTTGACCTACCAGGTTCAGAGACCAAACAGCGTCGTTTAGACGCCTGACTCACAAAAAAAAAAAAAATCTTGGGTCAAAATGAGAGTTTTGACCGTGCCAAAAAATGGGAATTTGTTCCCTTTTGCAATTGGCCCTTGTTTTTCTTCTTCTTTTGTTTATTGGCCCAATAATTTTTGTTTTAAGTATTTTTTAGCCAAAAACTTCTCAAATAATTCAATTGAATCAATTCTAATATGATTAGAATTAATATACATATAGATTCATGATTAGAATTTTATATATTCTTTTAATGTGATTATTTGAATATTATATGTGATTTATAATTGATAAAATATTAAGATTTATTTTATTTGCATGATATATCATATGTGAATTTTATATTTGATAAAATAATGTGATTTATTTTAATTGCATATTGTATGCTTTATTTGATCAAATATTTTATTTTCATATATGATATATGTGCACGATGAGATCATAATTTATCCCTCAATAAAAAAAAAATTAGATCACTTCCATTATTATAGTATAAATAATTCTTGTTAGGATAACTTGTTGAGCTAACTCAAGGTTATTCTACCAGGAATATTTGTTACTATGAGATATGATCTCTGAATAATGGTTTTGATTTAAATAAAAGAAATATATCATAACTATTATTATAATTTAAACAATTTCTTGTTAGAATAACTTGTTGAGCTAACTCAAGGTTATTCTACCTAGAATATGTTTACGATGAGATATGATCTCTAAATAATAGTTTTGATTAATTAAAATATTAAATCATGAATAGTTGCCTTCCATTATTATAGTTTAAACAAGTTCTTGTTCGGATAACTTGTTGAGCTAACTCAAGGTTGTTCTACCTAGAATATGTTTATACTATGAGATGTGATCTCTGAATAATGGGTTTGATTTAACAAAGGCTCATGGCTTGTTGAGCTAACTCAAGGTCATGTGTCTTTGAGGCAAGGAGTTAGGAGACATATGTGATATGTGTATCAAAAGTTGATACCTAACTATCTAGGAGTTACAAAAGTTGTAATTGGTAATTGTTACCTACCTATTGAAATTATTTTTGATTTGTTGAGCTAACTCAAGATTAAAAATAATTAAAATGGGATCCTAGCCCACTAAGAATTTTATGAAAATTCTCGAATCAATTTTGAGGGATATTAATTTGAATAAAATAGTGGGAGCAAAACCAAAATTTTTATGTCCATATATTTTTCCTTTTGGTTTTGTTTATTGCATAAATATAAAGTCATATTATATCTTTATTTTCTAGTTGTAGAATGTATAATTACGTGAACACATTACCCACTTTATAGGACTCCATTTTAATTTCTTGGACTAATATAACTTGAGAATGGTTCTCAAGTATAAGAAAATGGGCTATGTTTTTTGATACCCTCGATTCCATTTGTCCAAGGTGACAATGATAGCTAGGAAATAAAAATGCATAATAGATGCATAAATACGATAATGATACAGCTGCTTGTATCATAAAATCGTGTATGATTCCTGAGCTATAAAAGCAGCATAAAATGATGAATTCTTAGTCCATGATTGTGCATCTCAAAAGTTGTCTAATACACAATCTAGGACCAATAGATATGAGATATCTAAAGAGCAATTTGTCTAGGAATCTAAGGGGCACTTTATTGCTTGTCAAGGGGAAACCCAAGGCTAATCTTAAGAAGAGCCAAATAGACTTGACAAAGTATAAAGGTGTGATCGAATGGATTAGTCTATAGGCATGTGTTTCCAATAAAGAAACAACTAGTATTAAAAAGGAAATTGTATGGCTTATCTCAAGACTTAGAAGTCAATAAGGTTTGGTGAAACTTTGACTTTTAACATGTTTATGATTGAGATAAAGTAATCTACTAATCAAGATTCTTGGGTATTAGATACTAGATTTGGATCTCATATTTACACAAATATGCAAGATCTTGAGAATAGTAGATTTTGGCAAAGGAAAGAGTTAAACTACATGTGGAGAATGGAGCAAAAGTTGCTACATTAACCGTAAGAACTAATACACTCTCTTTGCCAACTGGACTTATTCTAGAATTAAAGGATTGCTAATATATTCTAGTGCTTACAAAGAACATAATATCTATATTTGCATTAGATGTGGATAGATTTACCATTACTCAAAAGAATAAATGTTGTTCTTTTTGCGTGATGGCAGTTCTAAGTAGTACTAGTTTATTAAACAATGGCTTAAATATTCTAGGTTTGGATAAGTCCATTCTCAATATAGACATTAAGAGACAAAACTTGATATTTTGAAGCAATTTTATCTTTGGCATTTTAGACTTGGTCATATAAATAAGAAGCATATATCCAAGTTACATAAAGATGTATATTTGGACTCATTCGATTATGAATTCTATGAGATATGCGAATCTTATTTACTTGTTTAAATGACCAAGACATCCTTTTATTGAAATGAAGGTGAATGTGCTAGTGATCTTTTCTTGGGCTTATTTTGTAGTACCCAATATCGATCCATGCTAAAGGTAGTTTCTTATACTTCATCACTTTCATCGAATAACCATTTTAGATATGGTTATGTGTATCTTACGAGATATAAATTTGAGACCTTTGAAAAGTTCAAGGCCTTTAGGCCTGAAGTAGAGAAACAACTTGACAAAAGTATTCAAACACTGAAATGTGATTGAGGTGGAGAATACTTGAGTCACGAGTTTCAAAATATCTAAAAGATGAGAATTGTACTCTATTGGATATGGTACATTCTGTGATGAGCCATGTTACACTTCCAATCTAGTTTTAGAAATTGCCTTAAAATCGTCTCCCATACACTCAATCGAGTTCCAACTAAAATTGATTAATACTACCTCATATAAGATATGGTATGGTAGGAAATTAATTCTTAGTCACATGAGAATTTGGAGATGTTTTGCTTATGTGAAGCATCACATCAGACAAGTTTGAGACTGAGTCTTATAATGTTTATTTGTGGGGTATTCTAAAGAAAGTTTAGGAATGCTACTTCTACAATTGCCTTGAACAAAATTGTTTGTTTCAAGACATGCTATCTTTTTAGAAAAAGTGTTTATTCTTGAAAGATGCTATCTTTTTAGAAAAAAGTGTTTATTCTTGAAAGAGGCAGTGGGAGTAAAGTAGAATTTAAAGAAATTCAAGAATCACAAACTAGCAAAAATAATAGTTGGAATATGAGCTTAAGCCATATATTGATGAGGCACAAATGGAAGCTCAAGTTACACAAGATTTTCGTAGCTTAGTAAAGTACATCATTCTCTTTAGAAATATAGATTTCTCATAAATGAGAGTAATGATGTGCTAGTCATAATTGATGACGGTTTTACTTGCTACGAAGAGGCTATGTTATGTGTAAACTCTTTGAAGTGGCGTAAAGCCATAAAATCCAAAATGGATTTCATGTCCGACAACAAGGTATGGACCTTGGTCGAACCACCCAAAGGGGTAAAACTCATACGGTGCAAGAGGATCTTTAAAAGAAAGATTGACATGGATAGTAATATGATTACTTACAAATCAAGGAGTTAGAACATTCGTTTTGGTGGGATTGTCAAAGAGTTTGATTTTTCTAAAAAACGAAGACGAGCCTTGTGTATACAAGAAAGTGAGTGGGAGCACTGATTTTTCTTAACACTTTATGTGCATGACATATTGTTGTTGAGAAATCATATATCTATGCTTTAAAATAGTAAAAGGTGTGACTGTCCAAGAATTTGTGCATGAAACATTAGGAGAGAGACAACCTAATTTTGAAAATTAGATCTATAGAGATAGATCTAAGAGGTTGCTTGGTCTCTCAATTTACGTAGCATAGACAAGATGCTAAAGAAGTTTAGCATAGAGCAATCAAAGGAAGGGTTTCTGTATGACATGAGATTACCCTTTCGAGAGACATGTGTCCTAAGACACCTGTCGAGATTGTAGCATGCAAAAGATCCCTAAGCTTTTGCAATAGGATTTATAAAGTATGTTATGCTATGTACAAAATCTAATGTCTCCTATGCTCAAAATGTTATGAGCAAATATTAACCTAATTCTGGTGAATGTCACTAGATATTTGTCAAGAATATCCTAAAGTACTTAAAGAGAAACTAATGGATTATTCTTGATTTATGGAGTTCACACTTTAGAAGTGTATGGGTTTATAGATGTAAACATTTAATTATTTAAGAATGATAATAGATTATAATCTATACTTGTGTTCACGTTGAATGGTGGTGTTGCTAGTTAGAAGAGTTCTAAGCTAGACACTGCAACAGATTCTACAACAAAGGCCAAGTGCTTTGTAAGCTTTAGAAGCTAAGTTGGATCTAGAAGTTCATTATTGAACTTACGGTCTCATCTATGATCCAAACAAGTATTTTGGCTATACCATTTATTTAAGAAAATAATTGGTAGAAAACAATGTAAAGATAGATGAGATTCCCACTGAGGATAATGTAGTTGATCCATTGACTAAAGCATTATCCAAAAGAAACATGATAGTCATGTGTATTTCATTCTATTTAGAGTAAATGAATGATTGGTTTTAGTCAAAGTGGGAGATGACTTATAATTTCATAAATTGTTATGTTTGATTGTTGTTTATGCAATAATAATGATATGGCATTTTATCATTTTAAAATATGTATTTATGTATTTTCTGAATGATAAAGTCCTTAGAATAATATTTATTATTATTCTTAAAGTATCCCTAATCATAGTATTAACAATATAAAGGACATTGTTAATGCGGATAGATTAGCATATATGATGATATATGGGTGGATTGTTAGAGAACATATTCATTGGATTGATCCGCTTAGAGATTTCCATAAGGTTAACTAGTTTGAGTGCCAATGGTATAATCTCTACGTGACAGTAGTGTAAGTGATCCTTTGACTTGAGATCATAAGAGTATCTTTAGTGTGGATTGTTGTACTTTAACTCTATTAGTCCATAATCCGTAATTGGTTATGTGTACGATAGAAGTTGGGTATAATAAGAAACACGAATTGATAGTTTATGATCAATATAGGATTCACCACTCCTAATAGTGGGAGAGTATATCCCTATTGTGGCCACACTTGTTGAAATATCAACTCAAGAATGTTTGCAAACTAGTCAATAATTTAGAAAAGTTCTAAATTTATTGAAAAATGGAGTTGAATTTCGGGAACAAGAAAGAATAATAATTAGTACATTAAGAGTTGGCACCTATACCTTACTCTTGTACTAATTTGGGATATAGTATGGTGAAAGGATGATAATTACACGGAATCTGGTTCATGGATAGGTGAAGTCAATCACTTGACTTTCCTAACACTTGGGTGGTCATGATGCCTGGCTAGAGGCCAATCTTGATCTATAAATATAAATTAATTAATTTTGATTAATGATAAATTAAAGTTGTTTAATTTATCCAATCTTAGAATCTTGTGACTAAATTGACTTTAGTCCAAGTGGGAGTTTGTTGGTTTTGTACTAAAGCCAATTAATTCTAAGATTATAATTTATATTTATTGCCAAGTGATTAGGAACCTAAAGGGTCACACACAATAGAACTAATTCTTGGGTTAAATTGATTTAAATAATTATGTGATAATTATGGGATTAATTTGTGAGATAATTAATCCTAAGGACTTATTGATAAATAGAGTAATTATAGTAGTGGAAGAATTTCCTTTTGAAGGAAATTAAAACCTACTAAATATCTTATTTGGTAAGATATCCTAATAGGTAAGGGTTACCTATTACCGAATTCTTGTTGGACAAGATATCTTAATTATTACTCTATAAATAAGTCCTAAACACCAAGATTTGACACTAGACATACAATATAACGTTAGAAAATTAGAGAGAGAAAAATAGTTTTTCTTTATACAATTTTCTTCACGTTAGGGACGTGTCAAGTGGATCTAGCATATTCACTTGGTGTTGATCAATCCTGATGAGGATCCCAAGAAGGTGTTCGTGTGGATACCTTAGAGGCCGGACACGTGTGCGGCTGTGGTTGATATCGCGTATCTTTGATCAGGTTAATTCGTTTAATTACGTCATCAAAAGGTACGTTCTCGTTTTTGTATAGATAATCAATGATCTTGGTTAGAAAATCAATTTTATATTCACTGCGTCAATTGTTTATTGGCATATGTTGATTTCCTAACAATATGTATGTATATGTATAAATCCGGTTAGACTTGTTCACTAGTTAACTGACTTCATTTAAGAACTTAATGTTACACTATATATTGATTGAATTGATCATCCACTTCCACTTTAGCAAGATCAAACCGGATGAATGGCTAGTTTCTAATCTTTACCAGTTCTACCGACCGGTTAGGCGTGGCATTAAAAACATTTTCAGAATATAAGAAAAAACAAGGTAGATTATGAGATAAAATTTGTGGATTAATGGACATAAAATGTGTGGTTTTTTTTTTTTTAAAAGGTACATTGTGCTTTTTATTGTGGACAAAAGATTTCCTTAAGCTTCAATCTCCTTCATACCATTTTTACAAGGGAGGATTTTATCCGTTATATTCTTTATGGAAAAAATATAATTCATAAAGTTGAAAGTATATTAAATTACTATCCAAGAATGGTAACTCTTGTTAAATAAATGATAAATTTTGTTAAATGAAAGGTTTAGTAATAGAAGTACTAAGATTTTTTTTTGGTCAATAAATAAGTATAATATTTTTTCTATTATTATAACAAACTTTCTACTTGTATAACTAAACTTGTTTTTTACTTGAAAAACTTACCATTTACTTGTTGGTGCCTAAAAAACTTCAAAGCATCACATGACATTCACTTAGAAGTAAAGATCTTTTTATAAGCTGTTACTCCTTAGAAGCTAAAATTTCATTTTTTTTTCCCTTTCAAGAAAAGGGAAAAAAAGAAAAGAAAATTGAGCACTAACCTTTACAGCAGATGAAGCTATGATACCATGGAGGTGAAGGATTGGGAGAACTTTGTCCAGCAAGGCACTTCAACGTGCTCTTCTATCTCCAAGTCAGGAATGTGCTGGATCTTTGACCAATCTTCTCCAGTTTCCTTTTGGCATCGTTTTATGAGTTCTGGACAACCTTCTATCCGTAAATCCTTAGAGATGCTGAAAAGCCTTCCTCAGGTAATGAATGAAGTTCAGGCAGTTCTCAATGTAAACATCCGTCAGGGATGCAAGGCTCTTCAATATTTCCTTGGGACCAAGAGACACAAGACTGGAGTTTGAGCTAATAATCAAACACTTGAGTGTCGCAGGTAGCTCTTTATCCGGAAATCTCTCAAGACCGGGGCAGCCTCCGAATGGACAATAGCTCGAGGGAAGTCATGCCTTCAAATGGTACGGATGCCACTTCTTCATCTGACGACTTAGCTCATTGCATTCGCTTATGTACAATGTCTGGAGTCTAGGTAGATGTGGCCACCTGGAAAATGATGTTAAGTTTGAAGATTTTGGAGATCACCAACGAATATATGGAGCTTGTACTACGAATTGCCCCTCACCAATGTTGCATCGCAGGCGTCAATGGCTAGATGTTTAAATGGTGTAGGCAGGGCGGTGTGAAGTGGGCAGGCACTTACTTCCAGCTTCTGTGGTGCAAATAATTATGCAATAGAAGTATATAATTGCATTTTTTACATATTATATGTTATTTAATTGATTTTTTTACCATTTTAATTCTATCTTTATTATAACTGTTATCTTTTTTCCACATAATTGATAATACTTTTCTCCTTCTCTATCCTATAGGCACTAAAAAGTAATTTATACACCTAAACACTATAAAATATATGTTATGCTTTATTTATTTGCCTTAACTAATCCTACAAAATAAAAAGATAATTATACAATAAAACTACAATTCTATATTTATATTATGAACTAAAAATTGATACCTTTTGTATTACTTTTTTACATATATATTAAAATTTAATAATTAAATTCTTTTTTCAACATATATTTTTTTTAACGACGGAGCTCAGACAGTGTATTGTTGTAAAAAAAATAAAATTTATATGGTATGATACCTCTAAAGGACACATTTTTATTGTATATAATGAAGTACTTTTTAGTAAGTATTTTTTAAATTTGACTCATTTTAATGATCTTAAGTAATTTATAAGTAGATTTTAAAAAATTCTTATTTTATGGGTTAGTATTATTAAATAGTTGCTTTTTTTTTAGATACTAAAATAATTGATGACTTGGTAAATCAATTAGAGTTATTCGTCAAACTCACAAATGTATAATAAGTATATTTAACTTTTCAATATCAATTAAAATATCATATATTTGAGAATGATGAGTTTTGAAGTTTGTTAATAAGGCTTTGCAAAATTATCATATTTTATATGTATTGTAACAATTAATGTTCTGCCTATTATAGGAGTCCTATAAATAAAATATGCATAACATATATGAATTTTTAAACCACACCTTTTTTTGTTTATAATGCAAATACTCACACTTATTATAGTTTTACATTTAGACAGTTTTTGAATTAACTTTACTTCTTGAGTAAATAATATTTGAGAGTTAACCAGTACTTTAATGCACTTGTTA
>CM045558.1:6696192-6736775 GCA_024721245.1 Mitragyna speciosa
CCTCCACCTCTCTCTCTCTCTCTCTCTCTCTCTCTCTCTCTCTCTCTCAGTTTCACACATTTTATGTTGATACTTCAATTTCTTCATCCACCATCTTAATTGTTTGTCATTGTTTTTATGTGTTTGAGTCCAGATGTGTAATTTGCTGAATGAGATATAAAAGAGGGGACCGGCAAATAAATTTGCCATGCAACCATATATACCATACTGATTGTGGATCCAAATGGCTGAGCATTAACAAGGCATAGCAAATATTTTTTAGTAGAGTTCGGCATAAATCTGCAATGATTTTGATATTACATATTATAGATGTGTTTATTTTGTTTTACCAGACTTGCCCGGTGTGCAACAGTGAAGTATTAAGTGACGAATCCAGGCACTGAAGAATATAAATATCAATTGAAGAAAATAGATTGACATCTGCAGAGTTTCTTATCTGCAATAGTTTTTTTTTTCCATACATAGAGCTTAGTTTAGTTTTGACGTTGTTATTAACGTCAGTTTTTATCTTTAGCAATCTTGAAGCTATACTATCCTTTTGTACAACAACTGAATAGGAAACTTGAGAAGGTGTAGTCCTTCAATACTTATCTAATAAGCTGCATCTTCTCTGCAATCGTTGTGTCGATTAGCACTAAGGAATATGCATTTCCTGCTGCTGGAAAGGTAATGGAAAAAGTTAAACTTTGAAGCGCATGCAGCATAGTTTACTGTCGAGGTGACTCGTAGTCCTAAGTTGTTTTCGTCTGTCATTGAATTTGTTTTCTTGTTTTGAGAAACGTAATGGCATAGAAAGTCATTCTTTAGATGGCAGCCTAAATATAAATCGATGGCTTTATAGGTGCAGATGATGTTACTAATTAGGACACTCATAGGGTTGGCAACTCTTAGTCATGAGTTGTTTTTGTTTTTCGGTTGTATTGTTTTGAGCAGTGCAATGTGAGAGAATAATTTAATAAACTTAATCTATGGTAAATTGCGTTAGAAATCAATTTGCGTGACGAATGGGAAATTTAGCTAGTGGATTGAACATTATCATAAATTTCAAGAGTTGTAGATGATACATTCTTTTGACAGAAAAAAAAGTAGATGATAAATTGTACGGCAAAGACATACAAACAAGTATAGCTATACTTGTGAAATTTGACGAGTCATGTATTTTTGTGTTTGAATTCGATTGCGAGTTTGATCAAGTAGCTAATATAATTTGAATTTGATCAATAACGAATCAAATTAAACTCTTGATTGAGTCAACTTAAGTCGGCTTGAACCAGGTAAAGGTAAGTTAGGATTACACGTGCATATTGTGAGCCCGATTTAATAAAAAATAGAGGTTGGGCCAACATTGGTTCGGGATAAATTAAGGTATGGCCATCATTGTTATTTGAAACGTCTTTAAATCTTTATGGTTGGTTTTATCCATTTCCAAGTACTTTTATAGATATAATAAAATTTGATTAAGAAATTTGTAATATTAGCTAGGATTATATTTTTGATAAATATTTAGAACTTTCAGTGATTTAATTACAGTTCAAAATTTTACTTTTAAAGATTGGAAAGCAAGGCAAAATTTCATTTTGGATAAATTAGAATTAAGCTCAAAAGAACAGTACATGAAATGTCAAATTTCAAAGAATGGAAAGTAAGACAAAATTCGATTTTGGGTAAACTTGAATTAAGCTCAAAAGCACAATATACAAGAAAGGTCGAGTTTGAAATATGACTTAATGATCTTTTCTGGCCTAATAAAGTGGACATCTTTAAGAGCATTCTTCTTGGAGATCATGGCAACTAAGATATACTTATCTGACATTATTCTAAGAACGGTTGTTTCTCAGTTAAGAGTGTGTATCAACATTCAATTTCGGAACACAGATTGACAGGATGCATCAAGTGGCAGAAGAGGTCTATCAAATGGCGTTTGGAAACCACTATGGAGTCTTAATCTGCCAAACAAAATTAAAGGGGTGATTGGTTTAGGAGATCAAGCAGGGAAATGGGTATATAGAAATAATGACATCAATTGTTGATGTTTGTAAACAACTATCATTATCATCCAATGGGAACAAAAGTGATTAATTGAGGTGTTAATGATTCTTAAACTATTATTCTATCAAACCTATTAATCCTTATGATTAAGGGTAAATACACACTCATCTAAAAAAGTAAATATCTTTTGAGCTATCTAATATGCTATTATTTTTTCCTTCTCTCTCTGCTATGTCTTTTGATTTTGATATTCTTGATTAGTACTCTAAAATTTTTTTTATAAAATTTTTTTTAATAAAAAATTTTTTACATTCAATTTTTTTTATAAAAATTTGAACCGAATAAGAAAGATTTATAGTACTCTATATTAATAAAAATGACTTTTTTTTTAGGTTATCATTTGCATAATTTTCAAATTAGAGCATGGCTATATTTAAAATTAAGAAGCCTTTCTAGAAAATTTCTTTAAAAAGATACAAAATAAGAATCTAAAAAATATGTATATCATAAATAAAATATTTAAAAATTTTAAAATTTACTTGAAAGTCTTCCAGTAAACCAAATAAGTATTTTATAATGATACCTATTCCACATTAATTAAATCAATATGTTGAATGAAATTATCAAAACTCATACTCATAGCAGAGTTAATGATACCACAAGATAGTGATTAACAGATTTGAACCAAAACGCCACTAAGATTTTTCTTTGGAGAATTCATAAATATATCCTCCCCACATCTGCATGCCTCTCAATCACAGTGGTAGTAATGATTGTTTTCTATTGCCTATGTTGTGCCAACGTGGACGATTTGGATAATATTTTCTAAAGTTTGCGGTTTCAATTAAAATTTGGGCCCTTAGTTTGCTCTCAAAGAGGCTGCACTGCAACTAGATAAATCACATTGTGTGAGAATTGGTTACCAAGTTTTTGGATTAAACTGCCAAATGAAGAGATGATGTTAGCAGGTCTTCTCATGTGGACGTTGTGGAAATAATAAAAATAGTGCAACTTTTGAAGGGGTCTCTAAAGATCCACCAAGTTTTGTCTTGTTCTCATTTGAAGGATTTTCTGACTGCGCAAATATGAAACCTCAACTGACTTATCTTGAATCAAGCCACAGAGGGAATTGTATAAAACTAACTTAGATGGAGCCATTTTCAAGGATATGAGCTGTTCTGGTTAAGGTGTGGTTATTGGAGATTTCAGTAGCAGTTTCACAGCAGGTTTATCAAAGAAAATTGATAGAATTCTAACGCCTGCGGCTGATGAATCTCTACCTGCAAAAAGTGCTCTTCATCTTCTTGCCTACTCCAAATGTCGTATTATTCTTGAAACTGATTGTTAAAGGATTAGTAAGCTTATTTCATCATCCGAAGAAGACTATTCTGATTCAGGCACCCTATAGGGGTTATCACCTTTTCTCTCAACAGATTCTCTAGCTCAAAACGTTGATAAATTCCTAGGTGTTTCAATAAAGTAGCTCATTTTTTTTAGTTTGCATGCTAAACTAATTCGTGTTTTGTCATCAGTGGTATGCTAAAACTAATGCTAAAATAATTCTGTTCGCCTTAATAAATTATTTTTAAATGTTTACCAAAAGAAAAAAAAAAGAAAGAAAAAGAACAACAAAGGGAAAGGTCGAGCCCTACTTGTAAATTCATGAGCCTATGTGAATCTGAGTCGGTTCGAAAGATTACGTTTCATATTTGGGTAGAACCGAACCCAAAAAACTCAATTGAGAGGCTGCATGTAGGGTAGACAAGCACATATCATGCACCATCACTTACTGCAACATTTTTAGGATCACTTGGCCCATGGTAGACCTAATAGATTTTGTCCACCCAAATACTATAAACCAATACTTATAACAACGTATCCACTGGAGATCACCTTAAAAATTTTAATTGGACTGGTCCAATATCCTCTTTCGTTATTTAAATCTCCACAATAAATGCCAAAGGATTACTCTATAGCTCTCCAGAGACGAAAGGCGAACCATGGAGAAAAGGGAAGGGGGAGGGGGGCATAATCATCCTTCAAAAAGAGATGACATTATTATAAACAAAAAGCATGTGCAAGGCCCGCCCATGATCGATGGCGGGTTGTTCTGAAAATTCTGAATGTTGTGATCTATATAATGAATTTGGATGGATTGGTATGGCGGATAGAAATTGGTATATATAATCAGCATAGAAGATTCGAAACTAATGAAAACTAATTTGCAAAAGTTAAGAACCGTTTTGACAATGCAAAACTTGTGAAGGACGATGAGATGTAGAAGGTACAACGAGGTAAAAGCCACAGATTGGACAGAAGCGTCATATACGATCATATAGTGATGCGATTCATGAAGCAAAAATAAATGTGTAAAAACTTGCCAATAAGAGAACCCAATAGTTATTCCGAAACGCAAATGAAGGTACAACATCAACTCAGTTAAGACCCCAAAGTGGCTTTGAAGTTACAATTATAGTGTTGATATCTTATTCCAGTGCTGAAGCTCAGCCAATAATTCTTTGAAACTATTATTGAGTATTTTTGGACTAGTCATCCAAGAATTATTATGTCTTTACAGAATTGGGCGTTTGCACAGGTCAAACGACTGCCTAATTATTTGAAGAGCGGGTACACAGGTTAAGAGTTTGTAAAGGAATTGACGGGGCAAATTTTATTTGAGTAATAGAGATAATAAGTTTCTGGAGTATGGTGAAAATGTTGTCACGTCATTTAGGCACCAGAGGACGTAAGAGCATTTTACTAGTACTTTGGTGGTGGCTATGCTTTCTTGGGAGGTGTGGCCTTCGAGGTGATTTCTTATGGTGATGGATGGTGGGGATGGTGGGGAGAGTCTTTGGGTCTAGGAGGACATGGGTCTGCTTTCTTAGGAGAGGTGGAGGTGGACGAAATTTTTTAGGTGGGGGTGGAGGTGGAGGTGATTTCTTTGTGGAGGTGGGGGTGGAGGAGACTTCTTAGGTGGCGGGGGGAGGAGGAGGTGATTTTTACGTGGTGGTGGGGGAGGTGGTGGAGATTTTTTGGGAGGTGGAGGCGGAGGTGATTTCTTTGGTGAGGTGGGGGTGGAGGAGAGACTTCTTAGGTGGCGGGGGAGGAGGAGGGTGATCTTTTTGGTGGGGGTGGTGGTGGTGGAGATCTTTTGGGAAGGCGGAGGCGGAGGTGGAGTTAATTTTTTGGGTGGTGGGGGAGGTGGAGGTGGCCTCCTTTTTGGTGGTGGAGGATCTGGGGCTGTTCTTCTAGGCGGTGGAGGAGGTGGAGAGGATGGTGGTGGAGGAGGTGGGAATGATTTCTTTGGTGGTGGAGGTGGGGGTAATTTTTTTGGCGGGGGCGATCTCCCTCGTGGTGGAGGTGGAGGAGGGGGTGTTCTTCTTGGTGGGGGTGATCTCCCACGTGGTGGAGGTGGAGGCGGACTCTTTTTAGGTGGAGGAGGTGATGGCGGTGGAGGTGGTGGGGGTGGTTTCTTAGGTGGTGGCGGTGGGGTTATTCCTTTGGTGGGGGTGATCTCCCATGTGTGGGAGGTGGAGGCGGGCTCTTCTTTGGTGGAGGAGGTGATGGTGGTGCGGGTGGTGGGGGGGATTTCTTAGGTGGTGGAGGTGTTATTTTTGGTGGGGGTGATCTCCCACGTGGTGGAGGAGGAGGCGGGCTCTTCTTTGGTGGAGGAGGTGATGGTGGAGGCGGTGAAGGTGGTGGAGGGGATGGTGGTGGAGGTGGTGGGGGTGATTTCTTAGGTGGTGGAGGTAGGGGTGTTCTTTTTGGTGGGGGTGATCTCTCACGTATTGGAGGTGGAGGTGGACTCTTTTTTGGTGGCGGAGGTGAGGGAGGAGGAGGGGATGGTGGAGGAGGTGATTTTTTGTTGGGCAATGGTGGAAAGATAATTGGAGGTGTGATTTTTGGCGGCAAAGGTATAGGCGGCAATGGTTTGGGTGGCAATTGCAGCGGTGGCAAGGGGACAGTTGCATTGCTGCTATTCACAATGAATATAGCGAAGATCGCTAGGATTTGCCACAGCAAAGCCATGTGCCTTGCCATGGCTTACAATGAAAAATCTATAGGTGTTCTCGGCTTCAACTTGGAGACAATGGTTTCCAACTACCAGTAGTTTATATAGATGACTCAAATGCGCAGATATCACGTAAAATATAGAAGCAACTACCACAAGGCGGCCTACAAATTGTAGGAAAGCATGCAAATTTGTTTTGTTGGCTTTAGGTAAGGTAGGAAACCTGCATATAATGCTCTAAAAATTCTAACTCGAACTATAGGTAAGAAGAAACTTGCATCAGGGTTTGGCCATATTAAAGCCGTTGAAGTCTGTGGAAGCAGCGGTACTACTTTAAATTGGATTGGCTGACAGATTAAGCTATGGTGGAAAAACTTGTTGCTAGATTAAGCTATGGAAGTGGTACCACTTAACAGAATGCATTTTGCCTTTTATGGTGTGCATACCAAAAATGGTAAATGTCCAAATGTACAATTTGCATGGAGACACATGAGTGCACTTTAGGCTGCTAAGGAATTGAATAGAGTCTAGCTGAGTTCAGTCTATTTGAATTGAGCTATAATTAAATTAATTTGATCGTTCTGTGATTTCGCCTGTTTGGTTGAGATTATTGAAATTTATGATGTGGAAACTTGAGTTTAAAATTCAATTGAACGCTTAAAATAATGTTTTAAACTTGAATTTTACTTCAAATTCTAGCCTAACCAAGCTGCAGCTTGAATCCAAGCTCAAGTGAAAATCAATAATTATTATAATATTTTTAGAATAGATAAACTAGACATAAACATATATGCTCGATTAAGTTTAATGAATCTTTGAGCCGAAATTTTTGTATTTGAGTTCGGCTTGAGAGCTCAATTATGCTACTTGAGTTTTATTCGGGCAATCAAATTTAGCCGTTGATTGAGAGTGTTCGACGTGTTTGCAGCCCAGTGCACTCGGACGCAGCAGTTAGTTGAGCCCGTTTGAGCGAAATTATTTGTAAACCCCCAGAAGCTGGATTGCAAAACTAAACATTCGTTTGGTTAACAATTTTTTTTACAAAATTATTTTTTAGACAAGTTACTTAACTATTTTTAATCTTGCATATATATATATATATATATATAAATGCTAGGGTAGTATTTTTAAAAAAACTCTTCCTCCAAACACACTGTAAGTTTTTAATAGGGTTTATTTTTATTTTGTAAGAGGCTTGACTGATAAATAATTGAATTTTCAACACTTGCAAATTCAAATATACAGAATAGCAACAATGTAGAATTCCAAAAACTAATTGATTGAATAGAAAAGTGTTACATGTTCCCTAATCTTTCATTAACAATTTAAGAAATTACGTGCAAATTATGGGTCTTAGGCCTAAAACGAATTCTGCAAAAAATACTGGTGCATCCGACAATATATTATCACGAATTGGATTCAGGAATTCTATATGAGCTTATGTTTTCGTTGGGTTACCTCATCTGCATGGAAATTAAATAAAATGGGAAGAGGTTTTGGAGTATTTATCTTCTCAAGTTTAATTACTTGGATAAGATAAAAAATAACGAAACCAATTTTTTTTTTTTATTCATTGTAACAGAGGGTTTGTAGAAGTGTTGTCTTATTAAATCAGATCAAGTTTACATTAGAAGAAAAAAATATTTATTTGTTGCTAGAAACGATTAAAGATAACTATGGATCCACTCAACTATACTACATACTGTGGAAAGAAAAAAAAAAAAAGAAGAAAGAAAACAACAAAAAGCTATCGCTGGAGAAAGGAGTAGAAATTCCATGAAACATCAAGACTCTACTGTTTCTATACAGTTATTTTCTTTTGTCAAACCATGCCTTGTTAGCAATAATTTTGTAGTTTATTAGATGGTCTTTTGTGCAAGTATACTTTAGAGAGCTTAATACACACATGCATAAGCGACAAAAATGGACATAATTAATTTTCACAAACATGATGTTCGTGAAGAAGAAACCTGCCCTAGAAGTTTTGTGTTTTAATTTTCCCTGGGGTTGATCAGCAATGCTAGCATAGATTGGGGCTTATTCTTAATTGGTGATGTTAACGCTAGAGCAACTTTCTTCTAAATGACAAGATTATTCTTGAGATTAAAAAAAAATTGTTCATTAATTTCTCTTCAGATCCCAAACTCCTATCAAACAATCTTTTCTATCCCCGTTATATTTTTTATTCTACCCTAAGGGATAATTGTTGGCTACTCTCTTTCATTGTCATCATTATCCAGTAAAAAGAGTCACTAAATATTACACTTGGTTCTCCTAAAAATTTCAAAACATAATATAATAAAATAAAATAAATAAAATAAGAGGAAAGTACACAACTATGGAACAAACCAAGTTAAATCATATAATTCATTTACCATCAACAAAGTTAGTGATTCTTGCAACAACCAAACTTAAAAATAATATCCATTGTTTATTAAATTCATCATAAAGCACCTAAAATTCAGTAATACAATAACCATCAAAACCCAATTAAACCAAAAACATAGCAAATTGCAACCAAACTCATGAAACTGAATTTGGGCCTCACAAGTTCCATTTGCCACGAGTTAAAGGCCATGATTTAATATGGCAAAATGGACGGCTGAGATGTTGCCATGTGGACAAAATTTGAACTGAAAAAATACAAAAAATGAGGTGGTTTTAAAGAAAAAATTGGTTACATAAAAATGTTGAAGAATTACATTAAAATACTAAAGAGTTACATTAAAATGTTAAAGAGTTACGCTACCCCCAATTTGTGAAAAATGGCCAAAGGCCAAATTGTGAGGCATGTATCCCATGAAACCTCAATTTGACGGGACGGGTGATATGGGAGTCAGGAGAGATATAAACGGAGTAAGGATATGAGAAGAGGTAAGGGTGAAAATTAAAATGGTGGGGCATGGCACAACCATTATGAAGAAGGATTATTTACGCCTTGGGGTCTCACAATTTCCATTTTCAACAAGTTCACGGCCTAAATTAAAAGAGTCAACGATGGAGGGCTGAGATTGGACTAGTATGGCCAAATTTGAAGCCAAGAAACGATGTCGTTTTTTATTACAAATTTTAATAGACTGGTTGCATATTTTCATTGATCAGTTACACCACTTCCTACTTGTCCAAACTGGAGAAAGGAAAGGAACAGCAGCTATCAAAGCCTAGAACTACTGTAGAGGTGGTAATAAGTCCCAATATCTAATTGGTATCCACGTTCAGATTTAATTTGGGCAGGATAGGTATCAAAAATATGAGATTATGCCTCATTAGGAGCATACTTAATAGTACCCATCCAATATAAGTATTAATGGGATTTATTTGGAACTCTTATGGGTATAACAGTCCATGGTTTAAACATTATTTAAAGGACTCAAAATTGTAATTTTAAATTTTTGATAGCTAAATATTGCTTGAATGACTCAAAATTATAAGTACATTTAATAATTTATTTATTTTGCTATCAAAAGAAATTACTATTGAATATTTGGGCGGTATCAAAATGGGTTTAACTCATTTTAGTCCTATCCTATTAATCGCATGACTCATATAGAATTGTTTGAGTATAATCTATATTTTATAGTTCCAATTAAATTATGATCATCTTGTCTATTTGCTATCTCTAGACTAATGGGAAGAGACCGAAAGAATTAAGAGAACATGCTCTGTGAGAAGACTGATGAAAAATAGAATTAGGTAGAAGTATCATCTAGGTAGTTGGGGGAGGAGAGAGAGAAGAATTAGTGGGCAAAGCCTAGGATTAGTGGTAGAGGCAGAAAGAATAATTATGATAAAACGTCTTGTGAGATGATGGATGAACAGTAAAAGATTGGCTCGGGATTCACAAACGAGAAAAGTAAGTTAAATTTTTAAGAATAAATTTGTTAGTGATGGTGAAATTGCTCTAACAGGATAATCACTAGATATTCTAAAACAAAAGAAATCGATGAAAATGATCATTTTGATGCCTTTTTCCGTGCCTTTACTATAGTGGAAATCAAATTGATCTAAAATTTGCATTGGTTTGACAAAGTTTGCATAGTTTTTAATAGATTATGCTAATAATTCTTTTTAGGCATCTCAATGGAAAGCTTAAACAGTAAAAATGATATTAGATGTAAAAATTTGGTGGTATTTTTTTACAATGATTTCACAAACTTTTAAATAACTGATGGCTAAATGTTGTGTGAGAAGGCTGATGAAAAGTAAAATATTGTCTCATGATACGTAAACAAGAAAAGTAAACAATTTAAACATCTAAGGGTAGTTTTGTTAATGACAGTAAAATTGTTATGACAGGATATTGTTCAGATATTGTAGAACAAAAAAAAAAATCAATATTGATGATAACAAGCATTGTGATTATTTTTCTGCTTTTGTTTGCAGTAGAAGTCAAAATGATTTCAAATATGCACCAATTTAATGAAGTTTGAACAATTTCTAATAGATTATGTTAATTGTTCTTTTTAGGCATCTCAGTGGTAAGCTTAACTAGTAAAAATGCTATTAGGTGTAAACTTTTGGTATTGTTTTTTACAATGATTTCACAAACTTCTAAATAATTGATGGTTAAACATCTTGCTAGTAAGTGATAAAAAGTAAAATATTGGCCCATGATATACAAATGCGAAAAAGTAAACAAGTTACACTTCTAAAGGTAGTTTATCAATTATAGTAAAATTGTTCCAGCAGGATGATCTCTAGATATTGTAGAACAGAAGAAATTAATGTTCATGATAATGAGCATTTTTTATGCCTTTTTTCCCACTTTTGCTGGAATAGAAGTCAATTAATTTCAAATTCACAATTTAATAGATTATGCTAATTATTTATATTAGGTATCTCAATGGCAAGCTTAAACAATGACAATGGTATCAGATTAGATTTGAAACTTTAGTGATATTTTTTATAATGATTTCACAAACGTTTAAGTAATTGATGAGAGAAATGCCGTGTGAGAAGACTGATGAAACGACGAAACAATGGCTCAGGATTCACAAACGAGGAAAAGTAAGCAAGTTAACATTTTAAGGGCAATTTTGTCGATGATAGTAAAATTGTTCTAGCACGATAATCTCTAGATATTCTAGAAATAAAGAAATAAATAATGATGATAAGAAGCATTTTGATAGCGATTTTTTTTAAAAAATTTTGGGGCTTTTACTGGAGTAGAAGTCAAATTGGTTTCAAATTTGTGTAAATTTAACAAAGCTTGCACAATTTTTAATAGATTATGCTAATCATTCCTGTGATGCATCTCAATGGGAAGCTTAAACCGTGACAATGAACTTTTGGTGATATTCTTTACAATGATTTCACAAACTTTTAAAAATTGATGGGAAAATGTCGTGTAAGAAGACTGATGAAAAGTAAAAGATCGGCTCAGGATCCACAAACAAAAAAATAAGCAAGTTAAACTTCTAAGGTAATCTTATCGATGGTAATAACATTGCCATTCCTAACATTAATTGTTAGTACTTAGTAGCATTATCGCCGGTTGTTTATTGCTTTCTAATCTTTTTCCGATTGTACGTCCACAAAAGGGTATGCCTCTTTATGTGGTGTAAGCTTTCTCCTTGTATACCTTTTAGCGCAAAAAAGCAATCCGATTGGTTCGAATGAAAATTCCACTTCTCATGTGCTTGTTCGAAGTATGAATTGTGTTGTAGTATTTTTAATAAAATTTAAAGAATTGATTACATCAGTTATATTAAAAGGAAAAAATGGTAACAAATTTTTGAATTAATGGGAATTTGAATGACAATTTTTTTGAGCTAATTTGAATGAGGACAATTTTTTTGAGCTAATTTGAATGACTTTAATTTTTAATATTTATTTTATGGAAATAAAATTTTTATTACCATCTCTACTCAACAAGTGCCTTTATTTGAATCAGTTAATGAGCCCTAATATTTATTCGAAACCTTATGTCTAATGAAAATTCTCGTTTGAAACACTTCATGATTCTTAAAACTTAAAACAAAATACCCATTACCTTCCTCTGGTTTTTGAATAAACCACATAACACCTTTATGATTTTAAAAGCTATATATCACTCCTTTGGGTTAAGGGGTCAAACAAACGGAAGGTTCGTGGGAAAATATCTAAATTATCCCAATATAAGTAATAAAAATAGTCAGGAATGATGTATAGCTTTTAGAACTATAAGAGGGTTATGTGATTCATCCAAAAATCACCATAAGGTGAAGTGCATTTTGCCTGGAAAATAATACATGCAAGCACAGAGATGAAACGGTTAAGTACTAAGGTAATTTCAATATTTTACCCATGAATTGTGACGGAAGGTAAGTTCCGTCTGTTTGGCACTTTAATCCAAACCACAGAAAATGATGTATAGCTTTTGAAACCATGAGAGAATTATATGATTTATCCGAAAATTACAGGGATAAAAGTATTTTCCCTAAAATTTATAAAGCTTATGTATTACGATGATACTTATTTGAATCAGTTTCTATTGACTAGTTCTGAACAATATAATCTACTACATATTCTTCGATACAAGATAAACTACTACCATATCAAATGCTTGGAGAGCCACAAGAATCTTAAAAAAGAAAGAAAACCTATTCTGCTATGTTATTATTTATTGACTTAAATCCATTTTGTGTCCCCTAACTTATACCATATATTCGCTTTATACTCTAAATTTCAATTTTGCACAGATTGCACCTTGCATCTTAAACTATTCAAAATATTTTATTTAATTCTAATTGTTAACACGTCAACCAAACTAAAAGGACTTAGGTGCGTGCATGTAATGATTTTTAAGTGAAATATTTTGAACAGTTGAGGATGCACTCTATCCAAAATTGAAACTGTCAATAATTGGGCTTAAATGAACATTGCATGCACGCGCAAAAGTTCAGTTAGTTTGATTGATACCGTCAACGAGTGGATTTAAATGGAATATTTCGGACAATTGAAAGTGCAATCTATCCAAAAATGTAACGTAAAAATCTGGTATAAGTTAGGGGATGCGAAGTGGAATTTGACCTTATTTGTTTCGAGTTAATTCTTTTGCAGAGATTTGAATGATTTTAAAGAGTAAGATACTCTGCGTTTAATTGCCTTATTGTATTTAAACACTTTCTATACAACAATTTTTTTTTCTTTAGTCTTAGGTGAACAACTATTGAGTTACTACTCCTTTGGCGTCCCTGTAACTGCAAGTTCCAAAGAGAAACTAACATATTTTCCCCTTTCAATACCTTATACACCAGAAAAAACAAAAAAAAAAAAAGTCTATAATCTCCTTAAATGGCAATCATTATTTGATCAACCAACATACCCTCTCACTTTATCTTTGAACACGTGTGTATATTTAGTTTTTCTGTGAAGTTAACTTGTAATTAATCAAGACACACAATTCACACAATAAGATCTAATATTCATGATAGTAAACAGGAACTGCTAACTTACTGAATCATACGCTTCATAATAATTACCTTCATTGCTAGGTGTACAACCATTCCAGTGGTAACCTTTCGCAATATCAATGAATAACGAATCAGATACACGTCCTTCCATATAAAAATGTTTTGCATATTGTTTATTAAACCAATCACACTGCATTTAACCTTTGTGCAAATGTTTTTTAGCAGCATTTGCATATGAAATTACAACATGTTATTTGTCTAAAATATATATCATGCTGGTAGCATTCTTTACCTTGCAATATTATGATTATGTAAGTACCATGAAGACGTATTCATACATCTACTCGCGTGAAAAGCGGAACTTTATTGCTTCAATCAGTATTACCAGTTTGTGATTATCGGATGACATTCCATTAATCCAGTTCGAGGTTAAGACCCTCAAGTGCTAAATTTGAAAATTATGATTGTCAGTTAAGTATCCAAGTGATAAGACTCTCAAATGATATATTCTTGCGAAACACAAGTATTCAATACTTAGAATCAAATTTATTCCAATTGTATCAATAAGGTACAATAACATGGTTTATCATTTAGTTGTGAAAACCAAATGATTTTGAAGTTCACAAGTATAATAGATGACATCTTGCTCCAAAGCCGAAAATCCAGCCCATAATTATTCTTTCGAAGTGACTATTCACCTTCTTAGCTTCTTAAACTTTTAATAATATGCATTATATGATTCCCTATTAGTCTTTGGAACGTAATGCCTAAATTCAAATGACCATGTTATTATTGCAGAGAAACGTTTAGGCTATTGTTGCAGAGAAACGTTTAGGCTAAGGGTTAAGCGGATGGGTATATTTTTAAAGTAATGATTACTAATGCAGGCAGAGTCCTTTTAGGGTGTGCTACAAGTGATGGTAAACTCGAGTTCGGTAACAGAGATGATGAATTTCCTTTCTTCAGGCTAATTACCGCCCTTTCCCCATGGATGTCGTGGAGGTCGTGGATGTCGTGGATGTCGTGGTGGTCTGGGTGGCCTTCTAGGTGGCAACGGGGGACTTCTTCTTGGTGGAGGAGGTGGGGGTGGTGGCGACTTTTTTGGTGGAGGTGGAGGTAGACTCTTTTTTGGTGGTGGAGGGGGTAGAGGTGATTTCTTTAGTGGAGGAGGAGGTGGGGGTGGAGGTCGTTTTTTTGGTGGTGGTGGGCTTTTGGGTGGTGGAGGTGGGGGAGGGGGTGATTTTTTGGCAGGCATGGAGGTGGAGGAAATTTCTTAGGTGAGGGAGGTGGAGGTGGACTCTTTATGGGTGGAGGAGGGGAGGGTGGGGGAGGAGATGGTGGTGGGGGTGAGGTGGGTGGAGGTGGTGGTGGTGGACTCTTGTTTGGTGGAGGAGGAGAGGGTGGGGGAGGCGAAGGTGGGGGAGGTGATGGCGGTGGGGGTGGTGGTGGTGAGAGAAGTGGAGGTGGTGGTGGTGGAGGAGGTGAAGGTGGGAGAGGGGATGGCGGCGGCGGCGGACTCTTTATTGGTGGAGGAGGAGAGGGCGGGGGAAAGGAGGGTGGAGGAGATGATGGTGGAGGAGGGGGTGGTGGTGGAGGACTCTTTATTGGTGGAGGAGGTGAGGGTGGTGGAGGTGGTGGTGAGGGAGGTGGAGGAGATGGTGGCGGTGGTGGACTCGTTATTGGTGGAGGAGGAAAGGGTGGGGGAGGGGATGGCGGCGGAGGTGAGGGTGGGGGAGGGGATGGTGGTGGTGGCGGTGGAGGACTATTTATTGGTGGAGGTGGTGGCGGCGATGAGGGTGGTGGAGGTGGTGGTGAGGGAGGTGGAGGAGATGGTGGCGGTGGTGGTGGACTCGTTATTGGCGGCGGAGGTGAGGGTGGCGGCGGTGAGGGTGGTGGAGGTGGTGGTGAGGGAGGTGTAGGAGATGGTGGCGGTGGTGGTGGACTATTTATTGGTGGGGGAGGAGATGGTGGAGAAGGTGAATGTGGGGGAGGGGTTGGCGGCGGTGAGGGTGGTGGAGGTGGTAGTGAGGGAGGTGGAGGAGATGGTGGCGGTGGAGGAGGTGAGAGTGGGGGAGGGGATGGTGGTGGTGGTGAAGGAGGTGGAGGAGGTGTTGGACTCTTTATTGGTGGAGGAGGAGATGGCGGTGGAGGTGAGGGTGGGGGGAGGGCAGGTGGTGGGGGTGAGGGAGGTGGGGGTGGAGGACTATAGTTTGGTGGAGGAGGAGATGGTGGTGGAGGTGAAGGTGGTGGTGGACTCTTATTTGGGGGTGGAGGGGATGGCGGTGGGGGTGATGGTGGTGGTGGACTTTTTTGTGGTGGGGGAGGAGAGGGTGGTGGGGGTGAGGGTGAAGATGGCGGAGGGGACGGTGGAGGAGGTGATGGGGGAGGAGGGGATGGTGGTGGAGGTGATCTTCTGTTGGGTGTTGGTGGAATAACGATTGGAGGTAAAGTTATTGGTGGCACAGGGAGCGGTGGTGCGGCCTCTATATGGACATTGAATATGGCTAAGGTTGCCAGGATTAGCCATAGCGAAGCCATATGATGGCTCGCCATGGTACCAACAAAAATTGGTTAATTGTTGTCTGCCTCTATTGTGGAGAAGAAAGTTATGTCCTGGTTTATATAGATGGTGCAAAAGGATCCTTTTATGACTTCTGGGGTGACGAACTTGCAAATTGCGTCGCTACTCTATAACACGACAAAATATAGGCATGCGTGCAAATTGCCATATTGTTTTGGGGTTTTGTAAAAGCCACAAGGAGTATAGAACTAGGTACACCTAGTTTAGATTGCTCAATTTTATATAGAGTATTAATGATCCATAAATTCCTCCAAAAAAAAAAAATGATCCATAAATTTATAAGTCAACATGCTGCATGCAAAACTAACTTTGAAAAACATATATACCGGGCGGAATTTGAGCTAAATAATTAATGAGTAGTGACATTGAAAGTCTAGCTCCTTTATTGGCATTCAATTTAGGAAAATGGATAGGTTGTAGTTCGTAATACATCTCAAGAACCATTTCTCAATGGCTAATGGACAACTGACCTCTCCCGTTTTCAGTTTCCTGTTCCGAATTTTTCCGTCGTTCCCTACACCATATGTAAGCACTCCCTCTGCTCAGTCAATCCATCCTCAACTCCTCCCTCTCCGACTTATCTTTCTGAAGTCCACACGTCTGCTCTCTTTCCTTTTTCACGGAAAATTTTTCTCACGAACCTGCTTCATGATCCATTAGTGATTATTGTTGTTAAAAAGAGGGCACATAATTCGAACGATAGTATTAATGATGTAAGAAAGTAATGTTATAGTTTTATTTTGACCACAAGATTTTGAAATCATGGACCGACTTTATTCAATTCTAGAATCACAGATCAGATTTGTCAGATTTATGTAAGAATTTTATGTTCCTCAGGGTATATATTCTTCTCCCTCTTAACAACCAAACCCATACGACCTCCCCCTCCAACACCTTTCTATCCCTAGTCGGCAATTTCTATTCACTACCCAGTTCTTCTACCGAATTTGCTTTTCTTCCTCAAATGACGTAACCTCAAATTATTGGACTTTCAATAATGCATACATACATATAGACATATATACATACATACACACACATACATATATATTTATATACATTCATACATACATACATATGGCTCCATCCTTGTTTGTGATCCTTCTCAAAGGAATTGGAAGCTCATTAAAAATTTTAGTTGTATTAGAAGCTATTGATCTGATTACATTCAGATGACATGATTATTGGTTGCAGTAGTGCCGCCAGATATGTGGCAATTTTACTGTTAATTTAGAATATGTAGACCGAAAAGAAGACAAAAATTAACTATTTAATGCGATTTGTGGGTGGATTGCGGCAAGTGGGGCTGATTGGAAATAAATTTGCTTGCAGTGATAAGAGGCGGAAATATTTTTGAGATGAAAAGTTATTAGCATTAATTCAACAGAGAAAAATGAGTTTTCAAGTTGTTTGTGACTAATGTGATAAAGTGACACAATATTCAGTGGCGGGAAAAGAACAGTTGATTTTTTTTTTCCTCGAAAAGAGATAAGTTATAGTGAAAAGTTATGGACGAATTTAATTAGTTTATCGAGAAAATTTACATTTCGTCACATATCAGCGTTCCTATAGCAATTTTTCAAGGATAACATCTGTGGTGCTATGGTAGTTCTTTAATTTAATTTTTAAATTACTAAAATTTCAAGAACGACCCTATGTCATTAATGTCTAGAACTTTGGGGAAAAAATTATAGAATTGAAAATAAAATTTCAAAACTTGAACTTTTATATAATCCTACTTCGAGATTGAGGCCATTGTGTAAACTTTAACCTGTTTTTCTATACCAGAATGTTTACTTCTGAAAAGAATAAAATGACATTACCACTAAGCATGTTACTGATGGTTTATATTTTTTTCATTATCATATAAGTTTGTATTTTTTAGATATATGATATATTAAAATTTAAAATAAATGATAAACTTATCAATTCAAATTTAATTTATTTTACTTAAAACCAAATCAAATAGTATACATCACATTAATTGTAATTGTCCAAACGTTTGGAATTGTTCAAAGTATTTCAAGCGTTTTGTTGGAAGCGAATAAAATGGCCAAAATCTTCATGAGTAATTTATATGTTGACTACTAATTTGTAGAAAATGAAAAATAACTTTAATTTAGAGTCCCTTTGGTTGGATGGAAATATTTTCTTAAGGAAATTATTTTCAATCCAAACAAACAGACCTGACCTTAATGGAGAACATAAAATGTTTGGAATGACAAAACTAAGTTGACGACAGAGTACGAAAGGAGACATCGGAAGATAAGATTACTAATTTTGCTATCCTCAACTTATTTACTCCATGTGTTTTTCCTTTTCTTACTAAGTTACCACCTCTTTTTGGCTTTCTTATAGTATTCGCATTAAATCAAATAATTTACTTATGATGAAGGTAATATATACTAAAATCATTCATGTATAAACATGTTATTTTGTACTTAGAACTGAATTAGAACAATCTTTTGACATGAAAGCTACCGTTCGAGTCTTTCCTGCTATGCTAGAATAATGAAGTCTGATAGAAAATTTTCACTTATTTGAATAATTATAACTTTGCAGACACTAATGAAAACCAAAAACCAAATATTGAAGCATTAAGGTCTACCAAAAACCAAATACTAAAGAATCAAGGGGCAAATTTCTCTTATTGTTGTTATTTTAAAAAAAATCCCCATTTTAGGGTCACTTTTTTTTATCATTCTGGTTTTAAAGTCGCCGCACACAGAGTGTGCGGCAACTACTCTTTTTTTCTTTTTTTTTTCCACGTATGTAGGTGTGCAGGTGTTTTTTTTTTTTTTTTCGTGTGTGCAAGTGTGCAGGTATGTGTCAGGTGCTTGTAATAGTCACCGCACATAATTTGTGTGGTGACTATCACATGAATTTTTTTTTTTTTTTTTTGCGTTTGGGGGCCTTGTGTGCAATTGAAAATTTTGTGTGAGAGACGCCGCACACACAAAAATTTTTTTTTTTTATGCTTGGGGGGCTGATTGTGCAATTTAGTTTTAATGTGACAGTCACCGCACTTGCTTTGTGCGGTGACTATCACATAGAAGAATTGCATATTAGCCCCCCTTTTATAATTCTAATATTAAATCTCAAATTGCATCTCAGCCCCTTTATTTATTTATATATTTTTAAGTTGGGGGGGCCTTTTTGACAATTTTTGGGGGGCCGCAACTGTTAAAAAAAAAAAGGTTAAAAAAATCATTATCTTAATTAGGTTATGAATTAGTTAATGTATATAAAAAAATAAATTAATGTTAAAAAAATCATTTTCCTAATTAGTATTTAATTGCCATAATTTTTGTCCTAATTATATCAATTAGTAATTTTATCTTGTAAAGAATAAGAAAAAAATTAATTCACAACTAGGGAATGTATGTATTTATCCTAATTCTTTGCTTGAATTACTTGTTAATCCTTTAAAAAATATCTTAAAAATAATTATTTGTTTATTTATGCAAATAAATTATTATTGTATGCTAATTCACAAGTTGGGAATGGTGAATGGTTTAGGGAATTCACAACTAGGGAATGGTATGTATTTTTTAAGTTAATCCGTAAAGGAATACATTATTTATAAATAATGGTACGTATTTGTCTTAATTCTGTCCGCGAATAAGTTTATAGGGTAAAAATAAAATTGTTATGTTGATTAATTACTTGAATAATAATTTTTTTGACCTAAAAAAGTAAAAAAAAAAATTACATTTGGGGGGCTATATGTAATTGTAATTTTTTCACCTACAAACGTAAATATATATATATATATATATAGGAGGTATAAAACAAAGATATCCTAATTACTTTCATTGAATGATAATTACGTGCAACAGTTTTGTCCAAATTAATTACGTGAATCACAATATTTTTTACATTGACACAAACCCTAAACTCTAACCATAATCATAACCTAAACCCTATACCATATACCCTAATCAAAACCACAAACCTTAAATCCTAAAACCCTAAACCCAAACCGTACTCGTAACCATAAACCATAAAACATAAACCCTAACCTTAACAAATAACCCTAAACCCTAAAACCCTAAACCAATTTAAACCCTAAACACTAACCCTAAACCTTAAATCCTAAAACTCTAAACTCAAACCGTACTCGTAACCATAAACCATAAACCTCAACCTTAACGAGTAACCCTAAACCCTAAAACCCTAAACCAATTTAAACCCTAAACACTAACCCTAAACCTTAACCATAAACCTTAAATCCTAAAACCCTAAACCCAAACCCTAATCGTAATCATAAACTATAAACCCTAACCTTAACGAGTAACCCTAAACCCTAAAACCCTAAACCAATTTAAACCCTAAACACTAACCCTAAACCTTAACCACAAAACTTAAATCCTAAAAACCTAAACCCAAACCCTAATCGTAACCATAAACTATAAACCCTAACCTTAATGAGTAACCCTAAACCCTAAAACCCTAAACCAATTTAAACCCTAAACCTTAACCATAAAACTTAAATACTAAAACCCTAAACCCAAACCCTAATCGTAACCATAAACTATAAACCCTAACCTTAACGAGTAACCCTAAACCCTAAAACCCTAAACCACTTTATACCCTAAACACTAACCCTAAACCTTAACCATAAACCTTAAATCCTAAAACCCTAAACCCAAACCCTAATCATAATCATAAATTATAAACCCTAACCTTAACGAGTAATCCTAAACCCTAAAACCCTAAACCAATTTAAACCCTAAACATGTACAAATGAAGATTGGGATCAAAATGATGCCCCGGGAAAATATAACTTTCTTGGAAAAGATTGACAATTTTGGTTTTAGGGCTTTGCAAGTTTTTTGTTTTTAACGATTTGTATTTTAGGATTCTAGAATTATGATACAGGGTTAATATGCAATTTGTAATTTTTAACCATTAGAATTAGGATATAGGAATTCTAGAATTAGGATATAGGATTTGTATTTTAATCATTACTTACAACTTAATATGCAATTTGTAGTTTTTATTTCCATAATTCCTACTTTTAAAATATTTCTCTACTTATCCTTTTTAAATCTTTTTCTACTTATTTCCATAACTATTTCTAACTAGAAAATATTGTCAATAATTCTCCACTTTACATAATTGATCCAAATACCAACTAAGAATAAAAAATGCAACATAAAAAAATATTTTAAATATTTTAACATAACATATTTGTTAAACCAAAACTACAAAAAATTTTCAACAATTTTAAATTTAACATATATCTTATTTAAGGGTAGTTGGATTTTAGCATTAACGTCTTTAGGAATTTGAGGGCAAATTCCCTAAGGATTGGAATGCAAAAAAATAATTTTTTGTTAAATGGTGTTGCCACCAACTACATCACTTACTCAATTTGGTTTCTTTTTACTCAATTTAAATAAATTTTTTCATAGTTTATTCACTTTATCAAATCAAATCAATAAAAAATAATTTTCTACTCTTAAAAAAATTTTAAATTTTTATAAAAAGTTTAAAAAATTTAAAATTTATGTTTTCTTTTATGTAAAATAATAAAAATTTTGCAGACAATGGCTGTTAGCACAATTTTGCAGTCAAAGGCTGTCAAAGCTTGTTAAAGCTAAAGGTGACACCGGCTATGCACATGCAGCTAACCTCCAATTCAATTTTGGACAATTGTGGCTGACACCGGCTATGCACATGCAGCAAACCTCCAATTCAATTTTGGACAATTGTGCAATTTGAATTTGGTGTGAGAGTAACCGCATTCCACTTGTGCGGTGACTCTCACACCAAAATCAAATTGCACAAACACCCCCAAACGTAAAAAAAAAAAAGAGGGGCCTAAAATGCAATTAAAGATTGTATGTGAGAGTCATCGCACAACAACCGTGCGGTGACTCTCACATTATGTTACCATCAATTAAAAAAAAATTAACCATCAATTAAAAAAAAAATTGGCCAAAGAGAGTCACCGTACAAAGCTGGTGCAGTGACTCTCACATTACCCATAAATTGCCCAAAGACCCCCCAAAGACCCCCCATCTATTAAAAAAAAAATTTGGATGGCAAATTTGGACAATTTCTGACAGTCACCGCACAAGCTATGTGCGGTGACTGTCACAATTGCCCACAAATTGCCCAAAGACCCCCAGCAATTAAAAACAAAAAAAATTTCGGACCCCAGCAATTAAAAAAAAAATTTGGATGGCATTTTTGAACAATTGTGAGAGTCACCATACAAACCTTGTGCGGTGACTCTCACAATTGCTCGAAAATTGCACAAAAGCCCTCCTGACACACACTGCACACCTACACACGCGGAAAAAAAAAATTAAGCAGTTGCCGCACACACCGTGTGCGGTGACATTAAAACCGGAATGCAAAAAAAAAGTGACCCCAAAATGGGGACTTTTTTTTGTAAATTAACAATAATTAGAGAAAATTGCCGAATTAAGGTCTACTGACTAATTAATGTTTCTACGATTTCAGCGTAAACCAATTTCTGATGTTCTGTCAGCAGTTTATTGGAGGAAAGAATGGTAATGTCCTTGTTTGTATTCTGCAATCAACTGTTTCTAGGTTATTAAATGCATTATGTGGTATATTAGAATTAATAATTTATCGCTATATAGCGATAGCGGACTACATCTTTAATCATTTGATGATATGTTATTAGTTTCAATGCACATTATGCATCTAATACTTACCTAACAACTTGCATATTGCCTAACAACCAGACTACGTCCGTCCTAAAAATTTAGGCATGCATGCAAATAGGTATAAGGAACCAAACCACGAAAACCAATTGAAGCTCTTCCAGCTTCAATTGAAGAACCAATTGTTTTTCTTCAATCTCCTATAGAATATTATAATTAAAGCCATACTGTATAGGGTAAAGAAAATATATCGTGATGCCAAGTCATAAAGTCTGCTATCAACATTCTTCAATTTTAACTGAAATTGCAAGGCCATCGTAAAGCAAATTCTTTTCTTTTCCATTTATCTTGCTGGGATTTTCGGTAGATTATTTTTACCTTACAAAATCAAATTTTACTTATTCTGAAAGGATACAAGATTTTGGTGTTAAACAAAGAAATAAATACAAGAATCTATAATTTGGTCTTTAGATAGATTAAGTAATACTAGCCATTATAATAGAGTTATCGTGCATGATGTGCCTACAAACACTCTCCATTAGCTAAAGAGTTCTTGGCTAACCATGTTGACTCAATCAACAAAATGAATGATGTCAGGTTCCTTTGTTAATAATGCTGATCGATAAACTAAATGAATGGTCAGGGTTGAAAACACAAACTGCATTAATCCCCTGTTCAGTGAGACTACTCAAAAGTATATGAAAAGGTATTTGATGTTGTAAGATTCTCACATTGTACTTGCGATCATCTTTTAATTTCTTTAATCTACTATGTCAGGGTTTTTTTTTGAATTTAATTCATGTTAGCATAAATCTTTTATCGAGTTATCGGTATACTAATGAAAAAAGTGACCTAATTGACCTTGTAACCTTGGCGCTGATGAGTTGTCTCGAATTATGGAATAAATCAGACCTTTGTATTGTTGAAACAAAGATAATAAATTCACTATGTTAGTACAACACATTCTCTTCAGTAAGCCCAAACGTGAATTTTTTGGGTCCTGTAATCCAAATATATTTACACAAAACTTAATTTATTTTATTTTATTTTATTTAGTTGGATTTGATGGAGGGCAACTCCTCTAACATCTAAACCTAAGATTCTACCAACTGTGTCTGAAGGATCCCTGAAGATGGTTAAGCCAGAAACCAAACTCCTTCCCATCCTTGCCAAATGGTCTGCACATCCATTCCCTTCACGCCATACATAAACCACTCTATATTCTAGTTTTTGCTTGAGTATTTACCTGATTTCCTCAATCAAATTCCAGTATTGGCAATCCTCCGATGCACCCTAAATAAGAGAGAAAGCAACTAATGAGTCTGATTCTATTATCATCTTATCATGCACTTTCTCCACTACCCTTCTGAGGCCAAGAAGAATAGCCCACAGTTCTGCATCAACATTGCTTGCTTTTTTTCACGCCCCTAGCCCACACGTGCCAAGAACGAGATAATCACCATATCCTCAAGACCCAAGAATACAAGGCAACCAATATCATTCTAACAACACCACTTTAATATTTAATAATATAAATATATAAGTGCGGTACATACTAAAAACAAAAAAAGTAACTTAACATCCAAATTTGACCTACACACCCAAATTAACTAATGAAAACATAATTCAAAGGTGTTCTGATACATATTTGTCACTACATAACACTTAATCCTAACACTAGTGCCCATTACATAGAATCTAATAATTCAATAGAAATCATCTTTTGAGTCCTCTGTGTACACCACATCATAGTTCTCAAGGTCTGCAAAAATAATAAGAGAGAATGGATTGAGCAACATGATGCTCAGTAGGTAGCATGTACATCTCTGTCGGATCATGCAGCTATATCTAATTATACTACTTTTGTAACATTTGTTATACTATACCACATGCATAATCAATTCAGAATAACTGTAACGTAAATCTAATACTCATAAAATTATTTATCAAAGTCGAGTGACATCAAATCACATAACATAACATAAACATTTTCATAGCATATTTTGTCAATTAAGAACACATATCAAATATGGCTCATAAACATGCACATGTAATATTCGGCTTCTGAGTACTCAACCTAGAGTTTAACCCCTTTCTACGAGGGCAGTAGGTCACGCATTTTCCTTGATCTTCACTTAACCTACCCATACATAAGTCAATCGATCGGGCTTTATACCGACTACCATGACTATCCATAACCAATCAAGCATTTTCCTTGATCTTCACTTGATTGTCATACATGACAAGACTATAGCTCCTACTGTCTATTTCATGATCGTTTAGAGCCTTTGATACTTAAAAATCATTTCATACGTCACATGCATAATTCAATAAAATTAATAAAAAAATAACATTCATTTTTCTATCACTTAACAAAATTAAACATTTAAAAGTAGGCATGCATGATCCATCTTTTGCACATTGTCGCGCCCCATTTTTCGAAAAAGAAAGAAAATAATAAAATGATAAAAATAAATGATGATAAGTGTGAGGAAGTCGGAAAAAGAAAAAGGAAGAATTAAATGCGATTGTATTTAAAATGCTTTGTTTTAAAAGAAAAGGCTTTATTTTGAAAAAACAAACGAAAAAGGGCCTAAAATGGGACTTTTGAAAATGCGACGGTTTTTGGGCCTGAAAACAGAGTCTAAAAAGGGTTTTTATGAAAAATGGAGTCACCACTTGGTATTGAGTTTTGGTGTACCAAGTCACCAGAAAATATTTTATAAAAATGTAAGAAATCGAGAATTATTTATTTAGAAAAATGATTTTTCGAGAAAATATAAGAAAAACAAGAAAACCCTTTTTAAGACAACTCCAGGTCTTTGAAAACAAGAGAAAAGGTTCGGGAGTCACAGTTGAAGAAAGGGAAGGCAAAGGCTTGCACCTAAGGCACCCTTTCAACCTAGTCGAAACTAGTTGCGAGGTTTAGTCTAAATTTTCCTAATATAACCCTAAGATTTTATCACATTTGGATGCAACTATATGAATGCAAATCTAATCCTAAAAATGGATATCGATAAGGGACGAAATATTCCATTGAGGTTTGGTCGGGATTATCGCATTAATTGCGAAACCCGAGTCTAGACCCCGATGGAGTCACGAGTGTAGATGCAAAATGAAATGCAAAAGGAAAGGAAAATAGTAATATAGATAATAAGTGAGCAAAGAAAGTGGGGATGCAAACATAACGGGTACGGGGGACTAACGGACTCGTGACTAACTGTTTCTACTCACGGAGGGGGGAACGACATGTACGCCATCGCTTCCCACGTGAGTAGATGACTATTTCTAGTCAAATCACGCAAATGACCTAAAATTCTATGTGTGGTGGAGTCTAAATGTCATGCACCAAACATGTATTTTAAAAAATAGATAATAAATGATAGAGTATGTATATAAAAATCATTCAAAATGGAAAAAGGCCTAAAACAAAAATGCGTGTGTAATGGTCATGAGATGCACACAAAAAATGATCCTAATGCTAAAATGACCTAAAGCTTAGCATTGGACTAGCCTACTTTCTAAAAATTCTCCGCTAGCGTTGGACTAGCGAAGAAAGTCGAATTAACCACAACTAGCGTTGGACTAGTGTGACGACGATACACATATATAATTAAAGCAAGTAAATAAATAAAGCATGTATTAAAGCAATAATCACATAAAAGCAAATAATAGCACATAGGAGCACATAACACATAAACATGATATTCTAGATGCAAAATCCTAAAGAAAGCGCATAAAACACATAAGCACATAGCACACATAGCACGCAAAGCCCTAACTATTACACCGGAGAAAGCCTAATTATAATCTAAAAATAAAAAAGGGTAACCTATCTAGCCTATCTATTACATTTTCTATCTAAAATACATAAGATTTTTATTAAATAGATAACATATGAACTATCTATTACATTAACTATCTAAATACACAATTTTTTGCTAAATAGAAAATTACCTATCTATTACATTTCTTTGAATAATCAAAATTAAATTTGAATAAATAATATGACATAAATAAATAAACATTCATACATAAACAAAAATTATAAACACAAAAATACATTAAAACACATAGAAAAACACATAGGAGCACATAGAATTACATAAAAAGAAATTAAAAGGGTAATTGAAATACCTCCCGTTCGTAAACTCGGTACAAATTGCTACTAACATGAACAAACATGTCAAAAATACCACTATTTAAATAAATAAACTACTAATTGAATAATTTCCTACCGATCAATATGAACATACTACGATAATTCACACAATCATAGCAATAATAACAAAATAAAAGAAAGAAAATAATGATAATAATAATAATTAATTATTTAGGAAGAAAAAAAATGAAAATTGTTTAAGTAAAAATAAATAAGTAAATAAATAACTAAAGAAAAACAACAAAAAAATAAAGAAAGTAATAATAATAGAAGATAAAATGCAATAATACATACTTAAACTTTTAACACCCCAAATAGGAATTATTTAAAATGACTAAAAGGAAAATAAAGAAACTAATTTGCACATTAATTAGACTAACAAGACCCAATTTTAGAATATTAATTATAAGTTTGATAAATAAATAAATAAATAAATAAAGTGTGAAAAGAAATAATTTAAAGCTTTGAGGACTCAACTAATTTTAATTAATATTTTTTTTTTGCAAAAATAAAATATTATAAGATTTGGATTAAAAGAGAAATTTGGGCAATATTCTAGAGTAAAAAAAATGTAATTTATAACAAACTAAAGGGTAAAATTATAATCTCAAACCATAGTTAAGATAATAATATAATTTACAACAAGTTTAAAGGCTAAAACATAATTTTCAGCAAGTATAATGCCCAAAAGTAAAATTTTCCAGCAAATACTTAAGGCCAAGAATGTAATTTCAGCAAGGTCATTAAATGATACATAATTTACAGCAATGTATAGGGTCAAATTGTAATTTTCAGCTATACAAAAGAACTAAAATAAACAATTCCAGCAGCTATAAGTATTAGAATACAAATTCCAGCAACCAATAAAAGACTAAAATACAATTTCCAATAGTTAAGGGAGGTTTTAAAACAAATTCCAGCAACATAGAGGACTAAAATATAATTTTCAGCAATTGAGGGGGCCTAAAATCAAAATTTCAGCAAGTATGAGGCTAAAAATAAAAATTCCAGCAAGCATTGGGGTTAAAATTTTAAATAATAGAAAATTCTATGAAAGAAAAACAAAACTTAGAGGTTAGTTTACAGATATTAAGGACCAAGACAAAATAAGCACAAAATTTCAAAGGGGATAATAATGAATAATCAAACTCTAGGTACCATAGCACAAACATATTTATCACCTAGATGTCAATTTAATAACAAAGCAAATTAATACTTAAATAACCGAACCACCCCAATTCTCAATCCATTTCCCCCCCTTTTCCGTCATTGTTATTGTTATTATTTTAAAGCCAACTAAATGAATTCAAGCCACAAAATCAAAAGAATCAAAGCACCAGACCCTAAGCCTCAAAGCCCGGACCTATCCATCTGAAAATTACTAAGCCAATCTTCTCCTACCCAAAAATCAACTTCCTCCAAACAAATAATCCCGTAAGACAGGTTCGTCAACCCAGAAATTTCCAACTGACTCTTTGCCCAAAAGTCCTATGAATTTCACAAACCCAGATTTCAATAATAAACTACATTCCCAAAGCTCCAAACATTCGTTCCCAAATTCGTTCTTCCTAAACCCCGAAACTCTAAACTGCAATCCTAAAATTTCAGATTTCAATCGGGTCTCCAAATCCTCAAAGTTTCCCAAAGTTAGCTATCCAAATCACAAATCTTTCACATTCCAGGAAATTCTACGGTAAATCAAAACATCTATCCTATTTCATGGGTCAAATACTGCACATAGGAATTAAAGCAAGAAGGCCGAGATTTACCTGTAATTTGAGCGGTGGAGATGGAGTTGCAGTGTGATTTCAGGCAGTTGTTGCACGATTGTTTTTGGGCTTTTTTTTCTTTTCAATTTTTTTTTTGGAATGTTTGTGGCTGGTTTGGGGGATTTCGGGGGCTGCTTTGTGCAGGATTTTTGGACTGCATTTTTGGATTTTGGTGGTTGTTTTTGCAGATGTTATAGAGCTTTAATTGTGACAGTTTTGTGGGCAATTTTGAGCTGCGATTTTTTAGTAATTTTACTGAAATTTTTTGGGCTGATTTTGGGCAGAATTTTTGGAGCTGTTTAGTGTCTATTTTTGCAGGAATTTGAGGCTAGAATTATAGGATTTTTGGGGCTATTTTGGGGTTGGTTTTGCATGTTTGTTGGGGCTGCTCTTGCTGCGAATTTGGGCTGTAATTTTGGACTGATTTTTTATGGCTGGAATTACAGATTTTTGGGGCTGGAATTGTGGTGATGTTGGGTGGAAACCGGTGATTGCTGACTGTGTATGTGCCTATGGATGAACGTGTGTAAATGAGCATGTGTTTGTGTGTGCTGTGGCTGTGAAGATGTGTGTGAGTGAAGTGATTGTGTGTGTTTTGAGTGCCTGCGTATTCATGTATACCTGTGTGTGAAAGGGAATCTATATGTGCGTGTGGTGTGTGTGTGTAGTGCGTGTGTGTTTATGTGTATGTGTGAGTGTTGTTTGTGTGTTTTGTGTGCAAGTTTGGTGTATGTATTGTGTGTGAGTGTGTGAAAATGGACAGTGTGTTTGTGCGTTACAGTGTGTGTGTCCGTGTGTTTGAATGCAGGGGAAGGGGAGGCAGAGACAATGAGGGAGACTGAGAGAGGGAGGTGAGTACGCAGGTGTGTGTAGTGTGTGTTGTGGCTGTGTGATGAATGTGCAGGGGAAAGGGGAGAACTACAGGTGTGTGTGATGTGTGTGTTCGGATCAAGAGAGGGAGGGGAAAGAAAATGCAAGTCTGTGTTTGGTGTTGCTTGCAGGGGAGTTGAAGGTAGTGTGTGTTGTGCGTGCTGCTGAAGTGAAGGCAGAGAGAGTAAGGGAGAGTTTCTGCAGGTCAAGGAATTGGGAGAAAGGTGAGTGAAGTCAGTGCAAATGTCAACCGGTGTGTGTCTGTGAAGAGGAAGAGAAAGAGGGGATGGTGAATCAAAACAAAATCCCCCAAAATCTGGTAGGTTGAGTGCAAATTGGGGGTGATGATGAGAAGAGGGATGGCCATGGGATGGAGTTTGCAGAAACTCTGCAGAAGCAACAGCAGCAGCAACGCTGCTGCTGTTCCATTCAGTTTTTTTTTTTTTTTTTTTAAAGCAGCAAAGAGAAAATAAAAATAAAAAAAATGAAAATAAAAATAGAAATAAAATAAAATAAGACTACTTGAAAATTTTTTTTTCTTCCTTTTTTTTTTTATAAATAAAAATAAAAGAAGAGTTGAATACAATATTATAAGAAGGAAACGATAAAATTTAGTGTAACAAATTAAAGGTTAGTTCAACATTAGAAAAATACAACTTAAAATAAATACTAAATGGTCTTAACAAAATATGTATATATATTTTTATTTATTTATTTATTTATTTATTATTATTTTTCTTTACACAAAATTTATAAAATGCTCATAGACAAAATTCTCATAAAGAAAATCTTAAATAAAAAGTGCATTGGAAAACGTGCCGTTGAATTAAAAAATACTAAAATTTTAAATAAATGATGAATGACTCCTAAAAATTATTAAAATCATAAATAATAATAAAAATAGTAAAATCATGTATTTAGGAAATAAAATAAAATAAACTAATATTTACATAGTGAAATTACCATCTTGCCCCTAATACGACGAATTAGATATAATACGCGAAAAATGTACTCGACCCCCCGAAAAATGAAAAATACCTCCTAAAATAAAGTAACATACCTATTTTTACCAAAGGTGTGTCAAAATTTGGTGTCTACACACATATCGAAATAAAAACATTTAATAAAAATACAAAGGGTAAACACCACCTAACTCGGACTGCTTGACCGGATACTTCTAACTTCTCTTACTCTTGGGTTGAACCTATAGTAGACACACAGTCATTCTAATTAGATTGTATTTTTATTTATTTTATATAATATATATATTTAACTAAATATCACATCCCTAATCTAAGAAAATTTACACAATCTAAATCCCGAACCTATTTACCCAAAAAATAATAATAATAATAATAATTTCAAAATCTCCAAATTATTATCAAATCTTAGTTACTCTTATTTGACTATTTAATAAACTAAAATATACACTAACCCAAAATTAACTATCAATGGAGACTTAAATTAATTAAGCTAACCAGAGAAATTCAACTAACATATATATGAAAATATTTTATTATTATTATTTTTAATACTTGTTTATCTATCGAAGCCACTACTACGAGCCACATACTAAGGTTCCAAGAACGTAGTCTTAATTCAATAGCATTTACTAAAGCTTCACGGTTGATAAAGTTTCAACTTTGTTTCCACCAAAATTTCAATTTGACTTTGAGAAAAAGAATGGGCCTATGTTTGGTAAGTTCAACCAAAACAAGTAATGACAGCAAGATGCAACTCCTATTGTTTAAAAAAATCTCAAAAACAAATAAACTAAAGTCCAAATGTAATGGAACTAATTTATCTCTCGTATTTATGATTAATTAGCACTTTTGGGCTTTTTGCTTTCAGATATTATACACCTAGAGAATAGTTGGAAGACAAAATCTACATTTGTACTTCTTAAATCCCAAGACAAAAAAGAAATATGAAACCCAAAAATTCTTTGAATCCATATGAAATTAGATTTTGAGGAATAAACTACTACTGTTACTGATAACTAGATATTTGAAGTTCTTAAATAATTATATATGGAACTGGAACTGTCCTCGAGTTTCTTTGAAAATAGAAATGGTTGGTGCATGAAAAAAAAAGAAAGAAACAAAGAAACAAAAAACTGCAAAAACAAACAAAACATATTTATTTCTTTTGTTAGGTGGCAAATGTTTTCCAATTAGCTTCAACAAGTCCAGTTGCATCACATGATTTTTTTTAAATAAAAAAAATTATTGATTTGCAACCGTGGCTTATTCATTTAACATATTTAGGATTATTAAGATACAAAGCTTAAAATACATAATCTTTATACACTGATTGTGTAGGAGTAATTGACAGAGCCAAAAAAAAGAAAAAAAATAGTTTTAAGAGTAATTTATACAACCAAAGAACAGAAATCATGCAAGCCGTCCCGGTTTTAAACACAAATTGACAAGACGTCACTTGCATTCCAAATTTCTTATGGATTTAAAACCAAACTTTACTTAAACAATCAAAAAACAAGAATTCCAAAAAATAAAATTATCTTAAAGCATGCTAATTAATCTGATCATTTCAAAATAATGATAAATAAATAAATTCATAATAATAATAGTAGTAAATGGATTAAATACTTGTTTTGGAAAAGAAGTATTTAACTAGAATTCTGATCAAACAACTGGATCAATCCTCTCCTCACTAGAGTTCTTATTATCTGTTAATGTTAATGAGGGGAAGAGAGAGTTGAAAGAAAATGACGTTCTGTCTATTTTGGTTTATCTGATATAATTAGTTATTCAAGCAATTTAGGAAGTTACCACCCTTTTGGCAACTACCTAACCGCTATCAGCAGTTTTCACCCCAACTTCTTCTACCACTACTTAAACACTTTCTCACCCAATAACTTCCCCCCATTTTATTTTACTTATTAATTGTAAAATACTATTATTATTAATATATATAGACACTTGCATATATACTAAATATGAGAAAAAAATTTCGAATATTACATTCTACCCCCCTTAAATAAAGTTTCGTCCTCGAAACTTACGTACCTTGTTCGAAAAGATAAGGATATTTGCTCTGCATGTCCTCTTCTAACTCCCATGTTGCTTGTCGTGGAGTATGATTTGTCCATTGCACCTTGACATAAGGAATCGTTCTTCTTCTTAATATTTGATCTTTGCGATCAATAATCCGTAATGGAACCTCTTCTATGGTCAAATTTTCCTTCACTTCAATAGGTTGGTCTTCCTAATATATGGCTTGGATCAGAAACGTATTTTCTCAACTGCGAAACATGGAAAACATGTTGTGCACTCTTGACAATGAAGGCTGGAAGAGCCAACCGATAAGCTAAGGTCCCAACTCTTTCAAGTATTTCATAGGGTCCTACATATCTAGGACTTAACTTGCCACTATTTCCGAATCTCATCACTCCTTTTGTAGGTGATATCTTAAGGTATACCTTGTCTCCGAGTTGGAAATTCTAACGGTCTCCTTTTCAAGTCTGCCCAACTCTTGTTTCGATCCTGAGCTACTTTAAGTCTCTCACGAATAATCTTGATCTTTTCAAGAGTTCTTTCAACTAGATCAGGACCTGTGATCAGTTTCTCGCCTACCTTCATCCCAATACAATGGGGACCTACATTTCCTTCCATATAATGCTTCAAATGGGACCATACCAATTCCACTATGGTAACTGTTATTATAAGAAAACTCCATCAGCTTTACGAGTTTGTCCCAGCTATCTAAAAAGTCCAAAGCGCAGGCTCGTAACATATCCTCAAGTGTTTGGATGGTTCTTTCAGATTGTCCATCCGTCTGAGGATGAAAGATAGTACTTAATCTCAAATTTGTTCCCATGACACATTGGTAAGTTGACCAAAATCTTGAGGTAAATCTCGGATCTCGATTCGAGACTATACTGACTAGAACTCCATGAAGGCAGACAATTTCCTCTACATATTTCTCAACTAATTTTTCCATAGCCAAATCCATTTGGTATTAGTAAGAAATGGTCAGATTTTGTCAATCGGTCAACTATAACCCAAATCAGCATCATTGTTACGAACCGTTCGAGGTAGTCCTATCACAAAATCCATGGTTACATGTTCCCATTTCCACTATGAAATTTCTAAAGGATGTAATAAGCCGACGGGTCTCTGATGCTCGACTTTAACTTGTTGGCACACTAAACACTTAGACACGTATTCAGCTATTTCTCGTTTCATTTCACTCCACCAAAAATTTTTCTTCAAGTCTCGGTACATCTTAGTTCTGCCAGGATGGACTGAAAATCTTGAGTTATGACGTCCTTTAATACCTCCAGTTTTAACTCTTTGATTGGTACACATAATCTGCCTCTCTCATCCACAGACTACCATCACTCTGCGTTTCAAATCCGTCAAAGGGCGCAATTTTGACCTTCTCTTTGATCCTAATACACTCGGTATCCAAGTTTTGTGCCTCTTTTATCCTGTCTATCAAAGTGAGTGTAAGTACTAAAGCAGCTAACACCTCAGCAGTGGAAGTTCACCATCTCCAATTCAAAATCCTCCATTTGTTCTTCTACTGAGGATCCTCTTATAGTCCTTGTCTTCCTACTCAGTGCATCAGTCACTTTGTTTGCCTTGCCTAGGATGGCAACTAATTGTCAAATCATAATCTTTAATGAGCTCTAACCACCTCCTTTGTCTCATATTCAACTCTTTTTGGGTGAACAGATACTTAAGACTTTTATGATCTGTGAAAACCTCACACTGCACCCCGTATAGGTAATGTCTCCATATTTTTAGAGCAAAAACTATAGCTGCCAATTCCAAATCATGTGTGAGGTAGTTTTGCTCATAGGGTTTTAATTGTCGAGATGCATAGGCAATTACCTTCTTATTTTGCATCAAAACACACCCTAAACCATCTTTAGAGGCATCGCTATAGATTACAAATCCTTCAGTTCCTGATGGTAGAGTAAGCACTGGAGCTGAAACTAACATTTCCTTCAATTTTGAAAACTTGTCTCACATTTATCTATCTATTCAAATTTTGTCCTCTTATGAGTCAACTTACTAAGAGGAATGGCAATAGTCGAAAATCCTTTCACAAATTTTCGATAGTACCCAACTAACCCTAAGAAGCTCCTTACTTCAGTCACGGTAGTGGGTCGTGGCCAATCTACTATTGCCTCAATTTTCTTCGGGTCCACTGACACCCCTTGAGCTGATATCACATGTCCTAAAAAGGCCACACTCTTCAACCAAAATTCACATTTGCTAAACTTTGCATATAATTTTTCCTTCCTTAAGATCTCTAAAACCTCTCTAAGATGTGCGGCATGAGTCTCTTCGTTCGGGAATATAACCAAAATGTCATCAATGAATACTACCACAAAGCGATCTAATTGTGGCTTAAATACCCTATTCATTAAGTCCATAAAAGCTGCAGGGGCATTAGTCAGTCCAAAAGGCATTACTAGAAATTCATAGTGCCCATACCTTAGTACGAAATGCACTCTTTTGAATATCCGCAGCTTTAATTTTTAACTGGTGGTATCCAGTCCTTAAATCTATCTTTGAAAATACTTTTGCCCCTTTCAATTGATCAAAGAGATCGTCAATTCTTGGAAGAGGGTATTTATTCTTTATAGTCATTCGGTTTAATTCCCTATAGTCGACGCACAATCTCAAACTGCCATCTTTCTTTTTCACAAAGAGTACTGGGGCACCCTATGGAGAAACACTAGGCCTAATAAATTTCTTATCTAGCAATTCCTGCAATTGCTCCTTGAGCTCTTTTAACTCAGCGGGAGCCATTCTATAGGGAGCCTTAGATATAGGGGTAGTCTCAGGAACCAAATTAATCTCAAATTCTATTTCCCTATCAGGAGGTAAAACTGGAAGTTCTTCTGGAAATACATCTGAAAAATCTTTCACTATTGGTATCTTATCTAGGGTAGTTTCCTCCTTTTCGTTATCAATCACATAAGCCAAGTATGCTTCATCCCCTTTTCTTATTACCCTATTCGCTTGCATGGCAGATATGAGAGGCATTCTATGAACTTTCTTGGCATCCTATATTTCCTTGGTATGTATAATTTCCTTTGTGAGGATCAATAAAGAGTATTTTCTTTTCTCTACAATCAATTTGTGCATAATGCTTAGCTAACCAATCCATTCCTAAAATAACATCAAAATCACTCATGTTTATTTGTACCAAATCCACTTCTAGCTTCCTACCCTCTAAATCCACTATGCAATTCTTGTACTTAGTATGAGATACTAGTACTCTATTTCCTGGAGCAGCCACTCGTAGGGGTGATCCATCCATTCAGGGTGCATGCATAAAAATTTAACAAACTTCTTTGCAACAAAAGAATAGCTAGCTCCACAGTCAAATAGAACATATGTGGCACAGAGTTAATTAGGAGTGTACCTGTGACCACTTCACCAGAAGCCTCAGCCTCAAAATCCGTCATAGCATGTACCTTGCATTCACTTTGGGCTTGTTGTCTATCATCTTAGTATCCTTTCCCCCACTAGTCCTTGGATGGGGACACTCTCTAGCCTTGTGTCCTTGCTGCCCGCAGTTGAAACAGGCTCCAGGTTTTGTAACGACACTCTCCTAGATGACGCTTGCCACATGTTTTGCAATCAGGGATAGCTCTCTTCCTCCAGTTGTCTTAGGGGGTGGTGGTCCTCGACTCTTTTTGACTAGCCGAAATCACCCTCCTGACTTTAACATTCCAGTTACAGACAACTCAGTACTAGGTCTAGGCCTCTTATTCTTAACCTCTTCATCCACCCTTTTACAGTCAGCCTCAGCTTTCACACTAGCATCCAATACGTCACTAAAAGTAGGGGTGTGGGATGAGCTCACTCTACTCTGAATTCGACTCAATAATCCTCTAGTAAACTTGTATTTCTTCAACTCCAAATCTGCCATTGTAGACGGAACAAATCTCCCTAACGTGGTAAATTTGTTTGCATACTGCACAACAGACATTCCTGGTGTCTGTTTCAGGTTCTCAAACTGGTCTATCTTTTGCATCCTAACAGCTGGTGGAAAGAAATACTTAAGAAATTCTTCCTTGAACTTTATCCAGTTAACTGGTGGGGTCACGGTGGGTTCTATAGTGACCACCATTTGTTAGCCTCGCCCACCAAAAAGGGTTTAATGATAAGATGCTTCATTTCTTCAGGCACTTGCTAATAACATAAAGTTATTCTCAACTTCATCCAACCATTTCTCTGCAATGTCCAGGGTCAGGGGTACCATCAAACGTGGGAACATGGACTCTCTTCATCTTCTCATAGTAAAAGTGGGTACCACCTTGACCATGAACCTGATTTTGGGCCGCTTGAACTTGTGCCTGAACTTGTCCTTGCAAAGCTTGGGCGATGCCAGTAAAGGCAGCCACCATTTCTGCAGGTACCATCATGAAAGCTGGGTTCCCATTTGGTCCGTTTCCTTGGAGATTCATGTTCCAATTAGCATTTTCGAAATTTAACCCATTGCCCTTCATTGTTATTTTCGTTGTTAGCATTATTGTTTCGATTGCCACGTTGCCTATGGTTTCGTGCCATTTCCTATAATGAACATGTGAAATTTCATACTAAGGTTAAAAAGGCGAAGTTTTAAAAATTATTTTGTTATCGATTAATACTACATATACCTATATCTATCAAAAGAAGAAAAAAAAATCAACTCAATTAAGCACATAATATTAAAACAATATTACATAATTTAAATTTTCATCAAATCCTAATACATATTGAAATTTGAAATCATAACTTCCTAAAATCAACTAACGAACCTAGTGTTCGTGTAATTCCTAATCAAATTCTATCATTACTAAATAAATAAAATAAAAAAAACCAACAACTATGAGTTTCACCTAACACACGACAAATAGTAGAATATACTTTCCTAAACTATCTCTACTGATCATCGCCTGGGGGGCCAATGCCATCATCAATATCTCCATCTCCTAATTCATCTTCTTTAGCACTATCATGTCCATCTACCTCCTCCTCATTAAGATTGTCATTTATGGGCACGTCCTCTAATGGCTCATCCTCAGGATTAGGCTCTGGCTCACAGTCTAACTCAGCATCACTATCTGGCCATAAGTGGCCCCACACTAGCATTTGGGGTGCTAATGGAATGTGATTAACTGTCCAGTTAATAACCTGCTGTCTCCTTTCCTGATATCTCACCATTAGTGCCTGATAAGCAGTGTCACGTTCCTCTAAGAGAGTAGTCGTCTCCTGAAATCCCTCTAACCATGTGTCAGCGAGCGCTTTTTGCTCATTATTCTCCAGCTCTAAGTTTATTAACCTCTTCACGCAAATGGTTGACTTCCTCACGCAAAGCTGTATTACTCTGCCTCAGATGTTCCCTAGACACTATCAAAGAGGATATCTCATGTGTCTGATCAGTAACTCGATCGGCTAATGCAGTCAGCTTTCCTGCCCTATCCTTAGCTCGCTCTAACTCCTCGAGATACAAGTCTCTGTAAAACCTCTGCCTCTTCCTAAGGCGAGCTACATCACATCCTGTCAGGTGAACTGGACAATCACATTCTTGATTCTCTGCGTGCACTGGATTAGCCATTTTCTCCTACAAATATGTATAACACCCCATCAGTAACTCTTTCAACTTAAATCATATGTACATACTTTTCAAGCCTAATTTACAAACTATAATTTCATCACTTGCCTAGTATATAACTTTCCTAAAATATCAAGTCATAACCTAGGCTCTGATACCACTAAAACTGTCACGCCCCTAGCCCACACAGTGCTAGGCACGAGACAATCGCCGTATCCTCAAGACCCAAGAATACAAGGCAACCAATATCATTCTAAAAACACCACTTTAATATTTAATAATATAACTATATAAGTGCGGTACATAGCTAAAAACCAAAAGAAGTAACTTAACATCCAAATTTGGCCTACACACCCAAATTAACTAATGAAAACATAAGTCAAAGGTGTTCTAATACATATTTGTCACTACATAACATTTAATCCTAACACTAGTGCCCATTACATAGAACCTAACAATTTAATAGAAATCATCTTCTGGGTCCTCTATATACACTACATCATAGTTCTCAAGGTCTGCAAAAATGATATGAGAGAATGGATTGAGTGACACGATGCTTAGTAGGTAGCATGTATACCTCTATTGGATCATGCAGCTATATGTAATTATACTACTTTTGTAACATTTATCATACTATACCACATGCATAATCAATTCAGAATAACTGTAACGTAAATCTAATACTCATAAAATTATTTATCAAAGTCAGAGTGACATCAAATCACATAACATAACATGAACATTTTCATAGCATATTTTGTCAATTAAGAAAACATATCAAATATGGCTCATAAACATGCACATGTAATATTCGGCTTTTGAGTATGTCGCGCCCCATTTTTCGAAAGACGGAAAAAGGAATTATTATGTTTATTTATTGGAAGAATGAGTGTGGGTTTTTGTAAAATAATTTTTAGAAAATACTTTACAAAAAAAATAGTTTGACAAAAGATGTGATTTTTAGAAAATGCTTTATTTTGAAAACAAAAGGAAAAGGGCCTAAAATGGGACTTTGAAAATGCGACGGTTTTTTGCTCGAAAATAGAATCTAAAAAGGGTTTTTAGTGAAAAGGAAGTCGCCACTGGGTATTGAGTTTTGGTGTACCAAGTCACCGAAAAATATTTTATAAATGTAAGAAAATCGATAATGGTTTATTTAGAAAATAATTTTGAGAAAAAATGTAAGAAAAACAAGAAAACCCTTTTTTGACAACTCCAGGTCTTTGAAAACAAGAGAAAAAGATTCGGGAGTCACAATTGAAGAAAGGGAAGTCGAAGGTTTACACCTAAGGCACCCTTTAAACTTAGCCGAAACTAATTGCGAGGTTTAGTCCAAATTTTCCTAATATAACCCTAAAGTTTTATCACATTTGGATATAACTATATGGATACAAACCTAGACCTAAAAAAATAGATATTTTTAAGGGACAAAATGTTCCGTTGAAGTTTGGTCAGAATTATCGCATTAATTGCGAAACCCGAATTTAGACCTCGATGGAGTCACGAGTATAGATGCAAAATGGAATGTAAAAAGAAAAGGAAAATAGTAATATATATAATAAGTGAACAAAGAAAATAGAGATGCAACATAACGGGTATGGGGGACTAACATCTCGTGACTAATTGTTTCTACTCACCGAGGGGGGGGACGGCATGTACGCCACCGCTTCCCACGTAAGTAGATGACTATTTCTAGTCGAATCACACAAATGACCTAAGATTCTATGTGTAGTGGAATCTAAATGTTATGCACTAAACATATGTTTAAAATAGATAATAAGTGATAATAATACATAAAAAACCATACAAAAATGAAAAAATGCCTAAAAAGAGAAAATGGGTGTGAAATGAGATGAAATACACACAAAAAGTGATTCTAATACTAAAATGACCTAAAGGTCTAGCATTGGACTAGCCTATTTTCTAGAAATTCTTCGCTAGCGTTAGACTAGCGAAGAAACCGAAATTAACCACAACTAGCGTTGGACTAGTGTGGCGACAATATACATATATTATGATAAGTAAATAAATAAAACATAGATTAAAGAAATAATCATATAAAAGCAGATAATAGCACATAGGAGCACATAGCACACGAGCATAATATTCTAGATGCAAAGTCCTAGAGAAAGCAAATAAAACACATAAGCACATAGCACACATAGCACACAAAAAGCCCTAACTATTACACCGGAGAAAATCTAATTACAATCTAAAATGGAAAAAGATAATCAAAATAGCCTATCTAATCTATGCATTACATTTCTATCTAAAATACAAAAGCTTTTGTTAACTAGATGAAAATATAAACTATCTATTACATCAACTATCTAAGTACAAAAGTTTTGTTAAATAGAATATTACCTATCTATTACATTCCTTTGAATAATTAAAATTAGATTCAAATAAATAACATAATATAAATAAATGCTCACATATAAATAAAACAATAAACACTTAAAAAATACAGAAAGAAAAACACATAAAAAACATAGGAGCACATAAAGAGAAATCAAAAGAATAACAAAGGTACCTCCCATCCAAAGGCTTGGTGTCAATACTAGCAAAATGAATAAAAA